>JAFBMS010000127.1:3336153-3471091 GCA_019788955.1 Albula glossodonta | reverse complement strand
CACACACACACACACCCCAGAGTTACACCACTGTGTCTCTGAAGTGGAATGCCCTGGAAACGCCCCCCCTCCCCCTCCCTGCACACCCCATGCCTGTGCTCTCTCCTCTGGGCACCATGAGGCCAGTGCTGCCCCTGGCCCCCCCAACAGCCAGGCTGTGCTCCTCTGCTCCCCTCCCTCCCTCAGTGAGAGGAGCAGACCAAGCCTTATTCAGCAGTAAATTCTCTTTCTGCCCCCCCCCCCCATCCCCCTTCTGCTGTTTCTTATTCTCACATCCTCCCTCTCTCTCTCTCTCTCTCTCTCTCTCTGTGCTGCTGCTGAGTGTTTATCTGCATGTGTGACTCATGGCTGCTCTGAGGTTCTCAGTCAGCACTGAGGAGGACACCCTGCCCTGTGAGGGGGAGGGGGCTGTGCTTTGTGTTTGTATTTATTTATTTATTTGTTTATTTTTTTAAATAGAGTGGCTGTGTTTAAAAATATCATTTTGGAGGAGATGCCAGACAGGGACTGAATTAGGCTGGGTGGATGTTTGTTTAGCATGGTTAGCGTGGTTTCTGTGGTTAGCATGGTTAGCGTGGCCATGTAGCGACCCTGGAACGCTGCGCCTCCCAGCTGTGTGCAGCCCCAGGCTGGCTGACCGGCCTGCGACTCTGTCTGGCTAGGAGGCCTGGAACTCTGGCTGCCTGGCTGGGGGCCGGTCCTCTGGAGAGGGTGAATAGATCTGGATAAGCCCTAAGACGGTGATGCTGCACATGTACACACACACACACACACGAGCGCACATGCACACGCACACTCTCCCACAGGCACTCCCACACACAGGTGCACATACACAATGCCCTAGTAGTGGAACACAGTGTAACTCCATTTAGCCACGCGGCAATAGTAACACTTACAATAACAGCCAATTAAGGCTGCGCATTGATGAGGTTTATAAAACTAATGGGGAAAGTAATCACGTAGGATACGTTAAGCTGTATCTTCCATATCCCATTATAATTCTTAATTATTTCCTAAGTAGACGCTTTCATCCAGGGTGACTTTCAGGGCTGACTTGCTTGGTTTTGCAGTGTGTGTTTGTTCGTGAGGCACTGTGAAGTCGGAGCGACCTGTGTTTTCACTTAGAATGGTGGGGTGTTCATCAGAGAAGCACAAAACAGGGTTCGACAGCCATGGAGATCACCCACACCCCTTTACACACCCCTCCCCCCCACCTCCCTGAGTCACGTTTCCACGCCAGCATGGTGCAGGGGATTGAATGCTAATTTGGGGATTGTGGGATTGCTGTGAGTGGCACCGAGGCGGTCGCCCGTGTGGCCTAACCGCACAGCAATTCAGTCAGAGCGTTCAGACACTGCACAGCACCGCATTAGTCATGGACCAGACACTCTAATCTAGAGCGACTCCCAGACCGGGAGAATGTAACTGCGTCCACCTGACTGATATGAGCAGGTGTGCCACACCTGGACAGACACATGTCCACACCACAGGTATTATGTGACCTGAGTTTGTTCCGTATGTATAAACACAGTGGTGTGAAGTATGGAAGCTGTAACAGACTGCTGTAGGGGTATTTACACACCACAGACAGTGCTGCAGTACACGCTTTGTAGCGTGGTCTCATTATCCCTGTTTCAGGGCAAAGATCCATTGGTGATTATGTATGTTTGAGTGTGTTTGTCTCTGTGTTTGAGTGAGTTTGCACGTGTTAGTTTGTGTATGAGAGCATGCTTGTGAGTGTCTGTGAGTGTCTGTGAGTGTCTGTGAGTGTCTATGAGTGTCTGTGAGTGTCTGTGAGTGCCTGTGAGTGCCTGTGAGAGTGAGTGAGTGAGTGAGTGAGTGTGTGTGTGTGTGTGTGAGAGTGAGTGTGCGTGTGAGAGTGAGCGTGCGTGCCTGCGTGCGTGCGTGCGTGCATGTGCATGCGTGTTTGTGGATGTGCTCTGCTCCAGCCTTTTTGAGTCCTACTTAATCCCACAAATGGTAGAAAAACCTTACAGCAGATTCCAGTTCATCCTGTTTTATCTTAAACCGAATCTGTTGAAGCTAAAAAAATATCCCATCATGAAAACATGAGGTTTTTCCTCTGATCTGTACAATTTGTATTTGGTGCAAGGAATGTGTTTGGCTTTGGTTTTGAGACATTTCTGAAGCTGAGATTGAGCGTGGGCCTCATCATACTTCATTTACAGCTTATTATAATGTGTTATAACTGAATCAGGAGATCCGCCTGTAATGCGTTATGACTTATTATAATGTGTTATAACTGAATCAGGAGATCCGCCTGTAATGCGTTATGACTTATTATAATGTGTTATAACTGAATCAGGAGATCCGCCTGTAATGCGTTGTGACTTATTATAATGTGTTATAACTGAATCAGGAGATCCGCCTGTAATGCGTTGTGACTTATTATAATGTGTTATAACTGAATCAGGAGATCCGCCTGTAATGCGTTGTGACTTATTATAATGTGTTATAACTGAATCAGGAGATCCGCCTGTAATGCGTTGTGACTTATTATAATGTGTTATAACTGAATCAGGAGATCCGCCTGTAATGCGTTGTGACTTATTATAATGTGTTATAACTGAATCAGGAGATCCGCCTGTAATGCGTTATGACTTATTATAATGTGTTATAACTGAATCAGGAGATCCGCCTGTAATGCGTTATGACTTATTATAATGTGTTATAACTGAATCAGGAGATCCGCCTGTAATGCGTTGTGACTTATTATAATGTGTTATAACTGAATCAGGAGATCCGCCTGTAATGCGTTATGACTTATTATAATGTGTTATAACTGAATCAGGAGATCCGCCTGTAATGCGTTATGACTTATTATAATGTGTTATAACTGAATCAGGAGATCCGCCTGTAATGCGTTGTGACTTATTATAATGTGTTATAACTGAATCAGGAGATCCGCCTGTAATGCGTTGTGACTTATTATAATGTGTTATAACTGAATCAGGAGATCCGCCTGTAATGCGTTATGACTTATTATAATGTGTTATAACTGAATCAGGAGATCCGCCTGTAATGCGTTATGACTTATTATAATGTGTTATAACTGAATCAGGAGATCCGCCTGTAATGCGTTGTGACTTATTATAATGTGTTATAACTGAATCAGGAGATCCGCCTGTAATGCGTTATGACTTATTATAATGTGTTATAACTGAATCAGGAGATCCGCCTGTAATGCGTTGTGACTTATTATAATGTGTTATAACTGAATCAGGAGATCCGCCTGTAATGCGTTATGACTTATTATAATGTGTTATAACTGAATCAGGAGATCCGCCTGTAATGCGTTATGACTTATTATAATGTGTTATAACTGAATCAGGAGATCCGCCTGTAATGCGTTGTGACTTATTATAATGTGTTATAACTGAATCAGGAGATCCGCCTGTAATGCGTTGTGACTTATTATAATGTGTTATAACTGAATCAGGAGATCCGCCTGTAATGCGTTATGACTTATTATAATGTGTTATAACTGAATCAGGAGATCCGCCTGTAATGCGTTGTGACTTATTATAATGTGTTATAACTGAATCAGGAGATCCGCCTGTAATGCGTTGTGACTTATTATAATGTGTTATAACTGAATCAGGAGATCCGCCTGTAATGCGTTGTGACTTATTATAATGTGTTATAACTGAATCAGGAGATCCGCCTGTAATGCGTTGTGACTTATTATAATGTGTTATAACTGAATCAGGAGATCCGCCTGTAATGCGTTGTGACTTATTATAATGTGTTATAACTGAATCAGGAGATCCGCCTGTAATGCGTTGTGACTTATTATAATGTGTTATAACTGAATCAGGAGATCCGCCTGTAATGCGTTGTGACTTATTATAATGTGTTATAACTGAATCAGGAGATCCGCCTGTAATGCGTTATGACTTATTATAATGTGTTATAACTGAATCAGGAGATCCGCCTGTAATGCGTTGTGACTTGTTATAATGTGTTATAACTGAATCAGGAGATCCGCCTGTAATGCGTTGTGACTTATTATAATGTGTTATAACTGAATCAGGAGATCCGCCTGTAATGCGTTATGACTTATTATAATGTGTTATAACTGAATCAGGAGATCCGCCTGTAATGCGTTGTGACTTGTTATAATGTGTTATAACTGAATCAGGAGATCCGCCTGTAATGCGTTGTGACTTGTTATAATGTGTTATAACTGAATCAGGAGATCCGCCTGTAATGCGTTGTGACTTATTATAATGTGTTATAACTGAATCAGGAGATCCGCCTGTAATGCGTTGTGACTTATTATAATGTGTTATAACCAGATCAGTCAGATGATTAACCTGTGATACTGAAATAAATACATTAGGGCTGAAATTCAATCAAGCTGACTTAGTGCCTGTAAGGGCTTTTTAATCAAAACGTACCACATTACCGCATCAGTCTGAAAATGTTCCATTTGAACACAAAAATGGCATCCACTCCTTTCGAATACAAATGTCCTTTCCAGTGTACACTTTCATTTCTAAAACCAAATAGCATACTCTTGAAAAACCCTGAGATTGTTGTATTGGGTCCTGGCCTGTGTTTTGTCTCATATATTTAAAGTGTTTGTGATGGGACAGGTAATGCCTTTGCGATGTAGCCCAGCTTTAATGCCAGGCCCGTATGCCCACACAAACGCCAGCCAGCGGCCCAGGTGAACCCATGTGCGGCTCTAATAGGGTACTTACTGTGTAATAACCTGGGGCAGCGACTCTGTGATTGTGCAGCGTTTTGAGTCTGCTAATGGCTTTTCAGTGGGTGAGAGACCCGGAGAGGGAGGTTCTTAATGCCGTCATTAAAATCTGATATCCAGAGCGTGTTGCCGCATTGTGTGGCGTGAAAAATAACACCCGGAGACGCCGTTTGGCTTTCTGTGCCGATCGCTATCGTTAAACGCCGTTCATTTGCTGTGAGCGGTACTTTCAGATGGACTCTTTCTTTGTGGTTAATTTCACATGCACATCACTTACGCATACTCCATAAAACATAAAGTGACTTTTAAGGTCTGTACACGTGTTAATCGGCAACTCCTAATAGTCTGCTGTCCTGTGTTTTAAACAAAATGGCAGTCTATTTCAGTTTGTGGCTGCTGTCTGCTTTACAAGCAATTACAGTTTTCTTCTAAAAATAAAAAAACATGGTCTGCATGTTGTACATGCAAAACTTCCTGTCTTGCAGGTCTCTAGATGAACATTACTATTGAAAGTCTTTATTCTTTATTCTGATATTCTTTATTTTCCTCATCCCCATCTTCCTCATTTCATTATTATGACATGATCTAAGCCTCCCAGATACACCACATTGCAAGTATTTACATTTTTATGTAAAAAATATGAATATATGACCTTTTTCTCTTTTTATTTGAGCTTTCCTGTCTCCCTTCTTGCTTTTATCTTTCAACATAACACACTTTGACTTACAGTGTGCTAAAGGTGCTCCACAAATTAATTCAGATTTTTGTCAGTCATCTTGTAGACTTCACCTTACTCTAACTTTTAATATCCTTTCTTCCTCCTCTTCAAGCATGTTACATTTTTTGTTTAAAAATATATCCTCTTATTTGTCTTATAAATGTAACTTTACTGTCTCTGTTCTTGGCCTTTGAACTGCAGTGCACTCAGGGTTTTTTACAAATGAATTCAGAGTTTTGTTTGTCTTATTTTAGACTTCACCCTGTTGTAATTTAACTTTAATGATATTCTTTTGGCTGCTTCGGCTTCTGCTTCTTGTTCTTCCTGTCTTTTTCCTTCCCCTCCTTCCCTGTGTTGTTTGTTAGTGTGCTTGTGTTGCGGTGTGGTACCAGGCAGATTGAGTGCTGGATGTTTATGAGGGCCAGCTGAGGGGGCGATGGGGCAAGCGTGTGGACGTGTCCATTCACTCCCACCTCCTCAGTGCCCCCCCGACCTGAGCCCACCCCTGCCTGAGTTCTGTGGGACAGTGCAGATCCATGTCCCCCTCCTCCCCCACCCCCACCCCCACCCTATGCCTTATTTATTCGCGTATGAAATTCACCACTGCATTTCCTCTGTCCCGCCAGTGCAGGCAGCGTTTGGGGAGCCGCTTCACAGGAAATGGCTTTAGACTCGGCGGCGGAAAACGTATTGGCCCACTTCCCGTCTGCCCATTGTTTACCCATTATGGTACAAATGCCTCCTTCGATTTCGGGGCGTTCTCTCCGTGCGGCGGTGACGTGTATTAATATTTCAGCGTGTGCTGTGGTTTTCCAAAACGCATTTTGCCTCCAGAGATGTGTCTCCAGAAATCGGTGGGAAAGAAAAAGAAAATGAACATTAAAAGAAAAAAACCACAACATTCCTCAATGTTTCTTCACCTGACAGGGAAGCGCAAAGTCCAGAATGAAAAGTTTGGTCAAGGGTTTCGTTTATTTGTTCTGTTTTTTTTTTTTATTTTATTTTTTTTAAACTTCCACTTAAGCTTTTGAGAAGTGGGTTGGGGGAAGGTTAGCCGCATACTCTAGGTGGAATGCTAACAGCCCGCTTTAGCACTAGAGATGTGTTCGTGTTCGCGCAGATTCAGGGGTGAAGTGCAGAACACAATGGCAGCACAGAGAGGGGGACAATGTCTGGGTGGCCTAGAACTCACACGGATGTGTTCTGGAATGGAGAGAGGCCATGAACCAGAATGCCTTTCTCATAGACTCAAATACTGAGCTCCCCTTTTTCTCCTCCTCTCTCCTTCCTCTGTGTGGAACAGAGAACCGCAGCAGAATGTCAACCTTGAGCTTAGGCCTTGGGCTCCATTATGAATTAGACAATATAAAACGGAATGAATACCACTCTGCAGAAATAAAAGCCCGTCCTTAGTAAGATGTTAGTAGTTTGATGAAAAGAGCTCAATGTATGTATTCTTGCCGATTGCTTGTTCAGGATGTGCTTGAATTATTGCGGCTCAAGTCAGACTTGGTGGTGAAGCTTGAGGCCTGTTTCCTAATAGATTCAGTATGCATAGGGTAATGTTACTATTAATTTGGTGCATTGCTTTTCCCATAGTGCTCTGCTCTTCTGGGATTCAGCACGCCTATCTGAAAGGCAGTGCGTTCCATGGTAAATTCATTGATGGCCTCATTGATGTTTTTGTTTGAAGTTCAGTTCAGTCTTGGTTTGATTGACGTTTGGCTGCAGATGCAGTTGCTCAAGTGGTAGTTACTGGGAGGGTGAAACGCACCTGTCTGCGTTCCCTTCGACAGACAGACAGGTAGTGACTGACCCAACCGTCTGGGAATTGTAATTCTCCCATTTTATGGAATATTTTTGTTCTCGTTTTAATCTTGCCCTCCATTCCCACATGCCGGTCTCATGAGCTGAGCGGCCAGGACTGTAGAAACAGAGTCCTTCACCTGATTTTGCTTTGTGTTCCATGTGGACAGGTGTTGTCAACCTGAACAAAAACATATGAAATATTCTCTTATTTGTGTATTTATCTATTTTCAAATCGGCATGAAATCAGTCCCCCCCCCCCCCCCATATCTTGCCATTTTCATTAATAGGTGGGTGTAATTGCATATCTAAAAACATTTTTAAAATTCCTTGAGCTTTGACAGGAAGTGTCCATCATGTTTTTAAATAAGGGGGGCGCTGCCCCCCTGTGAGGGACAGATCTGCTGCCAACCGCCCCCCCCCCCCCCCCCCCCCCCCCCCCCCCCATGCACTCCTACCCTGTGCGTATCAGTTATCCCCCCCATCCCTCATTACGCTGTAACGAGGAGGCAGGGATGGGTAAATTGGACCTGCCAAGCAAAATAAGAAACATTGATGGACAATAACCGGGCTGGCCCTAATCAGGAGCTGCACTACAGTGCCGGGGTGTCCTATCTCCGCACACGGGCCGGGGAGGTGCAGGAGGAGCAGATTTGGGAGCGCTTCTTGCAGGTGCATTCGGTGCATTAGGTGACCCTGCTGAGGTGGAATGCCACAGATTTGACCCCCTCATGTATATTTTCAGGTTGTGTGGAAAACGATGCACCAAGTGAAATTCACGTTTCACCTTTCTTGGTTCGTTATCGAGCTGTCCCCAATTATGTGCATAATTAAATATTGCCGTCAAACCAATGCAATATAATGCCACAGTGACACGAGTGATGATATCCGATTTTAACCTGATTATTCATGCTGAACGTTTTCACTCGTAGACATGTTTAATACTTTATACTCTTATGTGCTTTACTTAAGTAACGGCAAGTCTCACACATGTTGAATATCACAAAATGTAAATATCAACAAACATGCAAGTACACAAAATAAGTGATCAGAATATAGTGACTTTGGCACTTTGCCGTTGTTTCGCTCGGTTTATATCTGGCCTGTCACAGTGAATGCATTGTGTGGCGGTGCAAAATTGAGCCACTACATCAACAATGACATTTCAATGGAATCAATCCATAAATACAAACAGTTGTTAGGCAATCATTTTCTGCTTTTATTTATGTTATCAGGAGTGAGACGAGCATTGCTTTAAATGTAACTGAAGCATCATTGACTCCTATTAGTATTAATGCCTCTGTTAGGAACGCCTAGTGACTCAACAAGCCTGAATAAGCGGCAGACGCATTCGCAGCGGCCCACCGAAAGCGTCGCAGCATAGCGTTTAAAATCAGATCATGTGACGTATTGAAAATAACATCAGTATGAAATGTTTTAGACCGCGCTTTAAAGAAATCGCGCTTCCCGCGTGCTCTCGGGAGTCTGAGCCCGTCCCCCAGCCGCTTTTCATCTGCAAGGTGAGCTCATATTTATATCGCTTTTTAATGTTTGTAGCTTGGGTTTATTAAATTTGCAATTCATCTTTTATTTAGAAAACATCTTTAAAGGATGTGTCGGCTTGAATTGCAGTCGTCCAATTGTAGGTGCACATTTAAATGCTATAAATATTACCAATATTTTGAATCCATATCTAAGTGGATTTGGAAGATATATTTTGCTTGGGCCTTGGGGTAACCGAATAAATTATTTAACCTTCCTGAAAAATTGAGACAAAATTGATATGAAAATCAACAGATGATTGCCAACAGCACAAATAATGATCTTTGCAAAGCTTGCAAATGATGTATCCATTTGTGCATTACTTACCAAGCATCTGGTGCATACAGCAATTTATAAGTTGGGTCAAATAAAAACATGCGTGCCAAACACAGCCATAACATTGCAATGATGCAGAAAAAAATATGAATATTATCCTTTCTAAAGTAGTTGATGCTGAATTATTTACAGCCATTTTAGGTCTTCCCCAAAAAGAGTTTTGACAGGGTGAATAGAAGGGCAGGAGAAACAAATGAGAAATAAGTGAGTGAAACTGAGGGCCCCGAAAACCCACACTTGTCGTGCCAGGCCTGTTCAGAAATGGAAAAGCTGCAGAAATGAGCGGAGCAGGGGGCAGCGTGTTGGATTCCTGTCACTGAACGCTGCTCTCCGGACAGACAGGACGCGTGCCTGACAGTAACCTTGATGAAGAGAGCTATAAAACACGGCAGCCCTGTAATGGTGGGGGTGGGGGGGGGTTTAAAAGGCTAATGGATTGTGCGAGTTCGGCATGTTCCCTTCTGGCCTGTGCACCCATTTGTGGAAAAAAGGGGAAAAATGGCACACCCATTTCACTCTTACACAAATTAGCCAGCTTAGTTTGGGTAACGATGATGAAAATAATACTAATGACAGTGATAAGAATCCATAAAGAATAACTAATTTAAAAAAATGTTACAGAAGCAGATGTGACCACCAATGTTATTGACTACCGCTGTGTGTATGTGCGAGAGAGAGAGCGAGACAGAATTGTGACACTGCGTCTGACTCTTAAGTATCCGTGCGTGCGTGCGTGCGTGCGTGCCTTCATCCCCTGGGGGGGGGGAGAGGTGACAGCAGTTGGTGAACTGGTTATTGCATGTGGCAAAAGGGTGTTCAAACACACACAGGCACAAACGCACTCAATCTCAGACAGGAACACAAAGGCACAAACATATGCACATTCACAGAAACACTAATGTATGCATACACACACACACACACACACACGCACAAACAGAAAGGCCCTGATACTGGAGGCCGCAGTGGGGGAGGGGGGGTAGGTATGGTTGCGGCATGTTCACAGGTAGTAGTGTGCCCCTGCTGTGTGCACTCTGTCAGTTTATACAGTCTTCAGTGTGTGACTCTTCTGCTCCCTCCTCCCCCCTCCACCCCTCCTACCCCTTATTATCTCTGTAATTCTCTACTCTATATCTTTATCTCTTTCTCACCCCAAATTCATCTTTCCCACTGTCATTCCACTCTCCCTCCATCTGTCTGTCAGTGCCATTGTGGCTCTCACCCGTCACATTAGCAAATTTATCACAAAAAGCAGGTCATTCCTGGTGCAATTTATGGGTGGATGTGTTGCAAAGCAATAAACTGTGTAATTCGTGAAACAAAAAAAATAAATAAATACAGAAAACCGTTGAGCGGAGTGGTGCCGAATGGCCTGTTCCTGTCACAGAGGTTCCTGTGTTGTTATGCTCTTTTGTGTCTGTGTTGTTCCCTCATTGTGCTCTTTCACATGAAGGGCAATCTTGCTTTGTTAACAATGAGCTAACACTTACCGCCCACGGAGCTGAGCGTTTGGGGTTTTCTATATAAATCAATACCGCCGTGCAGGCGTCTCTGCCCTCCACTGTATTCCTATGAGGCTCCAGGGGTAGCGACGTCCAGAGGGGCGTGGGGTGTAGGGGGGGCGCCAGGTAGCTGATAACAATGCGTTCCGTGATAAATGGGGTTCCCTGTTTCCAACATAAATCAGCAATTTTTATTTTAAAGAAGCGGAGCAGCCATGCGATGGAACTGTAGTGCGTGGCAACGCACCGTTGGTCTTCTGCTGTCCGGAAACGTGCTCCGTTACATGGCCAGGGCCTGATCCAATTACAGATACAGTCCCAGCGGCCGCCCGCGCTCCCCACTCCATACGCACGTCCGGAATCGTGTTTGAGAGGCGTTGCTTGCTGGCAGAGGTCAGATAGCCTGTGCTCCTTGCATAGTACATTTCGACTGTGCCAAGGGTTTTGGCTCGGATGTTTTACTTTCCGGTTTTTTTTTTTTTTTTGTAGGAGGTAATGATTGTAAGGTGCTGGATCCTGCAAAGGGGTGGTAATTTTAAATCTTACACACACAAAGTAAAAAGAAAACAGGCTCCCCCTACAACAGCAAACTGCTGCTTGAAGCAGTAGAGTCTCTTTGAAGTTTGCCTTCAAGTGAAGTGGCTGTAACACTGTTCAGCTAGCGTGTGCGCGGCTAGCCAGCCAAGCAGCAGCGGAGAGGCGGAATGGAGAAGACTGGCACAGAGTATCGGCAGCGCACTGACTTGCATCTTTATTAGCCAAACAGGTTCTTACATGCATTCGCAGAGCTGGATGGAGAACCAGCTCTGTTTTTGGTGGTAGTTTGTCCACATGCTGACCGACTCAGGTTGGATTTTAACAAATTGGAGTATCATTTTTTTTTTTTGTCCATTTTGTTGTGGTTTACTGTAACTGCTATAGCCATGTTACTGTTGCACTCCATTAGTGTGAGTTTGAAGCCACAGTTATAAAATGAAGGCGGCAGCAGCAGCAATTCCTCAAGGTCTAATTCAGTGTCATGTTTCTGCAACAAATTAGCTACACATAATGTTGAGACTCTTCCAATTACCAGTCTCTGAGAAAGACACCGCCAGAATCTCAGTACCGCACTCGATTGGGCAGTGATATGGAATAGTGTTTTTCCAACATCTGTGAACCTGGCCCATCAATTCATTCAGTTCATATTTTTACAGAGCACCTGTCCCGCTGTATATTTTGACTTTTACACCATGAGTTTGTACCATTGCAGTTGAGCTCATTAGTTTCCCCCAGCTGATTTAATTGGTTGTCAATCAGGAAATGCCTATTAAATGGCCCAATCGTTGGCGGGGGACTTGGTGTCCAGGGTTGCCATGGGGCAGGTAAATTTGACATCACACCCCCATGGCAGGATGCCTGGCAGAGCTGTTGTATGGTGTCTGGAAATACTTTAGTTGGTAAAAATTCCAGTGGTAGATGGGTATGAGGTAGGATCATTAACACGGAGTCCATTAGTTTCAGCTTACCTTGGATGTGCTGACAGGTGTCTGCTCCACCCCGATTAATTTAGGAAATTAAACAGAATGTCACGTCAAGTGCAGTAGCGTAGCTTTCTTTTCCATCATGCTCTGGAATTACGGATCTGATATCTGGGTATCCGTACTCGCTGTGTTATTATGGGATGTTTGATTTGGATCCACTTGGTGGTTTTGCTCCCGTCTTATCAGCCTCTGATAAAGCCCCCCTGCCCCGGCGAACAGGAGATGACTCCGCCGTTTGGGCCCATGGGTAGAGATCGCTGCTTGGGAGGCTTGGCGGCGGTTTCAAACTTGGCGATAACGACACACATTCTTGTTACCGGCTGTGGCACATAGAGGACAGGCAATTGTTTGACTCCCAGACATGCCTTTGCTGGCCTGGGGTCCATATTGGCATGGTAACAATTAGCTAAACTACACCGGGAGAAAGTCAGGCGTTTAGTCACATTGCTCTCTAGTGGCCTGTGCTGGCAGGTCAGGTGGTTGCAGGTTTGTGAAGTGGGTCGTATGTTGACTTCATGTTTCTCCAGCATTTTAGACAGTTTAGTTTGTGTTACCTCTGCACTGTGGAAATAAGCTAAGGTTTCTTGTGTATTGGAGAAGTTTGGTAAACGGACACTTTCTTCTGAGTCTGTGGGTGCCAGTCACTGAAAAAATACCTGAGTAAAACCTTTTTAACCGTATACCTGTCGCTGCTCTGGTTTTGCACCATGGTTACTCCAGCATTGCATTTTTGAACAAGGCCACAAGAAGCACCACAGGTCACAAATGCGTCTAACCGAAGTTATGACAACTTATGAAAGCAGTTTTACCGGACTGTCAACTTAGTGGAGTAATTTGAATCATTTAGCCATTCTCAGAAGATAATAATAAAAACAGAGATGACAGTTGAAGTGGGTGAAATGGGACAATGTAAGACCGGTTGACAGTCACAGTGAATGTGCAAGAACAAGCAGCTTGGTAAACACAGATCATTGCAGGACTGTATTTGCCTTTTGGAGCCTCCTGTTCGTTTAGTTTATCTTTGAGCTGTAGACTTCACACAGTGTTACTCGGTCCATGTGACTGGGTTGCTCATTGTGTCCTGTTTGGTTCACCTGGTGTTGATAGAAAAATCCCTCTACCAGACACTGCTCTGTGATTGGCGCTTTGACTTGGGGCCACACAATTAATCGTACAGTAATCGTTATCGAAATTATGGCTCATGCAATTAACTAATCGTGAGAGCCTGTAATTATTTTATTACGGTGAACACGCGCTATTTTGCAAGGCTGTTGCAGCAAATTAAACCCTGTTGATTAGCTACTTTCTAGTTGATACTGCTGTGTTCATTTAACATTGCCACTGTAATGACAAAGGAATGTTTAAAGGGCTGCAGTTAAATTGGAAATACTCTGTTGAGTCATAAAATGATTTGAGAGTAATTATCAGGTTTTACTTGCTTTTAGTATTCTGTTGTCACTGAGTATTTGCTGAAACCTCTAACCTCTAATTCCCTTGTTCCCAACATCACAATTAATAATTGGATTCACCATATTTGGCAAGACGGTAGCAATTAGCGTCTTTATCATAATCATGCAGCCCTCGGTCAAATTGGAAGCAATATGTTGATTTATGAAATGATTTGAGAATAATTATCGACTTTGTGGAAACTGTGTGTGAAAAGCAAGCAAAGTAAGTTTTGGAGAAGAAAAAGTGTATTTTTGTAATGAGTGTGGAGGCCCACTGTGACTCACCATGTGACCTCCTCTGCCCCCCTCCCCCCAGGTATTGAGTGCCCACGGGGGTCCAGGAACACCCCAGGGGGTCTGCAGGAGGCCGAACCTTTCAGTGATGAAGCGATGCTGTTCACCAAGGAGCTGGTGCTACAGAGAGAGGTAAGGCTACTGGGTGTTTATGCTCCGCCTCCACCTGCACTGCCACGCCGCTGGCGATCCTTTCGCAAATGGAAAGCCAGGCCTTGCCCATGAAGTGTTTTATTTATTTATTTTTTTTTGTGCTGTAAAATGAATGGAGTGTTTCTCGGGCCACGAATATGAGCAGTTCAGACGTCTGGATGTCCCATGTGGACAGGTGCTGTTGATAAAGGCATGTATCTGGTGCTGCTGTTTGATTGGTGCTTTGCTTCATGTAACCCATCCCAGGTATTTCAGGTGTTTCAGAGATCCTTTTTTTTTTTTTTTTTTTGGTTCTACTCGATCCAAATCACTGCCCCCCTCTGCCCTCAAATCCACAGTGTTTAGGCTCCGGTACCCTATTAGCATTAGTTAACTGACTGTAGGTCCATGGTTGCCCTCTGGTATTTTCTGGGGTGCTCGTCTGGCTTTCGCCCCATTTACCCTCCCATTGCTCAACCTAAGTCTGACCCTTCATAAGTCGAAGTACCCCAGTAGCTTAGCGACTGTGGATCCCCCCCCCCCCCCCCTTCCTCTTTGACAATTTGCAAATGGCCGCTAATGAAGAGATGAATTAAGGGTCGGGCAGATTTATTTTCAAGGAAAAGCTTGTGTCCCAGAGAATGTGCTTTTTCGTGTCGCGTGGCGGTAATAATTCTTAATTTATACTGGGTTCTGCTGTCAGGCCAGCCTCTGCACCAGCTTCCCCCTGTCCCTACAGGAATAAACCCGGCTCCTACCTGTCAGGGTTACGCTCTCCAGTCTGCCCCCCAACTCCCAAAACTCGTCCAGCTTCGCTCCTAGCAAGAGCCTGGTTTTACTGGCGAGGGTGGGGAAATTAAAGGGGCGCGGTATGCCAGTCGTTTTCAGCCTGAACAAGTTCTACAAAGGAATGAGCAGAGCTCTAAATCAAGGGCAGACATCTTTATCCCTCCCTTCATTTGTTTTATATTTGAGAGGGGAGAGGGGTTCCATTCCTTTCTTGCCCCATTTTCTTGGAAGTGTTGAGTTGAGGCGGGGTTGGCCGTGCTGCGTGCATTTGAGGAAAACCTTGCCGTGGGGGGGGGGGGGGAGCGCACAATGAAGGCGCACAATGACATTGAAGAGGCAGAAGCCATTAGCAGGCACCAGTTCGTCTTGTCAGGATATTTGTCAGTTTCCCCACGCATGCATGACCGGCGGTCGGCCATTTATGTATTCGCTTTCTTGAGTTATTCACTTCACATGTAGATTTAATAAATTCAAACTGCTTTTAAAAGCAGGCCTTTAATTGACCTTGATCCGTTTGCCTGTGAGGTGGGGGAACCGCTTGCTCCGGGCATCCTGTGAGGTGAGGGAACCGGTTTGTCTTTTGCGTGGCCTAGCGTAGCACGATTAGCGTATCCAGTGTGACTCGCGCTGCAGTCCTCGGCCATGTCGAGGCACAGCACTCTCATCCTGTTCCCAGTCTCCCCTCATCAGTACTTTTGTTTATTGCGGTTCAGGCCCATTTGGAACCGTCAAACCATCAAATTAATTTCCACTCTTACCAGCACGACAACAACAGCAGCAACGACACCGACAACTAACGGGCCGCGGCTTTCAAGATTATCTTCCCCAAGTCATTTTTTTTCCTTCTTTTTTTTTCAGGGAAATTACAGACCTTAGCTAATCCATTTTCAATTAATTTAAGAGCGTTGTTCAGTCGTTGCCATTTCCAGAGATATTTAAAAATGCTGTGTTAGTTGCTGTTGTAGTTGCTGTATTAGTTTAGTCTCCCAAAAAAAACTGAAACCTCACAGCACTGATGCCAGGGACATGGCGGGAGGAGGAGGTGAGTCCCCGCCGTCAATCGAAACCGAACGAACGCCTACTTGACTCCAGGCAGAGGACAAACATGAAGGTAGCAGCATTTGCAGTGTTAGCAGTGGATTGGGGGGGGGGGGTTCTCGAGGGGACGGGGCCGACCTGGCCGACAGGCCATTACGGAGCTGGGTGAGGGTTTCAAGAGACGCGCTCTTGACATTGGAGTCGGGATGTGTGACAGAGAAGGCTATTTATTTTGTCATGCTCCACTTCCTCTCTGGTTTCACTGGAACGGACATGTTGACAGGTCAGCACTTTGGCTCAAAACCACTTTAATTAGCTCACTCTGCTAGTTTTTGGGGACATTTGCTAAGACTTTTGGTGAAGTTAAAAATATAGCACAAGCTCAGCGGTTAAACTTAATCTGATGGGGGGGGTGAATTGGTGGGTTGTTTTGGGGGGGGTTGCGGGGGGGGGGGGCTGCCCTGAACCACAGATGCACCATATTGATCATGTGGCGTGAGAAATTGCAGGCTACATAAGGGGGGTGGGGTGGGGGAATGCAGTAATTTGAATTGTCCTTACGGCGCAGTCTGTGCTTGTAACAATCTGTTAGTCTCAGTTGAGCACGTTGCACCTGAGTCACAATCATCAAAGTTTAAAAAAAAAAAAAACAAATTACTCTGCGTTTTAAAAATTAATAAATAATTTTCAGAAATTGTGCTGAAGTTGAATTGAGGGACGATGGAGAGCTCTTGATGCTCTTGTAGTGCTAATGATTTTTTTTCTTTTTTTTTTCCATTTTCAAGCGAGTGTTGAGGCCTCCATGCTGATTAAAAAAAGTTATTTTCACATTTCCATGTACAGTCAGATCCGTATTATTAAGCAGTTTGATTTAATTTGCATTGCTGTACAGCACAGTGAGCTCTTATTATATAAAATGATATATATGTAATAATTAGAATATGAGTATTAATAATATCTTACTATGATAATGGTGACTGTGCTAAAATGGTAATATTTTTGGGGGTAAATGTGGTGAAGAAGAGAAGCTGAGTCAAAAAAAAAAAAAAAAAAAACATGATTGTGTGTGAAAGGACGGCCCGCTCTGTGCTGCTCTGGGTCTTCAGCATCATAAAAAAAGAACTTGTCTTCTCCTTTGCCACTTTCGAGTCTGATACGGGAACCTCGAATGATCGGTTATGTACTGTCAGTGTTTCATGGTTTCTGTGACTAATAAAGTGTATTCAAAACACTGTGCGACTATAAAATTTTTTCGAATTTTATGCTGCAACAAAGCAGTTTTTATTTTATGAAAAGTTGTCTTATAGAGAGATTGTATAGAGACATGTTGAGAGAGAGAGAAAGAGAGAGAGAGAGAGAGAGGTAGTTGTGAGAGTGGAGAAATAAAGCACTTTAAAGAGCTTCTCAGTGGAGAAGAGCTTTAAAACAAAAGGAGGAGAAGCTCTTTGTTGATTTTTATAGAGGTGGCTCTCATCTGCACCTTCTCACTGGCCTGAGCCTAGTCACCCCCCCCCTTCTTTAACCAGATCATGTGACGGGGGCCCGGGTCATCATGACAGGGGCTTGCTTCTTTTTATAGAGGTGGCACTCATCTACACCTTCTCACTGGCCTGAGCATAGTAACCCCCCCCCCCCCCCCCTCTTTAACCAGATCATGTGACGGGGGCTCAGGTCATCATGACAGGGGCTTGCTTCTTTCCAGCAGGGGGTGGGTGGGGGTTCTTGGGTCGGTTGGGATGGAGGGTGTTTCGGGAGGGCGGGGGACGGGGGTTGAGACGCAACAGAAGTACAATCACTGGCAAAGAGAAGCACATGCACTTGAGCTCTCAGAGAGACGCACTTTAGTCTGATTCAATTAGAGGGAAGGAGAGGAGAGGCCCGCAGGCCTAATGGGAACAGGCTTTAACTGTGTGATGTAAGGGGAGCGAGTGGGGCCCGTTCCGCTGTGGGAGTAATGAGATGTTTAGCTGCTACGCCCACGACATCATCAACCGCACGCTCCGGCCCGCGATCGCCAGGCCCCCCCCGAACGTTTAATGCTAATCGCCCCCAATTACCCCGCTCTGCCCCCCCCCCCCCACCAGCACCAGTCCCACTCCCCATTAATAAAATGAAGCTTATTTATTTCAGAGATTAATCCTATGTTTTTGTTGTTTTTTTTTTTTTTTCTCTCTCTGGTCCCTGGATGGTTGTCCTAGGGCATTGTGGGATAGCATTGCAATAAGCATACTCTGTGTGATTTCGTAGCCCCACCCTTGTGTGACCGTGGGAAAATGGCAGGTGCTTGGACCTGCCCCCTGCTCCCCCCCCCCCCCCCCCCCCCCCCCCCCCAGCCTGGGCAGAGCAGAGTCTACAGTGTCCCCATGGTCATGTTTTAAACACCGTCTTCATTTTGTTTTCGGGTTTTTCAGCGATGACTTCAAAGTGCAACACGGCCCCCCCTCCCCCCATGAGGAACCCCCACCTGCCCAAACGCAGCTCCAGTTCCTCCTGATGTAGCCATGCATAATTCAGCATCGGCCTCAGACAGGAGCGCCAAACCGCTGCATTTTATAAAACCCCTCGCTCCACACTTCTTATGTGTTTGGTTTTGTGGTTCCCGTAGTTTGTGCATGCGTATGTGTTTGTGCGTGCGTCCGTGCGCACTTACCTGTGACAGTAGGTGGTGGGACAGTAGGTATACTCCCAGGTGTTCAGTGTGTGACCCTCTCCCACTCCGGTTAATACATGATGTCTGGTTAAAACATTTTCTCCAAAACAGATTACAGTGTTTAGATAAAGGGTACATGAGTCTCCTTGTCTCTCTCCCTCTTCCTCTTCCCCCTTCCTCTCTCTCTCTCTCTCTTTTTGTACAAGCTCAGAGGTGCTTGCACGCCTGCTCTCTGCAGAGAGGCAGAATAATGTTGTATTCATGGGGGTAATGTGTTCTTATAAAGACCCAGACCCCCCCATTCGAAAGTATTCAAGCAAAACAAGATTTCGCCTCAACCGCCGTGCTCTCCCGCTCCAGACGACAACCGAATCAAATTTCATTTGGAACGAGGGTTTTTGAGGAGCTGAAATTAGATTTTAGCTTGTGGGTGTAAAGTCCTTACTTTGGTAAAATGGGATCCTAATTAGTGTTTGAAAAACGCCAACCCCACCCCCACCCCCCATTGCCCTAAAACCTCTCAAAATACTCTTTATATTTCAGCATTTTGGCCTGATTTTTTTTTATTTTTTTTATTCATTTTCATAACTTGAATCTACAGGAATGTGCAATATGTTACTTACTTTGCAAGTAAGTAAGTATTATGTATTTCGGAGATGTGCAATTTCGCTGGTAGGGAGAGGGGTGTTGGGCCGTGCAGAACGGGGGGCTGTAATGGCTTTCTGCCAGGATAAGCTGAGCACATTGGGGTCTGGTAGGGATGTCAGAGGAGTGGTCAGAGAAGTGGGCTTGTAACTCAGAGGTTGCATGTTTGAAGCCCAGGTTGGGCACTGCCACTGTCTCTGAATCACTTTGCAAAATGTGCAGCTGTGTAATTGGATTGTATTTACATATTACATATTATAAAAAAATTAAGGTTAGTGGAGGGTGAGTTGGTCTGAACAGGATTGTGTGCTGAATACCAGTATTTTAGAGCACAGAACAAGAACAGCCTTTCGTTCTCCCACACTGACTTGCATGCAGTCGCTAAATCTCCAAAAATATATCCGAGGGGGTGGCCAGATCAATACTGCTGTCCCGAGCTCTCCCTCTCCCCCAAAATAATCGATTGATTGCCTCGTTTCTCCGGCCGTCATCCCTTTTGTCTGTGCCTTGACCTGTGTGCAGGAGGCTTATGGGTAATTAAAGACCAGCCTGAAGGGCCTGGGTCAGCCGTTTCCATGGCGTCAGCAGAGCCTCACTGGGGCCGTTAGTGACCGCCGCATCCTTCGTCCCGGCCCCGTCTTGGGGAACTAGGCCCCCTGCCCATAACCAAGGAAAAAAAAAAAAAAAGAAAAATTAAATATTCATCTTTAATTGGATTCATTTCTTACGACTCTCTGGTAGTTTAGGCAAACATTTGCTTAATTGGTCTCTCCCTGCCTGTGATTTATATCAGTGACAAGCATTCCTCTTAACACGGTAGTTATCTATTCCATAAGTAAAAGCATACAGATGTTGTTTCTTAAAGTGTACATAATGGAGCACATTTTTTTGCCTGCTTCCCTTCAGGTGTTTAGCAGGTTTTGCACAGAGAAACATGCACTGCTTTTTTATTTACATGCTATCCATTTGTACAGCTGGATGTTTTACCTCAAAGGGTAATATTTTTCTGAAGGGTAGCAACAGCAGTTTATTCCACCTGGGAATTGAACATGCAACCTCTGTGTTCCAAGCTCAGCTCCCCAACCACTGCACTGCTCTGCCACCCAGTCTCTCAACATACAGTATCTGTCAGGGAGCTGCAGCAGGCTGTTGTCATTTGTGTGTAATATGGTCGTATCCCCAGCTCAGATGGGAGTTTCAGACCAGCACGCACGTCGCCCCCTGGCTGTTTGTTTTCCTCTAAACTGCTAAGTTGGTCATAGACTGTGTTTCCCCCAATGGCAGCCAGCAGCTCAGCCACACTCCCCAATTCCCCAGCCAGGGGCTGTGCATACGCAACAGAAAAATATGAATAAAAAAAAAACTTAAAAAGACAAATATTGATGAGGAGTGTGCATTTTTTCCTGTGGTAGAATGTGCTTCAGCAAAAGTCTGTTCACACCATAAACCAAGAGCATCAGTCCAGAACAGCCATTGTTTTGAAATAAGAAGCGTTTATAAATTATTTATAAATAATTTATAAATAAGTTTATAAATAGGTGTTTAACACTGTGTCCTGAGATAAATTATCAGGGATATTGTAACTAGTTAGAAAATCGCAAAGAAAAGAAAAGGCTAGAAAAGCCTCATGGGTTGGGAACAGCGGGTGAAGTCTCACCCTCAAAAACCACAAATTCTTGTCAGACATTGACACAACACGCCACTGCGTCAAGCATGAAAATATATTTGCAGATTTAGTTTTAACATTTTGATGTGTCTGCTAATGCAGAATTGATTATGCCAACTTCAATGACCCGTGTAGATAAAGACCATCAGCACTGTTTCTGACATTACAGACGATCGGAACAAGATCTACATTTCTCATTGCGTTCATTCACCACAAAACTTAGTGACCCTGTAAAGCTTAGTGTAAGCAAAAAAAAAAAAAAAATGTTTTAATTATATTTAAGATGCAGCCAAGCTCCGTCACCCACAGGTGGCCTTTCTTACAGATGAAATGCAAGAATGGTTTGATTTTGGTAAACATCACAATGACGCATAACAGACCCTCCCCGGCGCAGCCCCCTGATGCATTATGGGATAGAAAGTTGCATGTTATTTCAGGAGCCTGGCCAGCGATCGCTCTGTCCCAGAAGAGCTCTGAGAATGTTGCACTATCGATCTCTGACATTTATTTCTTTATTTCGTTTTCTTTTTTTTTTTTGTGCAGGTTTTTCTAAGTTGCTGCCACCTCTGGTTTCTGTCTTGCATGGGGGTGGGCTGGCTGTAGAACATGAGGCCTAGGGGATTGTGGGATTGTTGTATGATTGTTTGATTGTATTTTTTGTTTCTGCTGGAGAGTGCTTGTGGAAGCGCCAGCGCTGTAGAATGCAGTTTTTATAGGTGGACCTGAATGAGGCAACGACAGCCTTGGAATTTCAATGACTGCGAGCCGCCTGCAAACGTGCCGACTTCCTCCCTGTGCCTGCTGGATCTTCCTCAGCTTGTGTGTGTGTGTGTGTGTGTGTGTGTGATATGCACTACAGGCATGTTGCTTTGAATAGCAATAACGTTAGGGCCAGAGGTCTCCCTCAATCAAGCCCGACGCTCTCAGAGAGACTGTTATTCAGGGCGACTCTGCTCACAGTGAGGGCTTTGCTGGGAGCTGCTTTGATCAAGTGAGGTTAAGAATGTGTGGAGGATTTTATCCACACACACACATACACACACACAAACCACGCACAATATTCCTTCATGTAGAGAGCGAGGTCCACACACAAACACCTCTCAGCTGGTGCTGCCATTTGTAATTTTAAGAATGTGCCAGTCGGGACCCAACGGTCAGCCCTGAACGGCTCCTCGCAAGTGAATTAAACCGTCTCTGTAAAATCCAGGGGATCTATAAAACACTGGATTTGCAAGCCTCTAAAGAAAGGCTGTGTGGTGCGGTAAAATGGTGAGGGGGCCTGTTTGGGCATTCACGGGGCCTGTGCGGCTCTGTTGTTGGATGGAATCTGCTGAGCGATGAATCATGCGCTCATGCGCTGCTATGCTGCGGACGACGCGCCCCTGATAGATTATGGAGTACAAATGACCTTTATGTTGAAACGATTTGCAGTAATTTCTGAAGATGTGTCTTCCAGCAGGAGTATGCTTCCTTTTGCTTTTGCTGTAGTTTGTGCTTGAATGTATGTGTTAGTGCATATGTGTTTGCCTGTGTGTGTGTGTGTGTGTGCGTGCGTGCGTGCGTTTGAAGCTGTATTGTTGAACCTTGCCCTTACACTGAACATCCCTCTCAAAATAAAGCTGGATGGAGTTTAGGCATTACATTTAAATAAAAATAACAGGTGCGGCTATAGCTCCAGGTGTCCTGCATTAATACAATGTGCTGAATCCAGGTTTAAAATGAATTTATTTCCTTTGCTCAGTGGATTCAGAAGCCTGTTAGTGGTATGAGACGGTGGGCAGGTCTGGAGTTTAGGTTGGAGAATCCAGCTCGATCCCCAGGTGCTGTGTTTGGGCTCGTGCCCTCCAGCAGCGAGTACCAGCCCTACACTGCCTCAGAAACCGTCCAGCTGTACGCCGGCCTGTCCCTTATACAGCCCAGCTCCAGTGCTTTCACATCCGCCATGAGTGTAAATCAGGCTACAGTAATATCGCAGCGGGGTAATCTGGGGGAACTTTAACACAAACCATATCTGGACCTTCATCGTGGCGGCTTTTCTTTTTGCAATGAAGCACAATGAAAATAAATCCTGTTTTGACTCTTTGAGTTGAGGCGAAAATTACAACCTAGCGTATGCGTTTTTCATATTTCATTGGTCTCTTTCCTCCCCAGATCATGTGGAAGGTTTGCACGGTGTTGGACTATCGATTTCTGTACGAGGTGGAAGTAATTCTCCGGCATGGCTCCCATGGGTGGCACGTTAGCACGTTAGCAGAACTGTAGATGCCCTCACTGCAGTTTTTTTTTTTTCCCCAGAATATTTTTGTTTGTATTCGTGGAATGAGTCGGCTTCATTTCCAAATGATAATGAAGTCATCACAGCTGAGGATTGTGGGAATGTGGAGCTTTTCCCCAAGGTTATTGAAGTGTGCGAGCAGATGCTGAAGCAGATGTCCGATCTCTCGCCTCGCGTTGAGAGTTTACGTGCGCGATATCTGGAACGGGCACCAACCCTCTCTCAGGAAACCGGGCCTCATGGTGAACGTGGTTTTCTGAGAGAACCCATCAGAACCCGGCCAGCTACTTTACCTCATAGATTTGATGTGCATCGTTTCATTAATTACAGCTGGCCCGTGAAACGCCCAGGTCTGGCCAAAGGTCATGGCTGCGGGGATGGTGAGGAGCGGGATGCTTTCTGATGGAGAGTCTGAAGATTCATATTTACGGGGCAAAAGACCTGAAAACGCTCATGCTAAAGCATTGCAGTTGGAGAATTACAAATCCACTGCATGCTTATCGTTTAAGATGGGTAAAAAGACAAATTCACTGCCGTTGCTATGGATTTTTAAGGCATTCAGACAAACGATGACTGTCACAGCCTCAGGTTCTGTCAAGGGTCATTATACTTTGAAACACAGCCAATAAATGGCTATTGAAGCGTTCAGAGATGGCCAAATAAGAGCGCCGTTTGTCAGGTGAGCAAACACCCTTTGCTGGAGGTAAAAAAAAAAAAAAAGAAAAAAGACGGATGGATATGTTTTGACTGGCGGTTTAACGATCAGGCGATGAAGCTTTTGAAATAACGTGCATGCTTGCAAAATCAATACGTGTCAGGTTACGTAGAGCACAAAAGTGTCTTGAGTGCACGTACTCTATCTGCCTGTTGAGGTTAGGAGAACAGAAGTAAGTCAGACAGACAGCCACCTAGCCATGGAGCTGGGTGATATAGCATACTGGTATATTGAATAGTTATTTGAGGACAATAACAACTATTTATTATGTAGCATGGTTTGGTCTTTTTTTTTTTTTTTTTTTTTTTTTTTTTTTAAGTCAATCACACCTGATATGATTGCATACCTCTGATCCTTAGAGGTCATGTGACATGTTTCCAGTGTGAAGAAATATCATTTGTGTGTATTCAGTGTTTATTAACTTGCCAAATTGTTCTGGAAAAACCCATTGGTTGCATTTTTCCTCTTAATCTTTGTAGTGATGTGTTTTTTATCTATCATGTTTGTTCAGTGCGAGCAAGCAAAGTCAGGCAGCCATACTTTGAGCCTGGTCTGTGAATCTTTGGCATGTGCAAACTAGCCCAAGAGTTTTTTTTTTTTTTTTTTTTTTGGAACATCAATCATTATGTGATATGGCATATTGGCTACATTTATTGACAGGAACATGAGTAACAGTTTAGACTGTAGTTTGATGTTGAACACCCGTGTGATGTACTGGCAGGTGACGGGGGTGTAGAAGGCCCAGGCGTGCCGTAGCACAGCATCGCCTGATTGGTTTAAGCGTCCTGAGATTTCTCTCACTGAGAAACGGTAATGAGGAACAACGGTGAGAACAGACAGGGGGTTATGGGCCTTTACCCAGCAGTGTCTCATCCAGGCGTCTTAAAAACTGCCTGCGTAGAATCCCATTAGCACCACCCAATGGAGCGTGTAACCCAAATTTGAATCCTGGTAATGTCCCACCCCCCCTCCAAATGACGATGGCTGTGTCACGCGCCCGTCACCCGTCGGCTACGCTTGTCTTGTGCGCTTCCGTTGTCGCGGTAAGCCCAGCCGCAGATGGAAATGACTCAGTCTGAGATCTGATGATAAAAACGTGCGATTTAAAGGCTCTCCAGCCAACCTTGCTGCCTGATTTTACTCAAAGCTATACTCTGAGATTTGGGAATTCACTGGAAGTAGCTGGAATAATGATGCCCCCTAGTTTAATTCGTAACTTTTCTAACGGGTTAGCCATGTTACATCTCCACTATATGCAAGAATGTATACATTATATTTTTTTGCTGGCATAATATTCATACTTTCACGGATGTGGCAGTTTTTAGATTTGGATTATTGTCACGCTGCAGGATGTGATATATCAGCTAGAAAAGCTCAAGATGAGCTTTTCCTCAGGGTGGAGCACCTCCAGCCCTTCAGAGACGGAGGGGTGGACTTTCTCTTTCTTTTTTCTCTCTCCTCTTTCCTTTTGCTTCCTGCCCTCTCACCCCTCTCATCCTTTCATCTTCCCCCCCCCCCCCCCCCCCCCCCCCCTCCCCCCTCCTCTTCCCTCACTCCATTCACACAGACTTTGGAACAAACCCAAATTTTCAAAGCCCCCCCCCTCGCCCCCCCGCCCCAGCAGCGGTCAGTTATGGAGGTGACAGGCTGTGGTGGGGGGGTGACGGGAGCTGGGCAGGGGATTGTGGAGTAGCGGGGGAAGCAGTGCATTGTGGGAAGGGGTACAGCGGGGACGGGGTTGTCCATGTTGGCATTTAGAGTGCGGGGGCCAGTGGGTGAAGGATACGGTGACATTGTGGGGGCTGACTGGGGCGTTTCTCCCTGGCGTGGGGGTGTGCTGGTCCATCCTCCAGTGTTAATGGGGGGGCCCTCTTTATCCACTCCACTCACTATCATAACACCAGAGTGATGACTCAGCTATTCCCTGCCCGTATTTATTTATTCCACACTGAGGGGGGGCACAGAGGGGGCGGGGAGAGAGAGAGAGTGAGAGTTTAAATGAAGAGTTCTCTGTCTTTCTCTCTCGGGTTCTCTCCCTCCCTCCCTGCTTGTCTTTTCTCTTTTCTGACCCAGGGTGATTTAGCATGGAGGTGTTGCCGTGGCACCAGATGTGCAGGCCTGAGATCGCAGAAACGGTCTCTCTGCCTCTCTCTCCTCCCGTTCCATCATTCTCTCTCTCCTACCCCGCCCCCCCCCTCCCCCCCGGCACGTGACGCTGGCAGCAGCTCACCCTCACCGGCTGAGTCCTCCAGCAGAGACTGCAGTAATCTCCATACTGCGACCGGCACCGAGAATCTCAGGCACAGGTCTGCCCAATGATTCACACAGGCTATTTATATCACCCCCACAAACGTGCTCACTCCCTTCACTTTCCTTTTTTAAATTCTGTCTTTTTCTTAAAAAAAAAAAAAAAAAAAAAAACATGGTATTTTTGCATTTTTTGCTAATTTATTTTGCACTTTGTTGTTGTTCTTCGCATTGATGATTTTTAGTGTTTAAAAAATGTAAGAAATGAGAAGCATGTTGCTTCTTGCTGCCAGTGTAGTGGAGGGGGGAGGGTCTGCATGTGATTTTGAACAGTGATCCAGATTGTAGATTTCTGATTTGAGTCATCTTTTCAGATTATGAGGAAAAGAGAAGAAACTGTGAGCGATCAACACGTTCTCCCTTTGAAAGAGAAACACCCTCCTCCCTCTCTCACACACAGACACACACACACACACACTCTCTGTGTCTTCTCCCAAATCCTCTCTGGGCTTCCTGGTGTTGTGTTGAATTGACTGAATGCATGGTTGTTTGGTTGTGGAAGCCTGGATGTGTGTTTTTGTGCAGGCACACTAAAAAATCGCTGCCCCCTGACTGATCCTTGGAAGCTGTAGCGTTACCGGAGCGTTACCGGAGCGTTACTGGAGCGCTACCTGCCTCCTTCATGTTCCACTCTCTCTGGCCAAATGGGGCGTCATCCGCTGGGTAGCAGCTTGTCATTAGCATAGAGAGAGGTGTCCGTGTTTTACATCACACATGGGAAAGGCCATCATCTCTCAGCTCCGTGTTATTCACCTTTTGCATTCAGATGGAGTTTGAGGTTTCAGGTGTTCACCTGCATCAACTCAGTAAAAAAAAAAAAAAAAAAAAAAAAAAAAAATCTACCTTAGGAAATTAGACCTATCCAGTTAATCAGTTCCTCCCATGCGATCACTCTTATTCTGGCAATGTCAGCTGATTGGTTAAGTGTTATTCCCCTGTTTTGTTGTTTTCAGTGAACAACTAGAATCTCAAGACAATACAGCACCAGCCTTTTTCCCATTTTTCCCAGTAGTACTTCCTGTATTCTTGGTTAGCGTTAATGTAGCGATTCAATTTTCCCACTCTGCTTAGTACTGCTCCCTGCATTATAGAGCATTAGAGTAGCAACTCTGATCCTGAGTTTCTCTATGATTCTCTCGTGAACGTGAAGGCAAAAATCTGTGAGCCCAACACACAGAGAGTTTGGCTGGACCCCTTTCATAGTAGATTGGCCCATTTGTGTCTGAGAATTTGTCTTTCTCTGAGAAGTGATTTTTGAAGTGGGTTTTCAAAGTGCTGGGTGCAGAGGGTGAAATATTTGATTCTGTACAGAGGATGAGAAGATTATTCACCTGCCTTGAAGAAGTCTTAGTCATTGATTGTGTTATTGACATTTTTCTCTTTGAGTGTAATATAGGAAATATTAATACAGTATGCATACATAGTGTTTTTCTGAAAAGGTGTGATTTCTCTCTCGTTTTATTTCTCAAGAGCAGCCAGCCTTTGTTGCCTTTAAGGGAATGAGAAAATGTCTGATGTGTGTTCGTGCACGTGTGTGTGTGTTTGCATGCATGTGTGTGTATGTGCTTGTATGTTTGCATGCGCTTGTGTGTGTGTGTGTGTGTGTGTGTAAAGATGCAGTCTTTAGTGATTGTTGCAGTGATGTATCGGGGTCCTGTCCTTGTGTGTCCTGGCAGCAGGTGTGTGTGCAGGTCCGTGCACACAGATGTACCGGCCCCTGCCCGTCTTAGCCCCCCCACTTCCCCTGGAGCGAACAGCAAGAGCCCACCATGTCCTTCCAAGCAGGGAATGCCCTTCCAAATCTGCACCCCCAGCCCCCAAAGTCCTCCGTCTGCACCGCCTTCCCCATTCACTGTACCCTGCAAACGGCCTTCTGCTCAACCGCTACACCAACCAGTCACGCCGCGACCCGCAAACGGCCTGGAGCTCAGCCACCATACGACACCTGACACAACGCTGCGCCCCGCAAACGGCCCGGAGCTCAACCACAATATGACACACTCCACACAACACTGCGCCCTTGATCCCGCCCAAGCTCCGCACACTAAACCCTGCAAATGGCCTGGAGCTCAAAAAGAGTACGAGCCCCAAACACTACACTGTTCCCATCAGCTATGATCCACATCCTACAAATGCCCTTCTACTCAACCACTATACTAACCCTCCACTCTGCAAACACGGTAACTATTGGCTACAAACCAAACGCGAAATGCTGCACACCTATTGCAGAATGGGATATTCCCATTATATTCTCTTCACATCATGCAAGCCCTTTCATAATCGATTGTTGAGTAGTGCATGCTTTAGTTATGGCAGAATCATATATGAGTCTCCTATATCCTCATGGCCAGTTAATAGCAGAGTTTTGACCCAGAAGGTCATAGACTCCGTTACCAGGTGTTTACGAGACTGCCCTGTGGATTTGCCCCAGGCAGAGTTCCCCAAACCTGTTTTCACTTCAGTAAGTGTCCAGCTGTATAAGCGCATAGCAAGTAAAAATGGAAGTCTGATTCACCCTTCCAAATCGGAGCACACAGGAACTGCTGAAGCTAACAGCAGTTGCTACTGTTTGACCACCACTGCCAAGATGGCCGCCGCTGCCACTCCCACTGATTTAATATTGATGATAATGAATTGATTAGCTGATTGAGACTTCAGAGCATCAGCGTTTTTCTCTGAGCTGCTCCTAACGGCGCGATGAGCTTCTGCTGCAGGTGTGATGAGGAGGCCTGACGTACAGGACAAACCGTGCTGCCAAAACACACACATTACACACGCACACACACACACACACACATGCATACAGGACAAACCATGCTGCCAAAACACACACATTACACGCGCACACACACACACACATGCATACAGGACAAACCATGCTGCCAAAACACACACATTACACGCGCACACACACATGCATACAGGACAAACCATGCTGCCAAAACACACACATTACACGCGCACACACACACACACACACACATGCATACAGGACAAACCATGCTGCCAAAACACACACATTACACGCGCACACACACACACACATGCATACAGGACAAACCATGCTGCCAAAACACACACATTACACGCGCACACACACACATGCATACAGGACAAACCATGCTGCCAAAACACACACATTACACGCGCACACACACACACACACACATGCATACAGGACAAACCATGCTGCCAAAACACACACATTACACGCGCACACACACACACACACATGCATACAGGACAAACCATGCTGCCAAAACACACACATTACACGCGCACACACACACACACATGCATACAGGACAAACCATGCTGCCAAAACACACACATTACACGTGCACACACACATGCATACAGGACAAACCCTACGGCCAAAACACACACACATACACACACACACATACACACACACACACACACCACTAAACCGCTTGAGAACATCTGAAAGCAGGAGACTGTCACAGGCGCACACAGACAGATCAAGCCCGTTGTTGTACCCATTGACGAATTGTGTGAGTGTGTGTGAGCGCTCTTTCCTCTCTCATTTGTTCTACTCGCTCTCTCTTTCTTTCTTGTCGTTTCACACTCCATCTTTCCCCCTCTCCATCTCTGTCGTTCTCACACGTTTTTTCTCTTTTCCTCTCTGCCCCCTTCTCTCTCTTTCTGTTCCCTCTTTTTCTGGCTTGCTTGCTGCCATATTTCAGTCTCTCTCTTTCTCTCACCCTTTCACCCTCTCTGTCCCTCCCTCTGTCCTCTCTTTGCCTTTTCCATCCTTCTCTTTTACTGTCATCCTCTCTCTGCATCTCTCCCTCTCTTCGGCCTGGTTTGGGCCGGTATATCCCCAGCCAAAGCCTCTCTCTCACAGAGCCCCTCCCCGCTCACACACACCGCCCTGTCCTGCCCTGGGGTGGGCCCAGCCTGACTGGCTTTATTCAGACAGAGTCATGCTGAATACCCCCCCAGCCCTGCCCCCAGCCCGATCGATCTGTCTCGCACAGGCCTCAGGCTTCTCAACACACTGCTGCCGCTTAGCAGCAGTGAAACTGAGAGGTGGACTGTGGTCTGCTCTGCTTTTACACTCTGTGAGTTATGAGTAAACCCTGATTTGCAGCGTGGACTTGAACTGGGGTTGTGGGTTGCTTGGTGAAACTAACCCAAATGTGCCCTAGACTGGTAAGACTGTGTTGCAATGCAGCTTCAGGGAACCAATCAAAGACAGCCCCCCCCCCCCCCCCCACGCAACACATTCTGGTTGGTTCAAATGAGCTGGTCATTCACCATGCCACTCACGATGTTTTGCTGGGGAACTTTTTGTACGACATCTTTTATGGGTTGAGGCCACATTGTGCTTTTGGAGACCCACCTGTTTTCACGGATGATGGAATCAAAAGGACGATTTCAGAACTCAGTGATTGGCTGATAGCAGTGAGCGGGTGGGGTCTCCACACATTTTGGGCTTTGAGGGTCAGGCTGGAGCGGGCTTTTGTTTGGGCTGCGGACCCTTTGCTGTTGACGATGCGTTCCCCTTAATGATATGCGCCAGATCAATAGTCCCTTAAGTAGATTCCTTCAGCAAGCGCTTCCTGGCCTGTTCCTCCATTTAGAGTGGCACTGTGCAGTCTTTATGTTGGGGGGGGGGGGGGGGGGGTGAGACTGAGTTAATCGAAAACGTCTTTTGTCCATCGTCAGAGAAGACGAGCAACTTGGGATATGGCAACCCGGGAGAGAATTCCCTTTGGATTAGTGACCGGAGAATTGTGCAGAGCTACGGAATCGCACTCGCTCTCCACGCGTGTATGCATGATGTGGGGGGAGCCTGCGGGTGGGGGGGGAGCAGTGTCTCGGCGCATACTCCGTGCACTGAGGCCGGGTGAAATGGCACGAGGTGAGATTTCACACCTCAGCAGTGAGGGCGGAGGAACAAAGTGCGTGAAGCGCAGCCATAAAGGTCAATGAGCGCTCGCCCCTTCAGATCACACCGATAAAGGGCAGAGGGGCGCGCGTGCGCGTACACACACACACGCACACGCACGCACGCACGCACGCACGCACACACACACACGCACACAAAAAATCTTGCACATGTGCATACACGCTCGCGAACACACACACACACATACAAAATCTCGCTCGTGCATACACGCTCGCGAACACACACACACTCATGCGCGCGCACGCACACACACACACACGCACACAAAAAATCTCGCTCATGTGCATACACGCTCGCGAACACACACACACACACACACATACAAAATCTCGCTCATGTGCATACACGCTCGCGAACACACACACACTCATGCGCACACACACTCTCGCTCACATGCATACACGCTTGCGTGCACACACACACTCTTGCACACATGCATACACACTCGCACACATACACACGCATACATGCTTGAGCACACACACTTGCATGCATGCTAACTCACTCACTCGCTCTCTCTGTCACACACACACTCACACTCATACACACACATCATTGTGAGGCTGTCGATTGTTTTCCAGCCTAGGTATATTAGATTTTAATCAGGGTGGCAGCTCGTGGGCTCCGTTTGGGATGAGCTGTTGGTGAAATCGATCAGTTCACCTTTCTCTCTCTGGCAGAAACTCTTGAAAAGGCCACTGGAGGTGCTGGAAAGAGGAACCGAAGGCGGAGACAAATCATCTGCTCTGTGAGCTGTGCCTGTCAGCGGGAAGCTTGGTCTTTTTCTTTAACCCCATGGGCACGGCGACGAGGAGTCTGTCTGCTAATCCGGCCTGGTGCAGCAGGGCGTAGCATAGCATAGCGGCTAATCACAGTGTCCTTATCCAGCCTGGTGCAGCAGGGTGTAGCATGGCATAGCATAGTGGCTAATCAGGGTGTCCTTTAGGGGCGGGGCTTTGAGCTGGTTGCTGGGGGAAATGCAGTGTCCTATCAGGTGGAGCAGCTTTAACCTACAGGAGTTAAGTGGTTGTGATGGCAACTAAACATCCATGCCCTCCTCTCCCTGCTTTGACCAGCTATCCCATAAAGCCTTAGTAACAGTCGGAGAGGTGCTGTCGCAGGTATCAGCCGGGCCGTCCCATCAGCGTATGGGGCAAGTTGAGCTCCTGTGCCCGTCTCCGTTTCCTCTCATTTCTGCCTGTTTAAACTTTAACTTTTAACGGGTATTTTAAAAATATTAATTCACATTACATTTAGGCATTTAACATATCCTCTTACCCACAGCCGCTTATTAAAATGCGTACAGCGAAGATTTAAAATACCAAATAGCAGAGGAGATGATCAGTTATCAGTGTCATAAATGACAGTGAGAGTCATTTGGCAAACCTAAAGTGTAACATTATGAGGCTCAGAGGGGCCAGGAGGTGGTCTGATCGTGTCTTAAGTACCAAGTGGGTTTGAGAGTACAGTACTGAAGTATTAGGTACTGAACACACACACACACACACACACACATATTACCTTTCATAGACCTTCCTATAGCTGTGAGTCAGTGTTTAGTGAGTGAATACGCTTTCACCCCAAATCCCTTTTAAAACATGTTAGCAATGTGTGTAGCTAACATGCTAACACAGTTTTTCTTTCAAGCAAAAAGTACAAAAAGCCCTGAAGACTTCTGAGTGGGGCCAGCTTCCCAGGGTCACACAGCGAATGTAAGAGACAGGAAGTGAGCCTGGGCAGGTCATTAATGGACAGGAAGTACATGTGGCAGAGCAGACTCTGCGCTGATCGCCTGCGGTGTGGGGGGTGGGGGGGGGGACACAGGGACTATGGTTGCTCGCTTCAGTCACCTCGATGTGGACGAGGATATGAATGCCCAAACTCTGTCACAGTATCATATCCACTGGAATTTTTGTGAAAAAGCTGCACCCGCTGCTCACTGGCTAACCAAAACCATTTTTTTTCATGTTGTTGCAGCTGTTTATAAATTAACCCTGCCCCTGGTTGCCAAACTCCACCCTCCCCACTAGAGGCGTGAGGCTCACAGATACTCTGCCTGGCAAATGGGTTCCATACATCACCAGTGCTTCAGCCAGAATTTTCCTCAACTTCGTTACATTTGCACCACGCTTTGCCACAAATCAGAGTACATATTACCTTATTACATTGTCACAGTATCAGAAATATTTTGAGAAATATAATTGAGTATTAACTTTGGCCGTTTAAGTTAAAATGCATTTGTGACACCTGACTCATGATTTCTTTTGACACATTATTTGTAACATACGACTAAAAAGATGAGAAATTCAGCTTTATATTGAACTCAATATTTCAACTCCTAATGTCAAGTTAGTGACACGCTGCTGAACGTGGTGGTTTTGAGAGAAAGGCTCAAAGTATTTACACCAACTCTCACCCGCCAGCAGATCCATGCATGTTTGCTTTGTGTTAGCGATTTATATCCCTACAAATCTCAACACATGAAACCTCCATTAAAGGTTTTACGAGTGTGTGCCACAAACGGAGAGCTGCTTTGTTTCTTGTCTCGCCGGGTCCCACACACACACATATATATATATATATATATATATCTCTGTAGAATCTGTGGCAGAATTTCACAGAGCTGAGTATCTGGTCTCCTGGGGGTTTGGGAAGAGTGATTCAGTGCGCCGTGACGATGGACGGCAGCCCCCCCCATCGTCCGCTGCGGAGCGGGCCCTTGGTTCTTGGCTGCGGGTTGGTGTCACGCTCTCTGAAACCCAAAGTGCCGGCACAGGAGGAGTGACCCTCTCTCTCTTGGCCAGACGAGCCCGACTAATTTCACACTCACCTGGCTGTGGGGCCGTGGGGGACGGAAAGGCGGCTGGCTGTCCCTGACCACCTGACCGTCCGAGCGCAGCCATGACCGACTGGTCTGCCCAGCTCCTCCATCCCTCCGAACAAAGCGGCTCGGTGTACTGGCAAATTCTGCTGCTTTGTAAAATTTCACAACCATGACGAAAAAGAGTGTGCGTGTGTGTGTGCGTGTTTGTGTACAATGTAGTTGATACATTGAGAGGGTGGCTGAGTAAAGCTGGTACACCTCTATGTTGGTATAATAATAGTAATAGTAGTAATAAAAATAGTAATGAAGGAGTAATGGTAATAACATGGAAAGTACTACCTTAATCAAGGACAAAGGCTGGGATTTGAACTTGCAACATTCTGGTTGCAACAAACACTCCTGCTCAACACTTCTGCTTGAGTAGTTCTTCCCCTTTCAAATTAGCCTTCAACTAGACACTCAGATGTGAGTTACGTGCAAATTAATTAGCATATGTGTATAAATAGTGTGTGTATAAATAGAGGCCTTAAATTCCACTGAGCTTGTGCCAGGAGAGCACAGAGACATTAAAATGAAAAACGCGGCTGTGAAAGGGATTCAACACGAAAAAAAAGAAAAGAAACAAGTGTGCGCGCAATGATAAACGGAACAGGCCACACTGAGCAGAGTCATGAAGAGGATGGGGATACAGACCAGGGCGAGCACGTGTGTACTCACTGATGTTTGCTGGAGCACCGGAGCAATTTTCCATTATTACAGAGGGCAGAATAACTGCCGAGCGAAAGAAAGTGACCCTCGGATGTGCCGGGTTTATGATCTGCACGTTGTCTTCGTCTGGTTTTTATCTGCTGTTTATTTATTTATTTTTACTTTCTAACTGTTCTATCTGGCCGATTTTCATCCCCAAGGTCGGCGGTTTCAATCAGTGACCTCTGTTAGTGGCGCAGCGAGGCTAACGGTAGAATCATGTCGAGTGGCAGGGTGCTGAATAGGGGCGGGCTGGCGGGTGGGGGGGGGAGGGGGGTTTGAGTCGCCTGAACATGCTGATGTTGCACAGGTGAGGGGGCCGTTCTGGTGGTGGGGTGGGGGGGGGATGTGTGCTCTGTAATCTGACAGGATGTCTCGTTGTCACTGGAGTGGTACGCTGTGCCATCAGATCAGATTAGCAGGAGAGGAAGCATATGGGCATTAAGAGATACCGGGCGTAACTGCAGTCCCTCGGGAGGCAGCACACACGGCCTGGCAGACTGCGCAGACCCACATAATTAAAAGCGTATCCTGGTGTTTGCCTGTGTGTGTGTGTGTGTGTGACTGTGTGTGTGTGTGTGTGTGTGTGTGTGTGTGTGTGTGTGTGCGTGTGTGTGAGCTTGCCGTACATGGTTGTGTGCTTCTGTCCATGCACTTGTTTGTATGATTGAGTCTGCCAGTCTTAGTACATGCCTCATTGTTCTGTTTTTATGTGAGTCTTCATATATGTAAGTTGTGTCATATACTTGTATGAACGCACATTTGTGCATCTGCGTACATGTTGGTGTTTATCTGGATGCGTGCATGTGAGTGGGTTCTCGTGTATTTCGGTTTGTGTGTTGGGTGTGTCTGTTCTCATTTGCTTGTGTGTGTTCACGTGTGTGGGTATGTTTATGTGCACGTTTTTGTGTGCAAGTGCTTTTACGTAAACTCACTTGAACTTTGGTCACGTGACTGTGCAGTCCCCAGCACGGTTGGGTAGGCCCTGCGGGGTCATGGGGAATGTAGTCTGGCAGAGGGAGCGTGTTTAATGGACTCAGTCCAGGAGGGGAGAGTGATGGAGAGAGGAAACGACCGGCCATTAAAGCTCCATGAGGAGGGAGCAGGAGGGGGTCGCCGAGCTCTCAGAGGAACCCGAGTGTCACACTGCCCTGCCCGTCCTGGGAGGGGTACTGAAACGCCAGATAAAGAGTGTTCCGTACTACTGAAACGCCAGATAAAGAGTGTTCCGTACTACTGAAACGCCAGATAAAGAGTGTTCCCTACTACTGAAACGCCAGATAAAGAGTGTTCCCTACTACTGAAACGCCAGATAAAGAGTGTTCCGTACTACTGAAACGCCAGATAAAGAGTGTTCCGTACTACTGAAACGCCAGATAAAGAGTGTTCCGTACTACTGAAACGCCAGATAAAGAGTGTTCCCTACTACTGAAACGCCAGATAAAGAGTGTTCCGTACTACTGAAACGCCAGATAAAGAGTGTTCCCTACTACTGAAACGCCAGATAAAGAGTGTTCCCTACTACTGAAACGCCAGATAAAGAGTGTTCCCTACTACTGAAACGCCAGATAAAGAGTGTTCCCTACTACTGAAACGCCAGATAAAGAGTGTTCCGTACTACTGAAACGCCAGATAAAGAGTGTTCCGTACTACTGAAACGCCAGATAAAGAGTGTTCCGTACTACTGAAACGCCAGATAAAGAGTGTTCCCTACTACTGAAACGCCAGATAAAGAGTGTTCCGTACTACTGAAACGCCAGATAAAGAGTGTTCCGTACTACTGAAACGCCAGATAAAGAGTGTTCCGTACTACTGAAACGCCAGATAAAGAGTGTTCCCTACTACTGAAACGCCAGATAAAGAGTGTTCTGTACGTATTAGGTGGAGGATGCCACATGCAGCTGTAGCTCAGGTGTACTGCACTTCACCGCTGACAGCACTATCGAAATGAGAAAGCAAAAGACCCACCCAATTCACCTTTTCCTCAGTTTCATGCCTTTTTCTGAACCACTTTACAAAGCCTGCCAATATATCAGTGAAGTAGTGTGTACATAAAACACACAGCCAACACAGATTTATCCCCGTTTTTTTTTTTTTTTTTGCAAGTTTATCACTCAGCGCACAGACACACGGACAAACAAATGCAGGAATGTGTGTGCATGCACACAGGTATGCAAGCTTGTACACACAAAAACATGCGCGCACGCCCCCCACCTACCCATCCACTGATTCCAGTACTGGCTATAGTGTCGCTTACAGACCAGCGGTGGAGTACGAATGAGATGGGAATGACCCTGCGCTCGCTCTGGCATTTCTGCTCGATTGCACTAATGTTGATAAGAAGTCGAGGAAGAGCCATTTGCCTTGAGAGGCTGCTCCGGTTTCGCGACGCGCTCTGCGCTCTCCATCACTCCTCTCCGGTCGCGAGCCAGTGATGAGGATGCTCGTCCTCCGTGCTCTCTGAGCCGCCCTTCTGTCTATAAAACACACCATTGTTACTGCCTTGCCGCCATGGTATGATAGAGAGGTTAAACAACAGACATGAACAAAATTAAAACACAAAAAAGAAGCGAGAGCTTGAAATAAATCAATAAAAGGGAACAGACAGGAGGCCAGAATTGTGTCTGGTTTCTATGGTGAAATGGTCTCTCTCTCATGCTGCTGAATAAGCTTTCTTTTTTTTTTTTTTTTTTTTATTCTTTTTTCCTCAGCGAACCTCCTGGCAGGCCAGTGCAAATTGATTTCCTGATATGAGCGTGGTTCTGGAAGCGTGTTCCCAGTGAAGGTGTTGATGTATACGACGTGTTTTCCGTGACCTTCTGGAAGCGTTTAGCTTTGGCTGCGAAGGAGCTCGGTCCTATAGGCATGACAAGAACAATGCTGATGGAGCCGTAATTGGTGTAGTGTTGTGAGCAAATGTTTGCGCACCCTTTGCCAGCAAACGCATCGGAGGCGTTTGCCAAATTATCTGATTCACACCAAATGCTACTGAAGAGGCGTTTATTCCTTCCTCTTCATTCTCTATGGAGGAAAGGTTGTAGAAAAGTTTAGGGAGCGTTGTATGGAGGTTTCCGTCCCTCTCTCGCAATATTCAGAGTATGTTTTTCTCTCCGGGTTCTTTAGCGCATCTGCTAAGTGCATGGGTGGCATAATAGATTTTATCAGCTCGGGCTAACCGACCTTACTCTCCACCAGTCGCCCCTTGAGCTGCTTGATTGCGTTGAAATCCTCCAATTCTGTGAACCCCGAGATGGGATCAGACATCTTAACACCTTGGAGAGAAAGCCGGTGGGGTTTAACTCGTATTCAAGACGTGTGGCACCTAATGGAGTATCTCAGCACTGAATTACCTCGCTGAAGCCGTTTAAAGTCCCTCAGATAATTCAGCGCTTTGTGTCTGTTACGTGCGTCTGTTCCATCCCGCTTTAACCTTCATGAGCTCTCTGCTCCTTCCATTATCCAGCCACAATGACAACTATGAAATTAGCGAAAAAATAAATACTGTTATATCAGGCATAAATGTATAAATCACTCTGCAAACGCTTGCCCCAAATCCTACAATTCAGAGGAATTGTGTTCCCGCCACCCCCTCATAACATAGCAAAACATTTCACACATTATTTTACCATGTCTTTTTCGTGGTCCTCCATATTCTTTTTACTTCATTGCCTTGTCATGAATTTCATATCTTTTTATATCCTGGTGTTCTGCAGCTTTTATGTGCATGTAAGTGTGTGCTGTGCTGTGAATTGGTTTTACAACACGTAAATAAACCTAACGTACGTACTTAATTAGATGTGCCATCAGTATCCGTTCTCCTCAGCCATTGTAATGAAGTCCAGGAAAAAAAAGCAAAGCTCGCTCCACCAGAAACTTCTCTTTATTTTGGACAAAGAAAGCTGACTGAAAAAGTACAGGGCATTTGGACGGCGAGGCAAGAATAATTAGATTTCACAGCGTAACTCGCACTCGCCGTCATACCATGATTTGAAATGAGACAATTTCTACCTCCTGTAATATGAATCTAACGCTGCCGAGCATAAATTGCCACAGAAGAGCGATGTTTTATCATTTTCCAGATGTTATTTCATAGAAAGAGGAGGGGTGGGGGGGGGGGGGGGTGTGTCTTGGCTCAATCATTCTTATGTGATACCATGAATAAAAGGAGGGCCATTCCACTTACTGTATAACAATGAATAATTTTTTTCTTTTTTACCGTCTAGGAATGAAAAACGATAACTGCGGCGTGACCCTGTGTCTGTATGCATTGCTTATCAGCCAAATTAGAGGCAGTGACACCCTGCCGTTCTTTCCTGTGGTTTGATAACGCGCCTTCCAACTCCAGTACTGTTGAGTGCGACAGGCCTGTTAAGCTGTATAGCTGAGTTATTTCCATACAGTCAGGCACAGTGCCCTGCAAAAAAAAAAAAAATAGTGTGTGGAAAGTGTCACAGCGCATAATCTGTAAATATAAAGTGCATAACCCAATTAACCCACGAAAGCTCCTTCACTCCTGTGAATGTCATGAAGCCCAGTGTTGATGGAACCTCTGAGTGCACAGTGGACCAGAGCATGAATGTCAGTTCTGCAGCACGATCATGGGAGTCCTGCGGCTTTCCTTAAGGGGACTCGAGCCGTTGCAGAGTTTTACAGGCACCTACAGGGGCACCTCTGTTCCTCGAGGGCCTGTCTTTATGCTGGTTTTTTGTTTTTTGTTTCCACTCGTGCCTGACTTGACCATGCACTATGTGTGCACCATTGCTGTTTCACCTTGTAGATTAGACCACAGTAAAATTATGACATGAGGAGCACACAAAATGATGTCATTCATGACCTTGTTGTGTGTGTGAGTGATTGGGCAAATGAAATAATCCTGAGCAGAAGCTGGTATCCAGAAATGGATATTCCCCCTTTTGCCCTGTTCCTGGTCTAAACTTTTAAATGTAACATTTAAATTCAAATGGTTGAGTAATTCATTTAATAAAGTGATTTTTTTTTTTTTTAATCAAAGAAAAAATTGAATGAATTTAATAAACTTTCTTTGGTCACGGATTCTTGGAAGATGTCTTGGGTCGATAACAGCAACAGTGAGACTGGTGGAGATGTGGGAATGTGAGCGTGGGGGAGAAAATGTGCGTCAGCTTTATTTCTGAGGGGAAATCTCAGCGGAGTCCCTCTGCAGTCGACTCCCCCCGCCCCCCAAAATCATGATCAGAGTTCACTCTATTCCATGCATTGGAAAGCTGCCTACTTTTCCCATGGCAGACAGGTTTCCAGTCACACAGTATCAATGCTGTCAGAGACGAATGTGAAGTCAGCACATGCTTGGTTCACATGTGTGCAGTTTCTCCACTGGCCAGCAGTGGCCGCTAGAGAGCGATGACTGATGAATCTGTACTGCCAGTGTGGACCTCCAGCCATAGCTGGTAAGAGTGCAGCTGGGACTCACATGACCCCCCATAAACAGGCGTCTTTACTGCGTGACCTGCCCAAAGGTCCCTCTTGCGTCCTCAAAAGACTTTGGCGTGGAAACACTGGGGAGGTGTGGACAAAACGCCTCTCCTTGGCTGCGGTTTAGAGTCAGGACCTTGATGTAGATCTGCTGATATCCTTCCCTTATCTTCAGACCAGCTTATTTTCTTGTGCTTTTCTTCCTTCCTTCTTTCCCCCCCCCCCATCCTTTTTTTTTTGGGGGGGGGGGGGGGGGGGGATCTAAATTGGGCCCAGGATGCCCTGTCAGCACTCTCTCTACGGGCTGTGTGTAATGAAGGCCTCTGTCCCGCTGTGTCCTTCCTTACTATAGGATTCACTGCCATGTTAAGCTGCCCTTTTGTCAAGCGGCTAATAAGTGGCTGGGCTTTCGACCTTCGTTTAGCACGGTGAAGCTCTGCTTGACACCCTCTCCCTCCCCTCCTCCCTCCCTCTCTCTCTCTCTCTCTCTCTCTCCCTCTCTCCGCTCAGTGCTTAAATTCTGCCATTTGCGGTTAACATTTGAAACAGGCTGAAGCACAGCAGAGAGGGACAGAGTCGAGTGGCAGCAGTAGAGGGTTCAGTTAGGTGAATGTGAGGCGGTACATGTGTAAAGCCTGTTAGCGGCTCAGCAGCGGCCGCTAGCTCCCATATCTGTACAGGAGAGTACTGGTCATAATTTGGCTCTGATTGGTGTATCGGTGTCGGCCTAGACTAAGCTGCTGCCCTTTGGTTCAGTCCTGGCTAATCTGCTGGAGCCAGAGACATACCTGTCTGAAAACACGGCCCTCTCTCAGGCAGAGCTTGACCATCCCCTAGAAATGTAATTGAGGTTACAGATGGGTTGGGGGGGGGGGGGATTTGAAGTCATGTGGAGGAGATGATTCTGTCATGTGACGGCGTTTTCAGATGGATTTGTTGTCCTGTCGCCAGACCCCTTTCATCTGTTCGTCTCTGTCTGCTTCCAACGCATTTTCGCAGCATCCCTTTTAGACTTCTGAGAAATTTCCCATGAGCCCTCTGGGTTTTTTTTTTGTAAGTTTTTCCCGAGGGTAACTCTCTCTTTCCTCTCTCTCCGTCTCCCTGCTGTCCTGATAATCAGGCAGTGATAATCAGGACAGCAGTTGTTTATCTGTACCTCCTGTTTTGTTCATATTAAGAAAGTTTGCAGTGAGGAGAAGAGTGGCGAGATCATAGATTTAGAGCGATATTCTGGGTTTTTGTTTCCATGGAAATTAACCTGTCGGGTGCAGTCATCTCAAACTCGAAAAGGGGTGTTGGGACTCCTCCCAAGGGAGGCCTAAAACTGTAGGGGTACACAATACAGATATGCGTTTTAACTCTGCTTCTCTTCATCTTTGTTCTCGAATGTAGAGACCCACCTATAGGAGATGAAAATCACTTTCTTTTTTTGGCTGGGGCGTTGGGTGTAGGGGGGTACGGAGCTGGCGGCATGACTGCGTCAGCGCAGGGGCACACGGGCTCTGCTCGGGCGGGGTCGGTCTATCGATCCGACACCGTTCCCCTCCGCCCTGGAAGGGCATGGACCACAGCCTCAGACCGTGTGGTCCTGCAAGAACAGAACATTTGTCTCCCCAGCTAAACCTGCCTGCACCTCTGGGCGCTCCGCAGAGGATTTCCGGTGTCACCGCGCACAAACAAGGAGCGGATCGATACTCGCCATGTGTTGGTTTTTGAGTCTCTGGGTGTATATTGGAATTCATATACATCCTGCGTGTTACGGCGTCTGTGGAGGGTTTTTTCTCCTCAGGAAGGGGAGAGGGGGGTTGATGAAAGAAAAAACAGCACAGATGTCGTGTCACACCTCTTGTTATGTCTCTTTGAAAATACCATTGCGTCGGGATGGATCAATTTCGCCCCCTCCTCTTTGCATTATTTTCTTTTTTTTATATTGTTTTGTGCGCAAACAATCTCTCCATCGATTGTCACTTTCACCACCGACGTAATTTGAAAGATGATTGTTGCTCCAGATTACAGTGGATCAATGGCAGCTTCCCCACCCCCCAGCCCCTCCCCACAACCCCCACTCCTGCTGAGCACGTCAGCACGTTAGCATGGGTCGGCGTTGCTCTGTTCCTGTCCCAGAAGGAGGGATCACATGCCGGTCTCTCACCGCAGAATGTATGAGAATGCATAATTCATGCCTCATGTTCCCGTTTTTACATCGAAGGCGAGTCCTTGCGAGGACACGGCCGTATCACGGTTACCGCGGTACCCTATGGAGCGAAGCCAGCGCATCTCTGTCAGTCCCTGATCCCACCCTGCTGGCACCTGATTAGGCCCTGCTGAGCTGTAATTCCCCCCGCTGTGCTAGGGGGCGCCATGCAGACATGTGCACAACAGTACCATCGTAAGTCATAAGGATATCGGCGTAAATTATGTGCCCAATGAAAACAGCTCATCATTAATCTACAACCTCCAGTGTATCCGGAACTGTGTCGAGCCTGGACTCCAAACACCCCAGGGGACTCTTGTTCTCTATTACATTTCCTGGCAAGCGGCTCCAAGCATTGATGAAGTCTCTGTGTTTAAACAAATAGACTTTCTTGTGTCGGTTGAATCACTGGTTCAATATTCCACCTTCACCTTCGGTCCACCCACACTGAGTCCGGGTGTTCTGAAGAGGGCGGGGTTATTGTTTTGGCATGAGAGGGGTGAGTCTGGTCTACCTTTGTCCTCACCTCAGTGCCACTGTACACGCGTGCATGCATACATACGCTCATTTAAATTTATACAGCGGTCTGAGAATGTTTTCCGCTGATAAGGCCTCGGGCGTAAATGAAAGCAGTGAGCTCGTTTTCCACCTGTGAGACTCTGTCACATTCTGCTGTTTAAAGGCTGTTGAATTTATACTGAAATCTGCTTCATTCCTAACAATTTTTATTCCGTGTTACTTGAACTGTGTACTCTTAAGAAATACATGAATTGGCAAAGCGTACATTATTATTTCTGAATTCATACACTCAAGGCTTACAGGATTATGAAATGGTTTTTGCGTTTGTGTTTGTTGGGAAACATTTTAAATTAAATGCACCCTATTTTGCACACACAATTTTTAAAGAAATGCTTGATGGTCCTAATTAAAGACAATGGGCCTGATGCCTAAAAATACAGGGAAACCGCTCTCCACAACTTTAAGTATTTGGATGTATTGGATGTGAATCAGTTCTATTGGCGTTTCCATTAACTAATTGTGTACGCTTATAAGCAACTTGGCTGGGTTGTGTTCGCGGTAAGGGGCCTGTGGCAGGGCGCGCACGGGGCCTGTAAGTAACTTGGCTGGGTTGTGTTCGCGGTAAGGGGCCTGTGGCAGGGCGCGCACGGGGCCTGTAAGTAACTTGGCTGGGTTGTGTTAGCGGTAAGTGGCCCATGCGCGCGCGGGGCCTGGCGGGAGTGGCAGAGTTTAAGCAGGCCCATCCAGCCTGTTTAATCTCATATTTGTAGCGCTGGGTAATAGAAGTTCCCTAATCAGAGTTCTCACTGCCCTGGAGCTGTGGAGTGTTCAAAGCTGCATGCTCTCTGCTGCCATATTTACCAGTTCTGTATCGATTCCTGTACAGAGTTGAGGATGACCTTTTACCGCGTGCACACACACATGCATGAAGTCTCACAAACACACATATGCATAAAATAGCATGCACACACACACGTATGGAATCGCGCACATGCACAGCCGTGCACAGAATCACACACAAGCACAGAATAACACACATGAACGCACTCATGCATGCACACACACTTGTGGAATCACGTAAACAAATACACACACCATTGTACACACACACAGCACGCCAACACACACAAATAAGCATGTACTCACAGACACACACACACACACACACACACGGTCGACCACAGGCGCACTTTCTTACTGCAGGGGTCATGTGATCAGCTCGCCACCAAAGACCAAGCAGGGGTCTTAGTAAAACAAGAAGGTCTACAGTGGCGTAAACTCAGGCAGGTTTGTCCCCCCTGCCTCTCTGAGAAACACACAGCTGAGTATGGCCTAATTACACCTCACTATAATGGACTGACTCTCTTTCCCTGCCCGCTAACTGCTAAGTGCCAAAATGCCCCTCGTGAGACGTCAAAGAGAATCTAATTTGTTAGGGGGTAGTTCTGGGGGGTAGGGGGCAGGAGGGGTGGACTGACTCTTAGATTCACATCAACATCTTCATAGGGTATTGATTTAAGCCTTTGGGCTCCAATCAGAGTCACTGAAATTTTCAATTAGAGACATTCCGTCATTCAAACAGCTCCGATAGGGCGCTCACACTGAACCAGCAACAAACGCTTCCCTCACACATGCCGTCTTCAGCGGGGAAAACGACAGTCTCTTTCAAGGAAAAAAAAAGGAGAGACTCCACATCATAAAAAAATTAACTGATATGAATTTCCTGCGTAATATCCGATCTCGCTCCTCTGTGTGGCATCCTGAGTTGTAGCAGTTGCACAATGACAAGGAAAAGTGTTTTTTTTTTCCCTCTCTTTTCCAAATAAGGCTCCGTTTCCTATGCAGGAATTGATTTTTTTCCTCTTGTGTGTAATGCGGACGCAGTGCTCTCCTCCATTCCTCTAATTTTTTTATATCGGGGGACACTTATTTAATCAGCGCAGCTGCGTGTCCTCTCTCAGGGGTATGGGCGTACTGTAGCGTTTATCAGGGGAACACACACAGAGGACTGTCACTCCGCAGATGCCTGCCTTTGTGTGGAGTTTTAAGGAAACGGCTGTATTTGGAGTGAATTCAGCAACCCAAATATATTGCAAGATATTGCATTCATGAGTTGGTTTTCTGCTCCCTCTCTCTCTCTCTTTCTCTCTCTGTTCCCTCCCTCCCTTCCATGTCTTACACTCTCTCTTGCTCTCTCCCTGCCTCCCTCTGTCCCTCTCTTCCACCCTCTCCCTCTCTCTCCCCCGCTCTTTCTTTTTCTCTCTCCTTTCCCCTTTCTCTCCCCCTTTCCCTCCCTCTCTCCTGTGTCTCTCCCCCTGCTTCATCCCTCCCCTCTCTCTCCCCCCCTCTCTCTCCCTCTCTCTCTCTCTCATTCACACAGTGTTTCAGTGCCTTATTAGTGATTCATCCGTCTCTTAGCGGGGAGCGCCTCACTGCTACAGTTCTGACATGTTGGATCTCCGCATCTTTGAAACTCTGTGCCTTAAGTAATTACCTTGTCCACATTTTCCTTCTCCCTCTTTGAAGTCCGCAACCCCGAGACTTGTTTTCTTGGTCCGACGCCGGAAACAGTGTAAAATCAAACACTGGCTCTCGTTGCTGCAGTTGTTCTTCTCCACAGAAAAAAAAAAACACAGATCCCACACCACACCCGTTACCTTCACGGGTTGTTTTAGAAGCAGCGCAAAGGAATCCTGGTCTAATTAAAACTGCATATCACGTGAAGGAGAGGTGAATATTCCACTGGGTGCAGTGAATGAGGGGACAATGTTTTTGGGTTTCTTTAAACCAAGGACCCTAGTCCTGCACAAAAAGGCTATTGGGAAGATCTCATTTATGCAGATGGGAGCTTTTAAATGCCTTTTTACAGTAGTTTTTTTTTTTTTTTAGTAATTGACCTGCTGTATGGAAACCTGCACTTCAGTCACGAGCTTACTTAATGCCGAATATTTTTCAAGTGGAGCTGCACTGTGCGTCCTTACAGGGGTGCGTGACTGCTGGCTAATTGCACATGGATAGCCTCTCTGAGAGCAGGATGTAATGGGTCATGGAGAGTTGGGGTCGCTGCTTTCAGCGCTACAGGTGTCTGTCATTCATTAACAGGCTGCTCACTGTGCGAGGCCCCTCTTACTCGCATGTTCACCCTGGTTTTAGGATTGGAGTTGGGCGAAACAGTCGCGTGCAAAGTGTGTATAGCTTTGAGGCCTTTGATTTATTTGAACTGGACTTAATATACAGAGCGTATACAGCAATAATTGCTCAAATCGAGAGTGAAAGCGTTTTAGCCTTTTCATGTTTTTAACATCTCTGAAATACCATTTCACTTTATTTGTTCACCATCACACTTGAATGATATTTGCAAGAGAAAGGGAAACAGCATATTCCCAAATTTTGATTTATTTAGTGAATCTCCACACTATGTTGGTACAAATATGCTCATTTATTTCACTTGTGTGTCTGAATGTGAATGTAAATTTAGTTGTGGAAAAAAAAAACTGGATATTTGAGTGGAGAAAAACAACTGAGCGCAAGTAACCCTGGACAAAAGCTGGTCAGAAACCCTTTTTGACAATGCTTGTTTTCAGTTTTCTTCATTTCAAATCTGACCTTGGTTTGCTTTGGATTCGGAAAGCTGTGTACTGTGTGGGCCGTTAAACATGAAGTATGCATATGAGTTTGTGCAGCTAATTCCGCAGCTCAAAGGGCCTTTCACGGTGAGTGAAATGTAAGTGCTTCTAAGGTCCATCCGAACACTTTCCTTCGGTTTCTGTTTACTCATGAGACCCAACGCTGAACAGCAGCAGCAAAAAACAAAAACCGTAATTAAAACTGCCTGTTTTCTACTCCTCTAGAGACAAGCCATATAGCCCAAACATTGCTGTCACAAATATCAAAAAGCCATCACATAATTCCTAGCTTCTTTATTTTTTTATTCGTATTTATTGCTTCCTCTTGTCAAACAGAAGGCCTCTGGCTTTTCCTAGGGCTTCTGTCCCATTTGTGTAATGGCTTTGAATGTGCTATCCCATAATCCTTTGCCTCACAGTTGGGATGGATGTAGGCTATTGGCAGGGCCAGGAGCCTGGGCAATGGAGAAGTCCAAAATGGCTGCCAGTCAGTCCTGCCCACAGAGTAACACTGCACTTCTAGCAGTGCAGTGACCTCCGGTGCTGATTCAAATGAAGCTTCATGAACCCTCTTTGGGTGGAGCTACACTCAACTGTCAGTCATTGCTTTGTTTGAACCAATCAAAATTTTGTCGCCAGAGCCAATGTGGTCATTGGTCAAAATAATTTGAGTTCCTCATCCCATATGGTAATTCCTCCCATTTCTGGTTCAGTAAAACCTCACTTTTAACAACAACTCAGTCCCACCATCTCTGTGCGTGAAATGAAGGTCTAACTCTCCTCCTTCGGTGACCTGAGCCCTAGCAGTCTGGCTGTTTGTGTTTTTCTGTGACAAATCCAGCCAGGCCTCGTTCATATGCAACACAGCAAAGAGGACTGACTCTCTCAGACGCTGCATTCCCCTCACACACTCCTTTGGTGTTTTAATCATTTCAGTGTTTAGCTTGTGCTCTTATATAGAGGGGCGGACTTATTAAGTCCACACAACCCACTTTAGAGTAAAACCTGCAACCTCCAGTTAGCGGTGCAGTGAGTAACATGCTAGAGCAGCTGTAATCAGTGAAACATAGTCACAAGTTTTTATCGTAGATACAATTAAAACTGTCACACGTTTTGATGGTCAAAATTAAACAGGTAATCTCCTCAGGTATGACCAGACTGTAATAACCCCAGTTTTTATTGCATTTTATTTTCGCTCAATTTTTTTTGTTAACACTTATTTAATCTCCTGAAAAGCGTGAGTTTGTCTCTCACTAAAGCAAATGCTCTCTTTCTTTCTCTCAAGCTCAGGAGAGGGTTCTCAGTATCACACTGCACTGGTGTGCAGTCAGCAGAAGGGTTGATGACCGTGTATGTTTCGGAGTTAAAGCGCTATCCGCAGCTCAAATAAGAAATGTTTGTTGAAATGTTCACCTAATCGCATTAAATCAAGAACATCTTCAAAAGGAATAGTTAAAAAAGTCACAACTATTGTTTTTAGGTAGGATGTGCTGGCGAACAATTTGAGGAATGTTTGGTGCATCGAACAGAGTCCAGCCTCGGGCGTGTTTTCCTTCCTCCTGTATGAGAATCTCCGTGTTGATCTGTGGTTGCCGTGAACGCTGGTCCCGCCACCCGGGAACTGGGTATGGGCTAACAGTTCGCCTCGCTATGTTTTTTAGAGTTTTGTGTGGTTTGGATTAAAATAATTACTTTATTTCTTTAATTTATGTTTACTATGGCTGAATGACAAAATATTTTATTTCATGTCCTGGTGTCGGGAAGTTGTGTGTTCGAATTTACAGGTGGAAAACTCCCAGGGGTTCCTCACCTGAATTGCTTCAGTGAATATCCACCTGCGTGAAAAGATTGATTGTAAAAATGTTAAAATGCTGACGTAAATAAATTTTTATCTTTCTTAAAAAAAAAGAATAGGCTGGATGTGAAAATATAGTTTAAGAACACTCCGGTCATTATGATTTTAAGTGAATTAAGTTTCCTGGGCTCATCACCTGGGAATGTCTACCTGAGTGTGTACATTGCATCAATTCACAAAGTATCATTCTTTATTTTGTCTGGCTGCCGCCCTTTTACGCTGGCAGAGTTGCACTTGTACTTCAAAACGAATGTAACATCATAGTCCGGTTCAGCCATCCGAACCCAGACGCGTTTCATATATCTGTGAAGACGGATTGCCGTGGACCTGATCGTTGTTTATTTTCCCCAGCCTCTTTATCGCGTCATGTCAAATGACTGTTGAAAAATAAGAGTTTGCTGCGCTCTGGGCCAGTGCAAACCTACGGGCCCACGGATCATTGAGCACAATGGCAGTCGGAGCACAAAGCCAGCTATCGCCTCGCCAGAAAGCGGAGGAACAATGCCTCCCAGCCCGCTGGAAACTTCATTAATTGATAAAAATCTGGATCGTCAGGCTCACGAATTGAGTGGTGCCTTTTATTTGCTGCGCAGCGTGTTGGTGGGCTAAAACGGCTGCGGATCGGGGGCGATCCCTCCTACTTCAGATCTGTCACTACAAACCAGGCCGCAGATAACTCTCCTGGAGAATTCGTCAAATGCAGCGACCCCATATGTCTACAAAACGAATTCCATCTCCTCTCCCTTTAATATGGCGCTGGCGTTAGCAGGGGGAAACTCCAGAGTACCTTTAATGTAATTAGTATTTTCACAAAAAAAAAAAGCGGTAGCCTGTGAGGGTTGTGACAAGAATATTTAGTGCTAATTTGCACAGAGTTGTTGAGAAGTACTGGCTTCTCGGTGCGAAAGCATGAGCCCAGACTGAGGACAGAGGAAATCTAATTCTCATCCTCACCATTCATCATCCCTGGCCTTGTGTTTCCCCCCGACTTTTCCTTTTAAAAAAAAAAAAAAAAAAAAAAAAAAAAAACCGATAAGCAACCGAGTCTGCAGTGGAAATGCGCATTTGCCCCCGATGACCAGAGTTCTGGAGACATCCAAAGTCCACGCGTCACCCAGAAATAACACCATCCTCTCGCCGGAGAGCAGTGTATTTATGTAATACCAGTGGAGGATACAGTTTACACATGCGGAGCTATAGCTGGCGCAGTACGTATAGGCTACACACACAGATATCGCCCGTGCGTGCATGCACAAAGATATGAAGATGAGATAGATATAGTTATATAAACATATAACATTTTATGCCATTTACCAGATAATTGGGAGATGACACATCCGGATTTTCCTGCCTGTCTCATTTGCATTTAAAGATGTGTTAGTTAATTACAGAGAGAAATGACGCTTGTCTGGGGCCTGCCTATTACCGAGGGTTTGCCTGAGTGTCGCTCTGCCCCCCTCCCCTCCCCCGGCCCCCCGCAGAGACGGGGCTGGACCCTCATCACCGCCGCTTGCGCTGCTTTCGCTCGCCTGTACGTCTCCATTTCATCTGTAGCTGGCAGTGTTGCAGCGGCCCTCGCTCTGCCGCCTGCTTCACCAGGGATAGTTCCTGCCCTCCCTCCCTCCTGCTATCCATCGCCCGCTAACGCAGCGCACTGCTCCTGTCACTGTCTCCGAAATCCAAACGTTCCTTCCAGTAATAAAAAAAAAAAACCCTTGATGCACCACGGGTCAGACCACAGACCAGTAGACTGTCTGAAATACAAGGATTTTATATTTTAGGGTTTAATGAATTAATGTTTTTGCCTCTTTGTAATATCCCTACTGCTACAACTGCTATCACTAAATAATAACAATACTGCTACTGCTAATTATCGTAATAGTAATAATAATAACAACAAATATGCGTTTTATTTATTTTACTTTAGCAGTGGATTGCTCAAATAGTGGAATAAGCGCTGCATCATTGCTGATGCCCGATAAAGACTCTTTCTGCCCTTAAACTGACGCAAGCTGGTCTTCCAGGAAAAAATATAAAGATTCAGAACTCCCAGCACTGAGTTCCTCTGTATGCCGAGAAGAATTTGGTTATTTTTGTATTTTGTGTATATTATAAAGTAGAACGGATATGTAGGTATGTTAGACTAGTGATAAGAGTTCCACGTGCCTGGAGAAAATGACAACGCATGCAGAAAAGCGGAGACGTTTAAATTCCGTGCTGTCATTGGTGGATTATCAGGGGGCAATCTTGGTCTCTGATCGAGGGAGAAAACGCGGAGCGCAGGGACAGAGTCACGGTGCTCGGCACGCGTCATTTCATCCGACAGTCATAACTGCAGGGGTCAGGGCTCCACAGCGCGATCCGGCCTCGCCGCAGTGGATCAGCCTCAAGTCTCCTGCCACATCAACTGCACTATCAACAAAAAAGAGAAAAAAACGTAGAACGCCTGCGGGCTCTCATTTTGGGCCCGTCCGCAATTTAGCTCATGATGTGCACGTTACATAAACGCCTGACGGTGCTTTGCTGTGCCACGGCCAAGGAGCTTGGAGAAGAGCAACCAGGTTTTACTGAGTGCAGATGTTAAAGCGTTTGCGCTCGAGGAGTGGGACCCGTTTGTCTTTATTCTGCGGTATTAATCATACTTTTAAATCCGCGGTTAAAAAAAGAAACGTCATACGCACTAATGCAGCTTTTCCCCCTTGATGCATAAAATGAATCAGATTTCTGGTATTATTACCCCCCAGCACCACCTCCTTATACACGCACATGCATACACCCCGCTCGTGGGTTTTTTCCCTCTCTGATTGCATCACAGTTTGCACAGCACGCGCTCCTGATTGTTCTGGCCCTAATAGAATCCTGCCAAGACCCGACTGGTACAGATAAAAACCTCTCCGCAACTCGCACATTTTTTTTTTTTTTTTTGATCAGCACAAAAAGCATTCCACTGCAGACTCAGACTATCAGTAGATGCCTGTGGGAACAACTCACCACTTTACATAATCCCTGTTATAGCACATTGAAAGAGAAGGAGGGAAAAGAGAGCGAGAGAGACTCACACACAGGATCATTTAAACATCACTGTATAGAGTAAGATTTAAAATGAAAAAACATGAATGAACAGGAGAAAAAAAAACCTGAAGCATTCTGCAAATGCTTGATTCCGGTGTGTGAGTTTGTAATTTGCTCTAATAGAGACGGCTGATCATACAATGGAAATTGCAAATGAGGCAATTCAATCTCTGCTGTCTCAGGGAAGGGAAAAAGACTGAAGGTTTTATTTATTGTATTTGTGGAGGCTGGTGGGATTCCTCCTAAAATCAAACAACAGTGTTGCCAGAAATAATATCAATAATAAAATGACTCTTTCAGTGATCGGTTAAATCCTGAAGCCCATCAGAATTTAGGCATTCATTTTTATGACTTTTGTTTTTCAAAAAGAAACAATGTTTTTCATGCCCACCGCCCCCCCCCCCCCCCCCACCCACAGCAAACTACCAGTATCACTCTGTACTGCTGCAGCTCCACACTGTAGTCAAATTTTAGTCTGACTGAAGCCCTTGTGAGAATAGTCTGAGGCAACACTTGTAATGCAGTCCTTACATTAGCCCCCAAAAACCCCCCACACCGTACCAGCAACATCAGGAGCAGCAAACAAAACAAAGAACAGAATCAAAGTCTGACTAACCTATTTTGCTCCCAATAAATATATAGATCTGTATATTCATCATATAAATCTATACCTGTATATTTCTTATGCAACATCAAATAAATCATAATTTTCCAGAAGATATCTCCATTTCACACCATACGGTGACCCTTCTCCAGACGAGTGTGAACAAATGCTGCTGAGCGCTCAGTAAACATGGGGTTAAAATATAGCTGCAGAAATGTGCTGCAGTCTGGAATCGTTTGGCTGATAGCTACAGCTACAGACTCCAGCCTCTTTCCCCCCATCTCTCACTGCAAAAAGCTTTCTGTCTAGATTTCCCTTTTTTTTTTTCTTCCAAAAATCCTTTATTGCATTTTATAACATTTGGCACAGTACAAATTCTTGGTGCTTTTACAAGATAAACCTGTAAAGATTGATTAGGGGCTCTCTCTGTTTTTTTGTTTGTTTTTAGAAAGTCTTTTTCCGTATAAATGGATAATTACTGCATCCTATATAGCATCATCTAAAAATGACAGAATGCCCTTTTTAACAGGTTTACCCTCATTTCTCAAAGTCATGACAGCCTCTTAACAACTCTCAATTTTTAAATAGAAGTTACAAGTTAGAAAATAGTTTCAATTTATTTTTTGTTCATATAATCTGCTTCTCTTACCAGCCCATAGTAGATTTTTATTTATTGTTCATATATATATTTATGTATAAGCATGTACAAGAAAAACAGTCTCAATTTTGCACTCTGTACAAAAGAAGTTGCTGTCTTTTTTTTGTTGTCGTCGTCCTTGTAGTTTTTGTTGTTGTGCATTCTATTGCATGGTATTTCTCCTTTTTTTCTTAAATGGGGAACAGAAAAAAACAGGGTTTCCAAAGGAATGCTATATCTGTGTCTCTTGCACCTTCTCCTTGGTGTGAGTTTTTATGATGTACTGGTCAGAAATGGCAGGGATGGTGCTGGGGCGTCCTCGGGGCAGCGAGTTGGCGGTGTTGTTTGTCCAGTGGGCCCCGTGCCCGTGTGACGGGTTGTAGGTGTTGTAGTTTTGTTTGTAGGTGCTGTTGTGGTCTCGCATTGGGGGCATTCCCATGGCAGTGCCCTCCCCGGGGATACTGGTGCCAGCGGAACCAGCAGGGTGGGGCTCTTCGTCCCCCACCGGGATGATCTCTACAGTCCTGGCTGCCGCCACCGTGCTCCGCTGCTGGTGCCGTTTCCGCAGCTTGTAGAAGGCGATCAGCATGACTGCCGCCAGCAGAGTGACTGCCACGAAGCAGCCGATGATGATCTTGGTGGTCTTCATCACCTCGTCCAGGCTGGCGGTGTGGGGCTTCTCCGTGGTCTTCGGTGAGGTGGGCACGGACACCTGGCCTGGGGTCTTGGTGTTCTGCAGGAGGACAGTTGGCGTGGAGATGAAGACTGGCTGAAAGACGGACGGCGAGGCCGTGACAGTCTTGGGCTTGGGCGTCTCCTCGGAGGTGGGCTCCACGATCTCCACGGTGACGGTGGTGAAGTAGCTGAGGTTGGAGGTGTTGAGCTCGGCGTTGGAGACGTTCAGGTAGGCCGAGGCGTTGGAGTTGCCCGCCACATTGGTGACCATGCAGGTGTACACTCCTGTGTCGCTGGGCAGGACGTTGGAGAAGTTCAGCGTTCCGTCGTTGAGCACGGATATCCGTGGGTGGCTCGAGCCGTGGGTCAGGATTGTGCCGTTGGGCAGCAGCCAGCGGACAGACGACATGGCCGCCGTCCGGCACTTCAGTTCCGCCACACGCTCTGCGGAGATGTTGAGGTCCCGGGGCGCGTCGGCAATGAAGGGGGCGGAGCACTGGAAAGTGCTCTGGTCCACCTCCACCAGGTAGCGCCCCCGCATTTGGGGAGGGGCGTGGCAGCGCCCGCAGCAGGTGGAGTTTGTGGGGATGTACTCCCTCAGCCACCAGGACAGCCACACCACGTCACAGTCACAGTTCCAAGGGTTGTGGTGCAGGTGCAATTCCACCAGGTACCTCAAGGGGGCAAACAGGTCATGAGGCAGGGAGCTCAGGTTGTTGTGGGCCAGGTTGAGCTCCACCAGGGCCGTGACGTCGTCGAAGGCGTTCCTCTCTATCAGGCTGATCTGCGAGTTCATAATCCATAGCTTTTTTAGGGACTTCAGGCCCCTGAACGAGCCTGGTTTGATCTCCGGGAAATGGTTCTCAGAAATCTCCAGCTCCTCCAGCCCCACCAAGGGCGTGAGGATGGGCATTTCTTTAATGTTGCACATTCCAAGGTTAAGGTATTTCAAGTTGTACAATCCCTCAAAGGCGCCTTCCGAAATATACTCCAGTTTCCGCAGCTCGCCCAGGTCCAGCCGCATCAGGGAGGGCACCCTGTTGAAGGCGTAGGACGGGATGCTCTCTATGGGGTTATTCCTGAGCCAGAGTTCGCGGAGCTTGGACAGGTACTCGAAGGCCCCGCTGGGGATGACCGTCAGCCGGTTGTCGAACAGCTCCAGGGTGTTGAGGCTGGTCAGGCCGTTGAAGGCCCCCACCTCGATCTGCCTGATGGAGTTCCTGCCCAGCTGGAGCCTCTCCAGGTGGTGCAGGTGCCTGAAGGTGTCGGCCTGGATCATCTCGATGGCGTTCTCCATCAAGTTGAGGTGGCGGGTGTTGGAGGGGATCCCGGGGGGCACGCGGGTGAGACCCCGCCGGGTGCAGACCACCTTACTGAGCAGGTTACTGCAGGAGCAAACAACCGGGCAGCCCTGGGGCCCGGCCGAGGCGGCGGAGCACAGACTCCACGCACGCACCATGAGGTAGACTACAAAAAGCAGGCCGGCATTCCAGGTACGGTGCACAGTTACCTGCCCCAGGAGACTCATGATGTGGCACGTTCATAATTCAACATCGTCTGGGGGGATTTCGGCGTGGGAGGGGGGACGGAGAGCTCACCCTACCCTGGTTTAAGCAAGACTCTGGTTCTCTTTTCCATCGGCAGGGCAGGAGTGTGCCGCTCAGACAGAGTATGAGAGAGAGAGAAAGGAGGGGGGACAGGACTGAATCGATGGAAAGAGGGGTGGGAACAGTGAAACACCTACCTCTCCAGATTTGTGAAGTCCTTCTTTAAATTTTTTGTTTTTGTTATTATTTTGTTTCCTCTTAGTGACCAAAAACAGCTCTGATGTTTAATTCATATCTCCACGGAAACTGTCGGGGTTCTGAATTGTTTTTTTTTTTTTTTTTTTGTAATTTATTTATTTTTTTTAATTTCCCCTCGGTCGGTCGGTCGGTCGAAGAGAGAAGTGAAAAGTGAGCCAGGCTTTGCAAAATGGCTCCTGGTAAATCCAGAACGAGCAGCTTGTAAAAATAAGATGAATAATAATACTAGTTATAATTAAAAAGAGAGAGAGAGTAGTGTGGGGGTGCGGAGGTGCAGGCCCCCGCTCGCGCGCGCTCAGGCAGGTGCGTGTATCCAGCCCTCCTCGGTCAGCAGTACCTCCCGCTCTCCCACTGATGGTTGTCCTTGGAAGCCGGTGCTGGACGCCACGGAATGCCTCCCGCGAGGCTCCATCATCGTCGCGGAAACTACGCGCGCACCCAAAAAACAAGGCAGCAGAAGATGAGAAGAAGAGGGGAAAAAAAAAACAGAAAAAATTCCAGTCTTTTCAGAATTCCCTTTCCTCCTCCTGGTTACCCCTACAAAAGAGCCCTCTTTTTTTTTTTTTTTTTTTTTTTTTTTTTATTTTTTTTTTTTTTTTTTTTTACTTTAGTGTTATACGACCCCCCCTTCCCCTTTTCTGCCGTCACTTGTCCTCTCCAGAGCGATTGGAAAAGGCTAACAAGATGCACATTGCGGTCATTACATTTCAGGCTTCTTTAACTAGCGTAGCTGCGCGACCGCTGCAGCTGCTGTAGCTGCTGCCTGCACAGTTAGCAATAATCCGTCAATTTCTCCAAGGGGGGGGGGGTGCAAAGGGGGGATGGGGGGAGTGGGGGTTGAGAAGGGGGGGGGGTTTGAGAGGGAGGGGGGGAGAAAGAGCACAGCAATGTTGAGGTGGCTTTGCTGAAGAGTGCCCCTGCACTCTCTCTCCGTTTTCAGGGATGGAGGGAAATGAAAGAGAATGAAAAACAGGGGTCCTTCTGTGTGTTGCGAAAGAAGCGCTGTCGATCTGAAAAGTATCCTTTTAATTTAAATCGCGGTTGGCGGACGAGGAGGAGAAGAAGAGCTCGGTTTCCCCCTCTCTTTTTCTTTTCTTTTTTTTTTTTCTTCCTGTCTTAGTCCCCTGCGGGTCTCGCTGTATCCCCTTTTGTCTTGAGGTAGTGAGTTGTGGCGGTTAGCCTTTTGTTGCCGTCAGATGTCCGTGCGGCGGGCGCGATGCGGCGGCAGGCTCAGCGGTGATGGCAGCGTGGACCGGAGGAGCGGTGAGGCGAGGGAGAGACCAGTCCACGGCAGCATTTTTTAACCCCCTGTTGTTTACCCTCCTGTCTCCTCTTTCTCTATGTGCCGGTGTTGCAGGCAGCTGAGACGAGCTGTGCTCCCTCTCTCACACGCTCTCTCTCTCTCGCTCGCTCTCTCACACACTCTGTCTCTCGCTCTCTCTCTCTCGCTCATTCGCTCGCTCTCCCTCTCTCTCTCTCTCTCTCTCCCCTCTTTTTGTCCTTCAGTAGGAACGTGAAAGTACTGCTGACGCATCCAGTCCAGGCCAGTGCGTTGGTTTGATGCAGTGTTCTGCTGTATTAACACAACCTCCCCTCCTCTCGCTCGCGCTCTCTCTCTCTCTCTCTCTCTCTCTCTCTCGCACCCTCTCACTCTCTTGTTCGCTCTCTGACTTGCTCCGTCTCATCTCTCGCTTTCTCTCTTTCCATCTCTCGCTTTCTCTCTCTCTCTCTCCTTTCCCCACCCTCTAAGGGTTAATGCAAAACCATTTCAGCTAGGTTGCCTTGATTTGATCTTAAAGATTTTTTTTCCCTTTTCTCTCTTCTCTCTCTCTGTCTCTCTCTCTCTCCCAGTTTTGGAGAAGCAGCGGGAGGAGGAGGGGAGGAGGGAGAGAGAGAGGGATAGAGGGAGGTTGGGCTGGGAGCAGCCTGTCAGCTCAAACCCTTAGAGCATTTAAAACTATTTTAGTCTGGCGTTGAGGGAGATTCAGAGTGGCAGTGTGGAGGTCAGCGCTCGGCACGGGAGAGAACAGGTTGCACTGATTTCACACAATTACACCGCCGTCTCCGCCGTTCGGATTTTCCACCCCCCTCCCCCTTTTCTTCCTTCCTCATCTTCCTCTTCCTCCATCTCTCTCTCTCTCTCTCTCTCCCTATCCCTCTCCCTCCTTCCACCCCTCACCCCCCCCCCCCCCCCCCCCCCCCCCCCCCACATGGGAATAAACACAAATTGATGTTTTGGCTAGCGGGGCCTGGGAAGGGAGGATCGGGGCGCGGGATTGGCCGGGACCCTTTCGCCGTGCATGCGTGATGTCATCGGCGCGGGAGTAAGGGAGTGCTGACTGGGCTACAGCGCTGCTCGGTACTGGGCCTAGCCCGGCCCGTCTTTAGGGAAGCTGTGGCGGAGGAGAGGAAGGAGGGAGGAGTAGAGAGAGAGAGAGAGAAGGATTGGGAGGGGTGGAGAGAGGCTCGTTCCAGCAAATTAACTGGCGTTTGAATTCCGGAGTACCCCCCTGCCTTCCTGGCTCAGGAGTGTCTGTGTAAACTCTCAGTGACACACTGGCACTCCAGAATATCAGCTCAGTGAGCTGCTAAAACTGACCACACGGGCTCCTCTGAGAGCCCCTCAGTCTCCCTGCTGCTTCTGCCCTCTCAGTGAGAATGATATATATATAACACACACATCACACAAGCACAAACACACACCAACCACATACACAAACACGTGTCATGCATGCACGTATAAACGCACGCGCACACACAGACATACATGCATACACACACGCACATGCGCGCGTAGACACATTCTCGCACACATGTGCACACACACATACATGCATGCACATACACACACACTCACTCTCTCCTAGTTATTGCATGGAGGCTGTTGGCCCAGGCTTGTAATTGGCTGTAAGTGCAGTATCTGGTCTGTAATTCCTGGATGTTTTTGCAGTCTTTCATTCTGCAGTCCCACTCTGTGGCTCCTTGGCTTCTGTGTGTGATTGCAAGGGCATTTGGACCGTGCCAATCCTAAAACAATCTGCTTTCCTTGTATTCACTTAGTTATACTTTTTATTTGATTCCACTCTTTAAACAAAAAAAAGCTTATTTCTATATTAATTATGCTGAAGTAGAACAAGGTCAGGAGGGATTGTCTGAATTCTATTGAATTGGCAGCAGGCATTAGAAGAATAAACAGCTTTTTATGAATTGCGTTTATTCAGTGTGCTTTCCTTTTCAATGAACTGAAAGGTCTTTGTAAAATGGGGGGCGGGTCCTTACCTAATCCACCAATCAAAAGACAGGAGCACAGCCACAGGTCTGCTGGAGGACAGACTGCTGGCCCTGTTCCTCTCAGAACTCTGTGTGTGTGTGTGTGTGTGTGTGTGTGTGTGTGTGTGTGTGTGTGTCTGCATTCTCTCGGCTGATGTAGTTGTATCTCAGTATCCTCTATGTACAGGGTTAGGTGTAATTAGCCTTAGCAGGGGTAGTTGAGTCGCCTTGTCCTCTGCACAGGGGTAGTGGTTGTATCTGCCCTTTGTGGGGTAACTTTAGGCAGCGTGACTCTGCCCCGGGTCTCTGCCTGTGCGGTCCTGTTCGCTGGTGAACTGAAGCGAGTTCCCCTTGGGGGAGAGCGCCACCAGCGCACCCCCTGGGCCCCCCCCCTCCGAATCCACCAACGGACCCCCCACAAGAAACAACCCCGCTGCACACCGCCAGCACAGCCTGTAGCCACGCGTCACGTTAACGTAACCGCGCTGACGGGAGCAGCAGTGCGGTCTCTGTCTCTATGTAAGGAGGCCTGGTTCATAAAGGAAATGTCTCATTATTAATTAAAGCCATTTCTGGATTTAATTTTGTTCTGTAAATGAATGAGGTTTGGTCACAAACAGTGCGGATGGATTCATTCTGCTCTCTAAATAAAATGGCATGTGGTCATTATCTTTTTTTTGTTTACAAATAAAACATTTTTAAACCTACCCTGCGTATCCTACCGAATCTAACCTTGAGTTAGCCACAGTGGTCATGCATGGATTAGTGGCTGAGTGTGCTTCTGTTAAAAAAAAAAAAACACAAATGTTTGAAAGACTCATTAGAGAGATCACTATGGGCCTGACTGAAGCGTGTGTTCTGCATTACCGCCGATGTTTCATTGATGTGTGCGTGTCAGTGGTCCAAGTGCAGCACAAAACATTAATAAGTTATCTTTCCATTTATTGAGGATTATGTAGCACACTGACGATGCACATCCCATTTGAGAGAACTGAACCTTCATAGAATGAGCCATTGTAGCAGTGAGATTTAAACCATCAAGCAGCAAAGCACCTTGGGTAATTGATGGTAATGGGGATCAGGGGCCAGATGGCCCAATCAGATTTGAATATTGGTCCCCCCCTCCAATTCCAGCTATTTTTATTGGTCGATGCCCACAGCCTGCGTTGAACGGCGTTGGCCGGTTTCGTAAACTCCAGGTTTGCTCGGAGTTTGTCATTCCCTGCTCCCCTTTTTTGTGGTGAAAAGGTTGAGCGTTAGACCTCTCTGTGTCAAACGACCGTTGGAATAATGTTGAAAGGAGGGAAGAGGCAAGCGGGCGGGGTGTGCGAGCGTAACCCAGTTCAGCCCAGATTTCAGAGAGTAAATATAGCGTTTGTGCATGTCTCTGTGGGGCAGGGACTCCCGCCGTCGCTCAGAGAGTCCTTCTGTCTGTGTTTCTCTCTGTGCGTCTCTAATGGCATCTAAAGGACAGGAACACACGCCGCGCTGCGATAGCCACGCAGAATGCCACATCTCCTGATGCTTAACGGAGAATGATTCCCCTGGAAGTGCCCACACACGTGCACACGCACACTCGCGCACTTAATACACACACACTCTCCTGTTTTTCACACACAGGCACTGAGCTACACACACACAGGCACAGACAGACACACACACGTACAGACACACATGCACTCTCCCACTTTCTCTCTTACACACACACACACACACACTCTGAGAGAGGCTGTGTGTAAACAGCAGGAGGTAAATTGTGGCTCCCAGTGCAGGTGGGCTGCACCTTCCAAGCGGAGTGCACACTTCTGTGCGTTTGTGCGAGCGTGAGTGTGTCTTATGATGAACTGGGTCAGATGATCATTAAAAGTGGGTGGGTTTGGGGGGTGTGTGTGTGTGTGTGGGTGTGTGTTTTCGCCTGGGGCAGATCCGTTCAGATATGGGGTAGAGCTACAACGGCTCTGTGACCCCAATCAACGGGTGCCAAAACGGCCTGGAGGGGTGAGGGGGGCCAGTGGAAATTAGGGAACGGGGGGGCGAGCGAGGAGCAGAGGGTGAGGGGGAGGGAGAGGGTATTTCTGTCAATACTTAGTCCCAAACTGTAGCTGGAGGCCACTCCTGTTTTGGTCCAGTCCAAAAAAAAAAAAAAAAAAAATTGTAATTTCTTCCCCGGCACCAGACGACCCAGTTTGGCGCGGTGGGTTTGTCAGTGGTGGCTGCGGGGTGTTTTTTTGTGGTGCCGGGCGCCTTCGGGTCCATACGCCAGCCGCACCAGAACGGTCCTGGCCTCGGCCCAGCTGCGCATGGATCAGGGTCTGCTGTCTGTTTTAAAAATGTCCTCTAAAGTCACCATAGCAACCGGTGGTGTATTTATATTTATTATTACCAATTATGTTTATTTTTTTTTTCTTTCCTAGCCCAAAATTCATGTTGATATAATTTTTTTCATTGCTGTTGAGGAAGTGTTTGTGCAGGCTCCTGGTCGGTGGTCTGACCGGGGGATATAAAGGGCTGAGATACACAGCACCGTCTGCATTAAAATGTCTGCGGCCTCGATCGAGATACTGGAGTTATACGCCATCAATCAGCTCTGAATGATCTCCCCTTTAACCCTCCTATTCAAATATGAGCACTTTTTCAGGTGGATTCATTGGCTGTCATAACATGTGCATGACCCATGTGACCCTTGAAGTCATATCTGACCTGATCTAGTCTAAATTGGAGGATTAGAGGGGTTTTTTTTTTTTTTTTTTTTTTGGGGGGGGGGAGGGGGCTTGTTGTGCGGTGATATCCCTAATCTGTCAGGTTAACTGGGCTGTAATGGGAAAAGAAAGGAGCAATTTTCTCACAGAATCACTTTGATTCATTTAGGACAGTTTGGAAGCTAGCATAGCCACAAGACCTGCATGCCCAGCAGCCCGTGAGAGTTGAAACAGGACTTGATCTTCTGTTCCGTCACATGAGGAATAATACGGCACAGATGTTTTTTTTTTTTTTTTAAGCAGGAACATTGATTGGCTGTTGTCCACACATGGTTTCGGTATTCTCTGAAATATGTAAAGATTGCATGTTCATCACAATGAAGTTAAAACCAATCGGTTATGAAAAGATGCAATTTAATGTGAAAATGAGTTACATGACATTTTAATAGAAACAAGTTCTGCTTCAGCTACAGGTTTATTTTCTTTAGACCAGATAAACTACTCGTTGTAGAGGTTAGTAAAGTTTCGAAGTGTTAGATCCAGCAAAATCTATATTTCTGCTTATCTGAACGGGTCAACGTAGCGGGAGGGGAAAAAAAAGGAGGAAAAACCCCTCTTTTCCTCAGGTAAAGTTTGGAGCCGGAAGGCAGTGGCGCTTGAACAGATCAGGCAGCTGGCGAAGCCACTGCAGGAAAAACCTCCAATTTGTTGTGGGGCATCCGCAGGGAGGAGGGGAGGCTGAAGCTCCGTGCGCCCGCCTGTCCCTCGTCGAATCAGGGCCTGTCGAGGCTCAGTGAGTCGGGCATCTTTCCTCATCCGCGCTGTTTGTCTTTCGCCGGGCGCTTGTGTTTGTGTGCATCCAGGCGAAATCTCCCTCTTTTTTTTTTTTTTTATTTTATTTTTTACCCCCTGCACACTGAAATCCACCTTAGCTTGGCATCAGGGCGGGGTTTGAGAGGGACACATCTTCACAGTGTCTGCGTTTGCGTTGGAGCCGAGGCCTCTGGGAGAAACAGCGCTGTAACTACTTCCACGGCCTGCTAGCTTCGGGTCCTGGGAGGGACGCCGGCCCAAACTTTCCTCCCGCTCCTCGGGTCTCGCCTGGAGGGGCTTTTGGAAATATCGGCGGCCTCGCTCCATGCTCCGGGGGCCATTTCATTATTTGCTGAAGCGGAAAAAAAATTAATCCATTATTCCGAATGGAAATACTGCAGTTTTCAGAACATGTCAAACTTGAGAGACCCGTCTGAATGGGTGCGTCCAGCCATCTGTCCGTCCATCCATCTGTCTGTCACTTTCCCATTTTCCATTCAGGGATGGTTTCTGGAAAAGACCGAAAGGACACATGGTATTGTGTTGTTATGGCTTAAAAGGTGCACATGAAAGACATGGCTGGTGTTAAGCCCTCAGTGTCAGTGTTGAAGGTGAACCCTGACTTCCGTGCCTCCTGATTTCAGACATCTAACAGATGCCTCCGCACATTTCATCTTGTTTTTATTTTGTTTTTGTTGTTGTTTTTTGAGGGGCTGATACCTAATTATGCTAATTATATTTGCGTTTCTTGTTTGTCCTGTGATTGATTTTGTACGTCTACACAAACGCTTGCTCTTGGCTCCCCGTGATTTATCCACTTTTGGGGGAAGTATTTTAATAATACCCATTGTTTATCGACTAATGACCTTAATTATTTTTAGATCTGTTTACCGTTCAGCCATCTGACACTAATTATAAGGCAGTACCACTTTGGCATCGGGGCTGTGAGGAGCGCTTGATTTAGGCAGAACAAAATCCCATAGTAATTAGCTTCTCGGTGGCTGAAAAAATGCACTGCACTCGCTAACAATTGAAAATAATTATGTATCAGCTCAGCTTGGTCGCCAGTGCTTATAGCGGAATTGTGCTTCATGATGGCGCGACTCTTGTTAATCGCATTGATAAGTTTCTGAATCTTGCTCTGGCACTGTTAAGGACGTGTGTGTGTGTGACTGAACATTTGAACCTCTGTGTGTTGAGGCTCAGTTTGTGTACTTGAGTGACTGAGACACACAGACATGATGTTTGTGTTTCTGTGTTAGAATGTGAATGCCCTGATGTCTGACTCTGGAAGTGTCTTCAGCAAAGGGTCTCCTATCCACTTAACCAGAGGCCAGTGAGACCTAATGTGTAACCATGTTAATCACATCTTGTGTCTGTTGAACACTTTGTTACACGTTGGTGTAATTAAACTTCCTTGTCTCTTGCCTTCTTGTTGCAAGCATGAGGCCAGTCTTCTTATCAGTGTGGAGGCTGATGTATTTAGTTTGATAGTTGGATCTATAAAGGATGTATAAGCGCGGTGCAGTTGAAGTGAAAGAGCTGTACTGGATTTCCTGGGTCTATCTGTGTGTTAGGGCCACCCCCCCCCCCCCCCCCCCCCCCTTTTGCTCAGTCCCTTCCCCCAAAACGATGTGGAATGTGAAAACCCCAGTGTGTTCGTATCCGGGGGCGATGCTTCTCCAACAATCGGGTCCCCCGGATTCTTAGGCCCCCTTTTTCTCCCATATGCAAATGATGCCAGGCTGAGCCGCCGCGCAATTGGTCCGCCGTTTTTAATATTCCGGGAGTGTGGCCGTCGCCGTGCCAACAGACAGCTCTAAAAAGGGACTTTGTGAGTGTTTGATGTTCTCTAAAACGATGGCCATTCAGGCTGCGAGAGACTTTAAATCTCGCTGACTTTTAACCGATGTAGAGATGGCAGTGGGGCACGGTTTTCCGTGAACCGGTGCTTTTTGGGGGATGGAGAAATTCTCTCACGCAAGTGAAGGAGGGAGGGCGCGAGGGAGCTCAACTTTTTAGCCTTCGCCATACTTTAGTGCAAAGCCTTTTAACACTAGCAAAGACAATTAATGAAGTGCTGACACAGTGAGCTCAAGTCCAAAGCCACTGTGTGAGGTGTTTTATGGTACCCTTGGCAGGTTTAACAAACTCGCATGTTTTTTTTTTTCTCCTTTCAGGTTGCGTTGCTATTCTCAGAAAGGCAACATCATTCCCTGTGTTTGAGCTGCAACGCACTGCACTTCATTTATTCCTCCTCAGTGGTGCACAGCCTTAGGGTCTGAATCTCTTTTACAGTGTCTCTTTTTTTTTTTCTCCTTGTTGTTTGGTCCTCCCAGCAGCAGGTGGCAGTGTATACACAAGGCAGTTAATGGCTCTTCTTACCTTGTGAGTTTGAGTTGCCTAATCTTCCAGCAGCTATAAAATGCTTGTCTGGCAAGCACTCTGGTCAACCTAAGCGGGGAGTTTGTCTCACGTGTTCCCGTGTCAGAAACCGCTTTTTATATCATTGTTGTACATCTGTGTTTGCTTTGACTTTTACATAGTTGACAGGATTTGTTTTGACAACTCAGCAAATTCATGTGGAAAAGAGGAAGGCCATTAAACATGCAAGCCTATGGAGGACCTTATTTTTTTATTTTTTTATTTTTTTTTTTCGTTTTGTGATGAGAGTTGCCTTGACACTACCGTAGGAAAGGCTGAGTGGCACAGCACTTTGCCTGTCAGGTTTAAAATGCGGCGCAGCTTAAGTGTTGGGTGAACAAGAACTGGGTTTTGACCTTATTTTAGGGTTTCGTTGTATAGCCACAAAAATTCATGTATATCGTCTCAGACAGAAAGGTATTAATCCCGGCCATTATCTCAGCTTTTATGAGAACGTTATGTGATAAAATCAGAATTTTAGTTGTAAATGAAGGTAAAATCAGTTTGGTCTGTTTTGGGTTGTTTTGCACGCCAGATTTAAAAGCTCATCAGACGGAGAGGTCCAATCACAGTCAGTCCTCCCTGTCTCCCTAGGTTCTGCTGGAACCTTATTTTCACTGTTGCTCCATCGTCTCCATCAACAGGGCGCGGCTTCCCAGGAAACGGAGGGGTGTGCTCCTATGTCACTGCAGACACGCCCCCTGTCCATCACTTGGTCTCCTCCCATCTCTGAGACTTTCTCAGCTCAGGCTGAGACTGGGGGGTGACGTTTCCCTTTTCGAGCTGTAAAAGGCAAAGAGCCGAGCTCGTTTTTTAAGCCCGGTCTTGTGTAGAGGAACCCAGCCTCACCACCCCCCCTCCCAAATCCATGTTGTCCTCGGAGGAAAGTGAATGTGTGAAAGTGTCCCCTCTAGATCTTTCTGTGGCACATCACTAATATGGCACACCAGCCTCCCCCCTTCACCGCATTCCAAAATACATATTTCAGACGGCTTGAAAACCGTCGTTAGAAACAGCGATCATTCGCCAAGAACACACATCCATTACCCCCCCCCCCCCCCCCCCCCCCCCCCGTCTTCCCCAATCCCAGGTCAATGAGTGCTGAAGGCAGGGGAAAAGAGGGAGGTGTCCATCACTCAGGGAGAGGAGAGGGCTCATAGCAACCGTTCACTGATGACCGAGCGGCAGAATAACATACGTGCACGCACAAACACTCCTCTCTCCCTCCTCCCATCCATCCATCCATCTCTCTCCCCCCATCACTCGCTCTCGTTCAAATTCAAGTTGCTTTATTGGCAGGCAATTACTCAGAAAATATTCCCAAAGCATACTACAATACACAATAAAAAATTAACATCGTAAGTAATGTTGTATAATAATCTCACACAAACCGCAATACATAATATTTAAAAATATCAATACTATTACCACAAATACTATTGATACTACTGCTACTTCTCACTCTTTCACTCTCCCTCCATCTCTCCCGCCCTCCCGCTCTCTCTCTCTGGTGCTTTTCTCCAGACATTAAATAAACATTAGGTCTTATAAGGAGAAATTATTCATATGTTCCACAGCCATGATACAGGGGAACCTGCGGGAGGGAGTCCTGGAATGGCGGGAGGGAGGGGGTGTGGGGGGGTGAACGGCAGCCACACTGTAAATCCACCTCCTCCCTCCCAAGTGCAGCTGGAGATGAAGACGAGACTGTCTTCCTGTGGCCGGTGGTCACTGTGGCCAATGCCAGTAGTATTTCACAGGGAGGGAGGGATTCAGTCCGTAGGTCTCTGCCTGTTTCATTGTGTTTTAGTCCCGAGCAGCAGTGTAATATAATGGCAGGGGGCTTGGGCTTGTAGGTTACAGTGTAGTGTAATGGTCCCGGAGCTGGGCTCATAACTCAAGAGTTTGCGGGTTCCATTCCTAGATATGGCACTGCTTTTGTAGCCTGGAGACAAGGCCCTTCACCTGAACTGCTGAAACATCCACCTGTATGTTTGGGAGTGTGTAAAAATCTCAGCAGTGTTAGTCCCCCTGGATGAAAGCATTTGCTAACTACCTGTAATTTTAAAATGCAGTTTACTGAAGTTTATCAAACCCTGTCAGTCTGTTCAGCTCCAGGAGAAGCACAAGGCAGTCTACACTCTCCAGAGTCACATTCTATTGATTATTCAGACCTATAAATAAGATCCAGAATTCCTAACTGGGTGGAAGAAATGAGAGATTCAGTAGTGCCCCTCCCCCCTCCAAAAAAAGATGAGAGTATTTTCTTTATGACACAGTTTTACACATTTCACATATTTATTCTTATCAGTTCAGCCAACCGATCCAGATGATGTAAAAGGGAAAAAGCTCTCCGCTGTAAAACGCTTTCAGAGGCAAATGCAAATGAGCAGTACGTGTGAGGGCTTTTAAGGGACAGATTTGATCAGCGAAAGTTAAATCCCAGAGAAGAGTCATCACCTAATGCAAGGAAGAATATATCTTTTTTTATTAGAGATGTAGTAGAAAAAAAAATTCAAATCATCTCGTTACATTTCGGAAGAGTGCATTTCTGTCTTCACCTACAAGTTGGGTGTTCTGTTAAAGGATTCAGAACTCTGTAAAAACTGCAGTAGCACAGAGGTTGCAGGTTTGAGTCCCAGGGAGGGCATTGCAGTTGTACCCTTGAGTTAGGTGCTTAACCTGAATTGTTTCGGTAAATATCCAGCTGTATAAATGGACCATGTTTGTAAAAGTAAGCTGTGTAAATCTCTCCGGAAACGCCTGAATGTAAATATACACAAATTTTAGAACTGGGGATTTGTAGACCAGCGGGGTTTGATTTTTCAAACCTTATTCTGTCAGTTTTGGCAGCAGGCAGGTCAGAGAAAGCCCCTCCTCCTCCCTGCTGAGGGTGGGGGGGGGGGTACTGTACTGAAAAGACAAGTTAAAAAAATGACGGGCTTTTGGGGACTAAATCCCTAAAAGTAGAGACTGTGACCTTTCGTAATATGTTTCCGGTGACCAAGCGATTCCAGATTTCCCCGGAGTTGTGTGACAGAACCGCGCTCAGCAGCATTTTCTAAATTGAAGTCAATAACTGGGAAGCCATTATTTACCACCCTCCGAGGGTAGAGTCAGCGCCACGGCAACAGCGATGGCGAAGTAGGGGATGTAGTGAATGGGCGGCCGGCAGGAACTTCGGCCACTACAGAGACCGTCCACTAAACCCCCCACCCCCTTTTTTTTTAACCCTGCTAATGCAAACAGATTTATTACAAACCCTATTCTCTTAATCCCTTTCATACGTTAGCATTTTGCATGGATTAGGGGATTAAAATAGATTGCGTTTGCTGTGTGGGTCCCTCGTTACAAATGCATGAACAAGGGAGATACCATGCATGAGCCCAACAACAAAAAAAAAATCTTTCTCCAGGAAAATGCCATTCACTGGTGTGTAAAGCGTGATTTGTGGTGTGTGTGTGCACGTGTGTTTGTGTGTGTGCGCAATGGAATCTTGCTGCATGACCAGAAAAGAAAAAGACGTTCGCGGATTATGTGCTCTGCCGTGCTAAACACGGTCTTAGTTTTGCGCTTCTGCTGTCGTAGCTTTACGTTTCCTTCCTGCACCAGAAGTCGCAAACTCAGACCCCCTGCCTGTTTCACAGCGGGGGTCCTCTAGGGGTCCAGCCTGCCCAAACTGCCCCTGGCCGCTCCGCCCATGTGACCGGGGTCCTGGCACAAACGCCCAGTTCCCTCCACCTGCCACCTAACTGCCTCCCCCAGTTTAACTGCCCCAGCGATTCCTTCCCCTCCTCCACCTCTCCAAGCGGTTGGTGCCTACACATCAGTGATGACGGAGGCTGAGCTCCCCTCCCGCCCCCCCCCCCCACTGTGAAGCTCTTTGATACCTGTTCAAGGAGCTATACGGATGCCAGCTCTCCATCATCATCATCATCATCATCTTCATCAGGGCTGATTCAGCTCCGCACACGAGGAGAGGAGACAATGATGGAGAGAGACACAGGCAAAAAGAGGAATGAGGGCTTTAAACAGACAACAAGAATGACGGAAAAGCATGCATGTATTTCGTTTCTATGGTTTCATGAAGCTCACCATTTCATACAGAAAAGTTATCCAGCTAGCTAGCAGAATGGCTGCATTGTGTTGATGACACAGAATTATTAGGCGTGAAAAATAAAACAAAATAAAAACCGGTCTTATATTAAGTTTGTTGAGAAATGATCTTACGTTATTGTTGTGACAGGCAGTTTGGTTTTTCCCACTGCCACCAGCTTCAAAAACTTGAGTTACTCGATAATCTTTGTGCGAAGGGATGTAATTGTTTGTAAGATTCTTGAGGGTCATGGTTTAGTAATGTTGCTGTAAGTGTTTTTCTGTGTAGGGAGTGTGAATTTGATGTGTTAGATTCCAATGCTTTTTTTCCCTGGGTTTTCTCTCGCGAAAGAGATGTTTAATCTCAGTGAGACTAACCTAGTGAAATAAAAGTTACATGAAAAAATCTCTCCCGTTCTGTGGCACTCCTGTCCCCCTCTCACGCCTCGGTCCCGTTGTGGGACAGTTTCGTTGCATGGCTCACACGAGGCTCCTCCCCCCTGGGAATGTACGCATTTACGCAGCGCGCCCGCATGACCACATATCAGTGTGAACCCAGCTGCATAGCCTGTATCTTGGCGGGTGTATGTTCCTTTGCTTTCAGACAGCTTGTGAGATATGCATTTTTCTGAATGTATAATGCAGGGGATCTTTGAATATTGTATGAAACAAGAAAGTGCATTGAAAATGGTAAACAAGAAGAGAAAAAGAAAAAAAAAAAAAAAAAAGGTCCAACCCCCCTCTCTCCCTCTGTTGCCACGAAGCATGAACCCCCCCCCCCCCCCCCTTTCTCATACCACCACTCCCCTCCAGAAAAAAGGAAGTGTGTAATTTGAAGGTGCGGATGAGCAGGGCGCAGTGCACTGGGACGCAGGCAGGTGGCAGCAGAGAGCTCCTCAGCCCCTCCCCCCTCCCTGGGTGGCAGAAGGTGGTGTTGGAGGGAGTGGGGCGCCATGTGTCGGGCTTCCCAGGCCTGGATGCTCGCCCGCCCCCCTTCCCTCTCCTCCCTCCCCTCCCCTCGGCAGCCCAAAGGCTCAGATAGGCCTGCAGGCTGCGAGAGACACAGCACAAGACCAGGGCTCTCACACACTCACACACACGCTCACACTCTCATACACTCGTTCACAAACACACACACGCGCACATAGACTAATACACATATGCAGGCAGTGTCCCACATATGCAAATACAAACTAATACACATGCCTGTATATGCATGCTCTCATTCAGACATGCACTCATACAGACACGCAAAATTGTTCATCTGGGAAAATAAGCATATGTGTGCACATGTGTTTACATACTCATTGACAGGCCTGTACACACACACGCCTGTGCACACACACCAACACACTTGCACAAGCTGAGGAATGTGAACTGTCATGACCGCCCGTATATACACACAAGCACACACACACACACACACACACACACGCCTGTGCACACACACCAACACACTTGCACAAGCTGAGGAATGTGAACTGTCATGACCGCCCGTATATACACACAAACACACACACACACACACACACACACACGCCTGTGCACACACACCAACACACTTGCACAAGCTGAGGAATGTGAACTGTCATGACCGCCCGTATATACACACAAGCACACACACACACACACACACACACACACGCCTGTGCACACACACCAACACACTTGCACAAGCTGAGGAATGTGAACTGTCATGACCGCCCGTATATACACACAAGCACACACACACACACACACACACGCCTGTGCACACACACCAACACACTTGCACAAGCTGAGGAATGTGAACTGTCATGACCGCCCGTATATACACACAAGCACACACACACACACACCCAAGTCAGAAAGCACAAAAAACTGTTCCCCCTCTGGATAACGTGAATTATTAAAGTTGGGTCTCTTTATTTTGAGCTGTGAACCTGCTCAAAAGACAGGAAGTAACCATAATGGCGTCGCCTCTCTGCTCCGGCGCTCATTACTGTAATAGTATTTTGACAGCGTGGATCTGAGTCTGCCTGACTCGGCCCTCTCACCAACTCCTCTGCCACCCGCTTCTCTCCATTGTCACGCCTTCCGCTCCTCAAGGTCAGAACTCGGGATAGGAATCCAGCTCCATTTGCGTGTTTTCTCTGCCGGTGTAGTAACACAAAATGCCTGCATACTCCGTAGCACAGGTGAGAATGGAAACGAGCTGAACGAGCCACTCCGTCTGAGCGCGCTGTGTGATGGGCCCTAAACCTCCTCGTCCGGGTGATGAATCCTCTGTCTGTAGTCTGTTACAGGTCCCTTTGCCATCTCCTGATAGGCTACTGTCACCTGACATGCTACCATTTTGTCATCTGATTGGCTATTGCTGCCAGTAAACCACCATCCTCTAGCAAGATAGGCCATTGCCAGCTGATAGCCCACCATCCTGTCACCTTATAGGCCACTGCCTTCTGACCGTTCATCATAATATCATCTGATTGGCCTCTTTGACAAGCCAGCATTATTTTGCCTAACATGCCCGACTCCCTGCAAGTCTTAACTAGCAACCTCTTAACACAGTTACCACTTATAATGTGGCTTCATTCTCTTGAACAAATCAAGAATAAGATATTTTCAATTCTGTTGTGCTTATCAAAAACAACCTTGTGATTTGGCGTAGTACTACAAATTCCATCAAGTACTTTACCAACATCTAGCATCCATCTCAACTTCAGAGAAAGGGAACATGGAAATGGCTGCATAATGTTATTTTTAAAAGGTATCATTTAAGACATTTTTGAGTTAAATTTAAAGCAAGGATGTACATTGTGTTCATTTTCAACAAGGAGAACATAACACAGGATTGAAGGCTACACACTAGTGTAAAGAAAAAAAAGACAGTGCCTTTTATCTTGTATCCTTTTTATTTACTTTAGTGTGCATTTAATGCCTCATGCTTCAAGTTATCGTGACACTTCAGTTTCTCCATCAACTCGTGATTTGAAGTCGATATTGAGCATTTTGTACAAATCTTTTTTTTTTTTTTTCCCCCTTGCAGTTTTGTTTTGCTACATTGGATTTGCCATCAGTCCGATGGAAGGCGCGGTATTGATGTTTGAGTAAACAGATCAGTGTGTAGCTCGCTGCCGGGATATGGACACCATAAGAGTATCCACCTCCTGTGTCTTTCGCATCTACTGTAACGAGCTCAGTTAGTCTGAGGTGTTGTGAATTAAGATGGAAGGGGGAAAAAACAAGACGTTTTATCCCTTAGGAATGGATTTTTAATTTTCCTGCACCGGGGACTGTCCCGTTTGATTTGGAGATCCATGAAAGCGGCCCTCTAGGGAACATTGATGAACTCGTGAATCATTTAAGCAAAGATCTGAAAATGCTTCTCTACCACATCTTAACTGCAGCAAATCAAGAGTACAAAAAATCCAGCAAACATCGGGGATTTGCCTGTCAGCTGTTATTTAACCTTTTATTTTACATTTTTTTATTTGTGGGGGGGGGCAGGGGGTTGCATTAAATTAAAAATAAGTGGTGCTACCATATGGCATCAGTGACCCCAATGATTTTGAATCTTTGTGGTCTGCATTTGTTTAAGCATGGTATGATTGACAATTCTCACGGTGGCTCTGCCATTAAGGGTGTAATGAAACCTGCCTCTCCCGTCCCTTACAGAGCGGGTCAGTAAATGTGCTGAATTGGCCCCCCCAGGAGGAAGTTAAAAATGTGAGGAAAAGAGTATCAATATCCCCGTCCAACCATACCACCTTCCCTGAGTTTTAGGTCCTGCAGGCGCGATGTTGTAATGTAATCTGCACTTTTTCAGACTTGGTCTGGAGGTTAAGGAATGGACGGCCTGCATCCCAGGATGGACTTCAGTGTGTGACCTGGATGCGCATGTGTAGGTGGATGTTGGTCTTCCATCATAATATGCTGATGTGACTGTTTAGTCCTTAGCTGAGCGTGGGTAACTGCTTTGGTTAGTGTGGCGGTAAAGCATCTGGAGTCTTCAGTCCGGAGGTTTCTTTCTCCATCTCCTCTGAGCGCTCATGTGGGTTGGCACCGGGTTGAAGGTATTTGTACAGATGTACATCAGTCCTGTTACATGTGTCAGGGATTTGCTGCCACTGATAAAAATAAAAATAAGGTCTAATGCTTTATTTATCTGCCCTTGGATGGTCCTCCGGTTTGCATACCTTGTTTCTATGGCAACAGGTCGCCAGGCGAGCGATGCCATGCGCCGGTGTTTGATTGGTGAATCATACCCCAGTCTGTTTTGTGACAGGGCCTGCCTTAGAGCAGAACGCCGTGGTTACCTGGCCTCAGACCTGGCGAGATTGAAGTCTGGGGCGAAGCGCGAAGGTTAAAAGCGAGAGTCTGTTTCAATCCTCATAAAGGATGTGTGAGGCGAGCAGGGGGCGGGCGGTCAGGCCCACGCCAGCGACCTGCTGTTTTATGATCGAAGCGCTGACGGGAATTAAAATGTTACAGGAAACCAGGAAATTTTACCACTTGGGGATCTGAACAGCTACTCCCTGCAGCACAATAAGAACATAAACATGGGAAAAAAGTTAAATATACGAATTATCAATAATAGAGCAATAATGCATAACTTTAAAATGACTCGGATAGTGTGTTCACTTGAAAAGAGGACTAAAGTGCGTATTGACTACACGCAGTGAGGGAGGCAAACTGAAAGAATGCAACGGGCATCATCGGAGACGCATCACGATGATGTCATAATGCTCGCGGGATCGAGGGAGGGATCTCGTACCCCGTGGGCGTTAGCGCTGACGTTGCACCATTGATCAAGGTGCTTAACCTGAATTGCCTGGGTAAATATTCAGATGTATGAATTGATCATCTGCATTATGTAAGATGCGGAAGTCTCAGCGGGTAATTGCATCTGCTCAGCAAATATGGCGCAGTAATGAAATATGTGCCGAGCAGATTACAGATTAAATTGATTGTCGGTAATGCCATTTCCCCCTCCCTCTTCTGCACAGTCTGCTTCACAGCGATCCGGTTTACTGGTGAAAGTAACTAACTGAGTTCTCTCATCCAGCATCCTTTGCAGTAAAATGCATTTCTTCCATTATGGTGTGTTATTTTCACATGGGTATTGTTAGGCAGTGCTGTGAGAATGTGGGTTCATGACGCCCGTAATGGGTGGAGCTACAGTGACTGAGTCATTGAATCATTTGAATCAAATTACAGCTTCTTTTGTAGCCGAGATCTCTCTTGCTGTCCTTTTACCCAATGCTTCTGTCCTTGACCTTCCTGTTATTCTTTTCCTTTCATCTCCTTCACTCTTTCCCTTTCTCCTTCTCTCCTTCTCTCCCTCTTTTCTCTCCTGTTCTATCTCCTCCTTTCTCACTCTGATTCTTTCTTTCTCTGTCCCTCCCTTTTTCTTCCACCCCATATTCTTCCATGCCTCTGCTTCTGTCTCCCTCATTCTCTCTGTATCCCCCCCCCCCCCCCCCGTGTTCTCCTCACCAAACCAAGCCAACCGTGCGTAAGCGAATCTCTGCCCCCCCCCCCCCCCCCCCCCCCCCCCCCCCGCACGAGCAGACAGCAGGATCAGAGGAGATACTCAAATCTGCCTTTATGTAACACACGCACTCAGCACTTTGAGGGGAAACCCCCCGAATGCTGTCGCATCACGCCCCCCTCCCCCAACGCCCCCACGCCCCCCACTCCTCCCACGCCATGCTCTCATTGGCTGTCAGCGTGTCCGTCGGGAGCCTGTGGGGCTTCGTGGGGTGGTGTTGTCGTATTTGTGGCGTAGACGGGAGAGGAGAAGTGGGGACGGGGGGGCGAGGGAACTGGGCGGGGGGGAGGTTTTGATTCTGCTCAGCCAGTGTCGCTACATTTGTCCTCTTCAGTTCCCCGATTCGTGTACGGTGAGATGCAAATGTCACATTTCCGAGCTGCATCTGGAATGAGTATTTTAAAGGACACATGGCAGCTAAAAACACAGATTTCCCTTCTTTTTCTATTTCCGTCTCGCTGTCAGTGGCATTCGGAATTCATTTCACCTGCCTCCCGAAAGCAAATGTGTGATCGTGTACAGACGCGCTCGGACAGACGGACGGTCAGACGCACGCACGCGCGCCCACAGTCATGCACACTGGCGCAAGCAGTTCAGTGCTTTTGGGTACAGAACCAAGGCCATTAATTGTTCCCTCTCAGTTTTTCAGGTCATTTCTCAGAGACTACATTAGAGAGTGCTTTTTCGACTAAGACGTTTTTGCTAAAAGCTGGAGCAAAGCCCTCCAACGCTACAGCATGTTGTCTTTAACAAGGCAAATGCTCCCGTCGTTGCAATGCCAAAAATATGTTCTGAACTGAAGCAAAAAAAAACAAAAAAAAAACTTGTTTGCAAGCAAAGGAGAAAACTCCTATTTAATGTCGCACTACTCAAATTTTTTTCAAATTGATTTTGGCTGCAATAAAACCAAGGGAAAATAAAAATGTTCACTTTGGTCCTTTCAGTTCACGGCTCGCTACGTCTCTAGAAAGCTTTATGGAGCTATCTCTTTTTTATATTGTTGATCTGAAGCCCCCCCCCAGTGAACAGTGTTTCAGAAAAACGTGGATCTCAGATGCACCCAATGGCACGGACCGCATTCTAATTTAAACGAGCCATTCATTATGCCGGCCCGCGCTTGTTGATCACATTTTTTTCCTAATTAGAATTCGGTGTTCATCAGGGGCATCATGGCTACGAGAGATGAATTATCAGTAAATGTCAGATTTGCTAAGTGTCTCTGACGGCTCCCTCTCTCTCTTCCTCCGTCTCTCCCTCCCTCTCTCTCTCTCATACACACCCTTGTCATGCCATGGGTCAGGCAAGCATTAGAAAGCCCATTTTAATAGCGGGGCTTACTGAAGCCCTTAACTGGTATGTTTGTGCAATAAGCGTGCGATAAGAGTGCATGGAACTCACAGTGGTTAATCTCTCGGTGTTTAAATCCTTGGTTTTGGTGCAGGGGGTTGTCCGCCATGGCTTGGGTTATTGCTACAGTAACTCTCCCTTTGCTGCTGTCTAACGGCCCCTAAACCCCCCCCCCCCCCCACAAGCACACACACACAACTTTCTGTATCCGCCTCACCCGAGTGGTGCTGTGTCTCTTGGTCGCCGTCTTATCCTGAATAAATAAAGCCGTTTAGCACGTTAGCGTTAGCACGTTAGTGTTCCAATCTGGATTTAAGTGTTGTGGAGGTCCAGACAGCCATACAGATAAGGCCCTGCAGTTGTCGCTAATGCTACAAGGCAGGAGGTTGTTGCTCAAGGTTCTATGTAAGTGTATGGCACAGACCCTACTAGATGTGGAGCTTCCTGTCTGGGTGTCCCAGTGCTGGCAGTAAGCTCACTACGGCCCAAACCACCTCCCTCCTCCCCCCTCCCCTCCCTGCCGCTCGCATGGGCGCGCTGGTGCCAATTAGCATATCCCGCTTGGCGCGGCACTGAAATTGTGCTACATTTTCCATATCATCCATCAAATCTCCCATCATCCCCAGCAGTGCTGAGGCTGCAGGTACCGCCATTCATCCCAGAGCCATGTTTATTTATCTATTTATACATTTCCTCTACATATCCTCTCTCTCTCTCTCTCTCTCTCAGTGCTCCCCCTGGTCTGCATAAGGTGATCATCGGCAGGCTATGTATCTCATTGCCTCACAAACTGGCTTTTTTTTTTTTCTTTTTTTACTTCCTTGTATTTTTACTCAATGCTATATATTTGTTTTGTTTTTTCTCCTTAGCAGTAAAAGGGCTGTAGAGTTGGTGAGTCTCTCCTTCCTTAGCAGTAAAAGGGCTGTAGAGTTGGTGAGTCTCTCCTTCCTTAGCAGTAAAAGGGCTGCAGAGTTGGTGAGTCTCTCCTTCCTTAGCAGTAAAAGGGCTGTAGAGTTGGTGAGTCTCTCCTTCCTTAGCAGTAAAAGGGCTGTAGAGTTGGTGAGTCTCTCCTTCAAGGAAAGAGAAACTGAGTTAATGACCGCAGTGTGCCGGCGTCTTTGGCAGGTGATGTCATGTTGAAGTATTTATTGCTGAAATGGACAGTAAATGGCAGCTGTAGAGGGCATCCATTATGGAGGGGGCAAGTTGTGATAGCACAGTTGAGAGCAGCCATGTTTTGTTGGTGCTTCTACATCTGCACACCCCTTTAGGTGTCGAGGGTTAGCGATATAGCATGTGATCGTCCACTCCTGAAGAGTGGTCAGTGGGGTTCCCATGGCAGCGGATCTTGGTCTTTAGTCTGGTGGGATGGACGGTGGTTTCTGTTGTCGTGTGGAGTGGCCAGTGTGGGCCAGGGTTCAAACCCCTGTCCGCAGATCACGTGTGATATCATCCTGGGATTGAGTTCATCACTGTCTGAGGGCATCGGTCAGTGGTGTGGAAAGTCCCCCTCTGCTCCCAGTATTAAACACACTCATCATTGCCTGTCGCTCATTTTTTTCTGGTTTCTTAAGGGTTTTCCAATCTCAAAATCAAATTACATTCTCTTTTCTTTGAAACTCAAGTCTGGCTGAAGGTTAATTGGTGTTTGTCCCATAGTTTGAGCCCTCTCCACCCAAATAAAAAAATAATTCCTCAATGTGTGACTTGGGGGCCATTCTCCAAATTAGTCAAATTACACTCTATTTATTGAATCTTTGTGCTGTAAAAGGCATGATTTTGTGTGCTTTTGTTTAAATCTCAGACTCCCCCTCGCTGAATGAAACTCTCACTTTAGTGCTGAATGTCCATATGATCGGCTGTGTTTTGTCAATGACACACCTAAAGAATATAACGAGGGCCTTTGCTTTTAATAAGAGGTAAATTGTGCCTTATCCCCTCACAATAAAGACCGTTCATTCAGTTACATCTGCTGCTGTTTTTAGTCGTTCAATAATGAAAGCCAGGTGATATGGCTATTTTCAGAGCCAGGGACGTGTTAAAAGTTCCCTCCTGCAGGAGCGCAGAAAAGCCCCACCGTTTTTAATCTCGGAGTCGGCAGCGGGGGACGGGGCGCGGGGATTGGGGAAGAGAGATTTTTAGCTCGAAGGCCTGCACACTGAAAATCTGTGATCACATTGAAGGAACGTGTGGCTCTTTCGGGAATACCCCAGATATTGCTCAAAATTATTCTCCTCACTTAAAGATAAACGTGGCTTGACTGCTCAGTGTATTCCCAATGGTGGTGCTTTAGACATGGACTACACCTAATACAGCTCCAGAATTACAACTGCTTCCCTCCCCAAGGGTGGAAGGCTCACCACAGGACAGAAAAACGTCTTCTCCTCAAAGGGAAACCGTTTGTGTGTTTGGATAGCATTGTTCTGAGTTCTGAGGAAATCATACCTTCATTATTAAATGAAAGCCTTTCTGAAATATTTGACTGCAGTTAATGGTCCATTCACGGCCAGTTGGGAGTACGTTTGCATCTTTATCAATTTCCATCTGTATGTGTGGTATATTTTAATAAGAGCTGCACATTTACAGAAATTCAACCATTTAACCCCCTCTATTATATTCAGATCTATGAAACATTAAATATATAAATACTGTAGATCATGTTGTGCAAAAGGGAAAATTTTCAAAATCTATCTTTACAGAAAGTCTTTGTCTAAATGTTTGCTTTTATATCAAATGTTATCTGCATATTTTAAGGTGTCTTTTTTTCCTCCTGTGAATACATAATCCATCTTTCCCTTGAAAAGAATTCTCTGCAGTATTAGACATTTAATTTGATATCCATTGATTGAGTTGAATGTCAGTCAGGGGAAAAAAACAGGAGCTGGTAGTTATTGCTATTGATTTTAATAACTAGACTATTTTGGTTCATCCAGAGTGCTTTTAATTCAGTGGTGCGACGAAACAGTCTCTCTCTGGCGCGCAAGTGCCTTCTGTTCATCGGGAAGCTTTGAGACGCCCCTCCCACTTTCGCTTGTTATGGGAAAAATTCATTCCAATATTTGCCCGGGCCTGGTCTCTCCTCTGCCTGTGCGGACCGCCATTCATTCGACCTGCCGGGGCCAACTCTGAGCGACGTGTGGAAGATGAACCATCGATCACACCGACGGTACTCCCCCACCCCCCTCCCTCACTCCTCGACCAATCGAACAGGTGATCTTCAGGGACAATGAGTTATTCCAAAGCTTGACTCGTATCGATCGCCAGGCCAGATCGGTTATTGTTTCTGAGTTCCCATCCTCCAGAAGATTAAAAAGATTGACTGGCCTCACAATAAAATAGTTTGTTCATTTCACAGAAGCGACCCTTTGGGTGCCTGTGCAGGGCCTTGCCTCTAAATACTTTATTGCCAACATTTTGGAGGTCAGCAAACTCCCCCTACTTACACATAACCAGGGAGCACCATTTCTGTACCCCATCCACCAAGAGGGGGAAAAAGACCATTAAAAATGGGTTCAATCTTCATTATATGCTTGTGTTGAGAAGCATTTATCTAAGGAGGCACGGCACACCTAAATGTGCGCTGGGGTGGAGTGGGGCGAGTCTTTCAGCTTGGCTTAGGCCAGACCCATATCTTATAATGAGAATGAATTGCCTCTCAAGCCTAATCAAGCCTTCTCCCAGCTGCATGCGGTCCCAGCTATCTCCTTATCAGATAAAGAAGGGGCTCGTCTCCGCGCGTTGTGAATAATGTAGTACGCATCATCGTTTATATTACACTTGAAGCACAGCGACATCTGAAAACGCTGTACGGTAATGCAGCCTCATGTCTGCAGTGTTGTGCCCATGCCTTGAATCGGAAACGGTTCCTGCGTACAAAACCGCCGTGCTTCAGACTGTGTGGTATTATAATAGAGTATAATCTCTTTTTTAAATAGATAGGAATAGGGCAAGATAGGAGCATTTTTTTTCTTTAACAGTAAGGTCATTCAGAGGTCATTCAAATCTCCAAACTCGCATTTAATCCTTTATTTATATGACGGTGGTGTTTTTAAATAAATTATTTGGCAAACCTCTCCAATGGTGACTTGCTCAGGGTGACTCACTCAGGATTGGAATGGCTTCTTAGCATGATCACTTTGGGTTATAGCTTTACATGGAGCTGTACGGCTTGATCTGGCTTTATGTTCCAGCTGAGCCTTCGTGCTATGTGGAATAACCGTAGTCTATCCTAGACTGACAGTGTTCTAGTGTTACTCAGCTAACAGTGTTACGGGACTAAATGTTACCATCTGTATTTACAGAAATCACAAGGGTCTTTCATGAGAGCATTTAAAAGCGCTGGTAGACAAAGGAATAAGACCGGCAAACAGAAGGAGGAACAGAATCGGCATGCAGGAACACTGATCTGAAAACACAGGCAAAGTACGAGAGGTAATGTTTGTCGTGGTCGCCACGTCACGTAATGTGTGTGGTGGTCGCCACGTTTCCTGGGTTTGGCCTGCTGAGGTCCCCTTAAAGCATGAGTCAGAGGGGAGAGAAACAAAACCTGCCTCATGGATGCCATGCCCCCCCGCCCCCCCCCCTCCCCGCATATTCCCCCAGAGTGGATTGGTAGCACAGATCATTGGAGCGCCCTAAAACTGAAAACAGGAAGACAAATACACAGGGTATTGTGAATATGGAGCAGTTGGCCTTGGTCAGTGGAAATTATTTTTGTAGATCTTATCTTTTTTTTTTTTTTTTTTTTGTGCGCACTGGCAGTGGTTACTTATATCTGTGCTCAGGGCATGGAGCAAAAACATGGAAAAAGCACAAATGGAGAAGGAGGTCTGTGTTCTTTTTTTTTTTTTTTTTTTTTTTTTTTTTTTTTTCTTTCCCCAGGGGAACTTTTTGTGCTCTGTGGCCACTTTAGGCTTTTGATCAGGCAGGTCGGTGAGATGTTTTGTTTTTTTTTTGTTTTTTTTTTTTTTCCCAGCGTTTCCTGTTCTGCGCTCATCTCTACGTCTATTAACAGAAATATAAAGAGCTTAAAATGGCTAGAGGACTTTAAATGCCTCCTTTCCTGCCGTGCTCATCTTTGTGCATTTGTGAGCGCATGTTGGGCTGGGTAAACTCTGGGAATTCTCAGGTGAGGCCATGACAGCTATGTTAGTATCATTAAAAGCCTGCAGTAGGAAACAGAACGTTCAGTTAGCCTTTAATTGGACGCTTTCATGGGGCATTGTCGATGTCTGTTCCAATTTGCCGATTTAAAAAAAAAAAAAAAAAAAAAAAAAAAAAATTGTAGGGAACGTAAGAGTGGAGGAATGAGCATATCTGCGGATATTCTCAGTCTCCAATCCCCTCGTGGGATCGTGTGCCTTTAGATCTCTCTCTCTTCCTGGGCTACCCGGCGAACGCCGTCCTCCTTTAAAATGCTGATGCTCCAGAACTCCAACGTGGCGTTGTAATCAGTGACGCAGGCCTCATTTTAAACATGTGCGCAGTTCACCACGAGGGGAAACTCGAACACCATTCTTAAAAAAAACATTTTTTTTTTTTTCCTCCTCCTTCATCCTCCTCGGCAAATCATGCAGCATTAAAGCTGGCAGAGTGGAGTGTTTTATCGCGTTGTCGAAGGGGCCGGTTATTTGTCTAAATTTTAATCGTTGGACAGGAAGCGTGCTTTATACAAACATTAATTATCTATTGATGAGGGAGAAACTCATTAGCGGCCAGTGGCCACGGTAGCTGTATGGGAAGTACTGTATGTATTTTCAGTGCGGTTGTAGGCGCGGCATGTAGACGGGCAGAAAGAAAAGATTGGATGTGGAATAGCGTGGGGTGTGACAGTGATGTATGTGCTTTTGAGTGAGTATGATCAATAGGACCCGGCTGGTCTGTCTGCCCGTTACAGGAGCAAATATACGCCTGAGCTTCCCTCACCTGCATGTGCTGAGACATCAGCCACACGCCTGTCCCCATGGTGACCCAGGTTGCCGAGGGAGACACTCTGCAGCTTCCGTGTTCTGCTGGACCACATGTGTCAGTTTGTGGTTATAACTGTCCTCGACGTTACCTTCGTCTCGTCCTGTCCTCCCTCTCTTCACACTCTCTCTCTCTCTGTCTACACACCCCCACTCTGTGTGTGTGTGTTTATGTATGTATGTATGTATGTGTGTGTGTGAGAGAGAGAATGCCTGGTTTAGGAGTGTGTCCATCAGCATGGTACTGGGTTCATACACCTGCCTGTGTGCATATGTGTGTGTCTAGGTAAAGGCTACCTGTCTTAGGTGTGTCCGTTTGTGTGTGTCCTCATGCACAGGTAGGTAGCATTGTGCATCACAGGTTCTGCAGAAACGCGTTTGCGCCCCTCTCTCTGTCCCATGCAGAGGAGATTGAAAAGCACAGAGGTGGGTGCATGTAAGGCCCTGTGTAAAGCAGAATGTGATGGGCTCCGCTTAATGGCTGTCAGCGAGCTCCGGCATCATTATAAAAGAGCTGTGAATGTTTATGGAAAAGCTTGTCACCGTTTGATGAAGGTTTTTCTGACCGTTTATTGCTTTGCTCAGTGATTTTTTTTCCTCTGCAGTGGTGGCTGACCTGGCCCTGCTGCCGTCTCCCATAAAAGCCTGCAGTTGTTGTTTTTTGCGCTTTTTTATTCCCTCGTTCCCCCGTCCCGTGTTGTTCCTCCATTGATTGGGCCCATTTCACGCGTCTGCGGCTCACTGCTCCACTGTGGGGGGTTTGTGTGTGTGTGTGTGTGTGTGTGTGTGTGTGTGTGTGTGTGTGTGCGCACATGTGAGGAGGTGTGTGTGTGTGTGTTTGTGTGTGTGCACATGTGAGGAGGTGTGTGTGTGTGCGTGCACATGTGAGGAGGTGTGTGTGTGTGTGTCTCTCTCTCTGTGCACATGTGAGGAGGTGTGTGTGTGTGTGTGTGTGTGTCTCTCTCTCTCTCTCTCTGTGCGTGCATGTGTGGGGGTGTGTGTGTGTGTGTGTGTGTGTGTGTGTGTGCACATGTGAGGAGGTGTGTGTGTGTGCACATGCCCGTGCGTGTGTGTGTGAGAGAGTGGCAGTAGGGTGGCCCTCTCCAGTTGCCCCTTTGCCCCCTGAGCGACCCTTCCAATGGACCATGAGTCTCTCACGCCAGGGTATGATCTCACACACACACTGCAGGGCGTCTAGCTGCACATCACGCGTACTCAGTGCAGTGGTGACGAGGAGATGTAAATAATTCATTCACGATCGATCTGCGCTTCCCCCATATCTGAGGCTGGGAGACACAAAGCAGCATGGGAATTTATGCAAAATAGCGGGTCCCCTGATTGGCTGAGACATGTCACAGATGACACCAGCTTCCATAGTTCACTCTCAGAAAAAGTGTATCCACCGGTAATTAAGCTTCAAGACTGTGGTTGGGGGGGGGGGGACTTGTTTTCTTCCCAAGAAAGTTTGACTGGTCCGTTATTTCACCCAAAGTTTGTTTTTTTTTTTCGTGCAGGGAGAGGAGGAGATGCTGTGCACTCAGGGTAAGTAAGAGATGTGACAGGAGAGCTTTGGGCCCATGCGTAGGAAGGGGAGAGTGGGATTTAATTGGTGCAGGTCGGCAGTAATGAAGGTGGATTAGGTTATTCCTTTCCTAAGCAGAAATGAGCGGGGGGATAATTTTCCCTGAGACGCACGGAAAGCCCCGCCGTATTTAATAAACCGCCATGCTCCTGCCAGCCATGGCCTCAGCCCCTCTGCTCTGCGCGTGGCAAGGTTTTCCCTTGACACACAATTTTTTTTAACCCCCCCCCCCCCCCCCTTCTTATTTTTAATACTTCAATACAGTGATGGTCAGCTTATTGTCTTTACTGTAATTTTTCACCCTCTCCTTTATGATGAATTGAATGAAGGATCCTCTCTTGATTTTCAAAGATATAATGGATTGAATAACAAAACCATATTCCATTTATATTACAAAAATGGTTTTTCATTGGGGGGGGGGGGTGGCCGTCTGTAGTTTACCTTACATTCACCATGGAACATGTGAATGTTCTTTGAGCTTTTCATCTTTAAAGCTTCCAGTAAAAAAATAATAATTAAATGAAGGCATATCTTGTGAATGGCAGGATGAATCTTTGGGTTTGATCCACCCACAGACCGCACTGATATATAGTTGTGATTTTATTGACGTTTGCCATTTCAAAGCCACCCCTGTTTCTCTGGGCTCTTTTATTTCATCCCACAGAGCCATTTAAGCTTAAATTAATTCAGCTTCAAAAAATGGGAGAGAGCAAATGGGCTCAGGGTCTATATCCTCTCTCCATTAGCAGACAGTAAGGAGGGTGTCATCGCCTGTATCGATACTGCAGGGCTCTTGATCAAAGGCAATAACGGCCGGCGGAATCCCCCCCCACCCCCCGGTGCCTGTGCTTCAGGAGAGAATGGATCGTTACCTGAGTATCTCAGATCAAACGGAATACGATTCAGCTGAGATTTCATAAAAGCAGAGGAGGAAATGGGAACGCCACCCCCCCACACCAAATCAATACTGTTATGGCTGCTGTCCCTCTGTAAGCGTACTTAAAAGATAAAATTGTTGTCATAAGAGATGGTAGGATATGACCTGGTGACGGTGGGAGCTTTATCTCTTTAGAAAAACTCAGCACCAGACTAGCTTGGGGAGTGAAAACATGGATATGAAGCAAATTTATCGTCATTTTGCTGTCCAAAAGCCTGGAGACCACAAGCTCAGTGTCTATGAGGAGAGGGGCTTGTTGTACACCGTGTACAACATTAAAGTCATTATCATCTCTCTCCACCAATAGAACAACAGTGACAGGAAGTGGGGGTGAACCTAAAGAGCAAGAGTAGGCCTGAAAGCAGGCCTGACTGGTAGTAGGGGGAGAGAGAGATGTGTACCGATCCAAACAGAATGGATGACCTCAGCCTGTTCAGCCCTATTTGAAATGACATTTTTCTAATCAAGTTGAGAATCTTTCGTGATGGGAAGTAAATTGCAATAATCAGCAAATGAGACTCTCCAGCGGCTCTCTGAAATCTGCTCAGGGGACTCGCTCGCTGGCCTCCTCTGCGTCTGTGCGAGGGACCGTCGCCTCGCCTCTCCCTCCTCTCGCAGAGAGCATTTGGGATCGCATCTACGCATCTCGCGGCTCCAGGTTGCTGTTGTGCCAGTGTTGTACGTGAAACGGGATTAGGTGTTTTTAATTAGATTTCTTACCTCGCGGAACTTAATCTGCCTTTGTGTGAGTGACAATTCGCATTTAATTAATCTCGTTTATATCTTAATGATATTTAACCCATTCATTTTAGCACTTGTCACTTACAGCCGACCTTAATTAAAAACCTCATTAACTCTCTATTTACATTAGTGCAGCCCTTGTGCTGTAAGGAGCCCAGTGCATTAGGTAATCTATAAAATGGATCCAGTCACAGACCACATGCTTTTTTTATATTGTTAATTATCTTTTTTCTGTGCACTGGAGAATCTGGAATGTCACCCCCTTTTCTCTGATGTTCTGTCTTTGAACTCTGCGCCACAGGACCCCTCTTCCTCCTGAGCGTGTTTACTGATGAGGAAGGGCTGTGAGGAAGACCCTGATAATGTCTTTGTACAAAAGCTTTGCATCAGCTCGCACTCAACACACACCCAAATGAATCAGTTTCTGCTGTCTGCAGTCGCCTTCCTCATCTTAACCCAAATTACACATTAGCACATTATTTAAAAGCCTCGGTTCTGAGCATACGTTCAAAGAAGGATAAATTCATAGATCATTTTATTATTGGCGGTGATCTGTAACGCTTTGATCTAACTACCAATCACAAACCTTAGTGTGAAGGTCTGGTCAAAAGTCACATTGCAGGATCTCAAAAGAGAGACAAATTGTTAAATAAATATATAAAATCTCTCTTTGTAGTACAAGACATGTACTTATTTATTTCGGTTTTGTTTTATCGTCTCTGAAAGTAAAAGATAATAAGCTGTCAGCTTTTGGGTTTCTCCATTTCCCTGAGAGAGGGAGACGGGCGGGTTTTGGTCATCTATGTATTCTGTTTGCAGTGCTTAAGCAGCACACGTTTCTCTGGTCTCCAAAATAAAGCTTACTGGACAATTTGATAGAGTGAGAGACAGAGAGAGATAGAGACAGGCAGGGAGGAGCAGCCTCTAAAACCGCACTTTACATTACACCGCCAGTGACCAAACAGACATCCGACTGCGGTCTATTGCCTATATATGTCCTTTACATCAACACAAGTCTTTTAAACTGTATAAGTTTTAAAGCAAGTGGCTGTACAGAAGCTGGTGAGTGGGTTACGTGTGTAAGTGCAAAGGAGGGAAGCAGTATTCCAGTGTAGTGCATTGAGAGAGCGCTGGGTTTTTTTTTTTTTTAACACATTATCCTAAGCATGCTTAGAGGGTAGCATTGTAACAGTGTGCCATAGACTCAGAGCAGAGTTACAGGGCCCTGGAAATACATCCCACCTGGAGCCATTTTTAGGGGAGGCATTGCACACCGAATTCCCCTCACTTTCACAGAGCTCTACTCAGTGGCCAGGTAACCAAAAACAACAGGGCTTCCTGTTATAAACTGTGATTTCCACACATACATTGTGAATAATGCTCTATGTGAATAAAGCAAAAGCACATTTGGATAAAGCAAAGCTTGAGAATCTGTGATGGAGAAAAGGTGAAGGTAATGTTTTCAAGGGCGGATTACATAAAGCATTCACTGTACATCCGCCAGGGTATAGAAACATAATATTCTATAAAGCATTTGTTCAACACTTACATAACTTGCTGACATAAATGCGGAATTTAATGTTATACAAGGCAGACGGAAACAGTTGCAGAAACACCCATGATCATCACTTTGACACGCTATGTCCTGTAGTGTATCATTAAGTACAAATGCCATATGAAAAGTGTGATGAATGTCTCTACACCCCTTATGAATGAGCTATGAAGCTTTATGTCAGGTGTTATAACTCCCTATGCGGCTGATTCGCTATCAGTTTAGGTGGCCTGGTTCTGACGGCAGCAGCAGGCTGGAACATCGGCTGGAATCCTTGGCTGCAGTAGCTTTAGCTACTCTCGGCCCTGAGTAATCCTTTTTAAAAAGCCCTTTAATTGGTACCATTCAGACGTTACATGTGGAGATGCAAGAAAGAGCATCGCTCAGATTCTCCTCTCGTAAGCCTGTAAGCTGCATGTCTTTATCACGGTAATTGAGCTCTGTGTGATTTGATTCTGTCAAGACAAGGTGGTGGGAGGGGGAAGATTAAAAGCAGGCGTGTGCGTGCGTGCGTGTGTGCGTGCGTGTGTGCGTGCGTGTGTGTGTGCGCGTGTGTGTGAGTGTGCATGAGTGTGTGCGTGTGCGAGTCTGTGTGTGTGTGTGTGTGCGTGCGTGAGTCTGCGTGCGTGCGTGAGTCTGCGTGAGTGTGCGTGAGTGTGTGTGTGTGTGTGTGTGTGTGTGTGTGTGTGTGTGTGTGTGTGTGTGTGTGGGTGCGTGGGTGTGTGTGTGCATGAGTGTGTGTGTGTGTGTGTTTTTGTGTGTGTGTGTGTGTGTGTGTGTGTGTGTGAGAGTCTGCGTGAGTGTGCGTGAGTGTATGTGTGTGAGTGTGCGTGTCAGTGTGTGCGTGTGCGCGTGCATGTGCGTGTGCGTGCATGTGCGTGTGTGTGTCCAGATGTGGCTGATTTTATGTAAGCAGTCATGACCCCATGCAGGCATGCAGAGTACACTGGTTGAGCATTGCAAATGCCTCTAATGACATCACGCCCCCCACACCTCCCCTGCCTTTTTCTCGTGTACCCCTGCACCTCCGGAGAGCGGCAATTATCGTGACTCAGGTGCATTGAGACATCTTCTCACCAAGCGCAGGTTTGCGCTTCATCGCCTTCACAGCGCTCCTGTCAACAAATTTAATGGCACTGTTAACTGAAATCTTTTGTTAGAACAAAAGCGACTGCAGGCAACGGTAAAGTCTTTTCTTAAAAAAAAAATTAAAAAAAAATCATAAAATCCTAAAAAAAATAAATATATATAACTGTCCTTGCATATGTAATGGTCCAGTCTACACACACAAATGTGCCTTGTGTGCATTTGAAATTCCTCTCCTTTACTTTGAGCATGTATCCAAATTTTCATCAGTCTGGTAAAACAAGGTGAAATACAGTATCTTAAGAGTAATTTTTTTTCAACATAAAAGATGCATATGACATAAATCTTTTAAACAGGAAAAGTAATTCAATATTTTAGATTGTAAGCTCTGAAAATGCAGTTTATTTTTGTATATATGTGTGATTCATCCGTTGGAAAAGGGTCTGGTCAAGGAAATAGATTTTTCTAGATCTATAGATGCGCGGAGCTGAAATGGCATCTTTACGGTACACTCGACTACACTGAGTCAGCAAACAGCTCTCTCCAGGGCACCCTAGCTCAAGTGTTTTCAAGTGCACTGCGCGCCTAACAACTTAATATTCCTTTCTCCCTCCCCAAGAGGTATTTCTCTGACTGCGTAGCAGATGTCCTGAACACTGTGGCCGTTCGTTCCTTCCATTTGATTTTTTTTCTTTTTTCCAAGGGCATGGAAGAAAGCAAAACACCCGCGTGAAAATTGAGAGCTGATAAGTGAGAGGCGGGTTAATGGGAGCACAGGGACTTGTTTGTGTAGGGTGGCTGATTTTGGGGAGGGGGAGAAGCCCGCCCTTTTCATCGTCCCTGCAGGTAACTTCAGGGCAGCGGGTTGAGACTGTGTAGCCCTTCCTAGTCAGTTGAAGCACCTCATTTCTCAGTCAAAGCTTTGAAGCTCTGGAAGGGGTACGTGTCTGCCTGCCGTAATCGTGCAGCATCACACGTCTTCTAATTCATTTCTGTGCGTGGGGAGGGGGAGGGGGCCCTGGAGGGAGCAGATTTAGGGTCCGGAGACCGCGCCCCCCAGACAGGCCCCGGCGACAGGGGTGTGTTCCCTCCGCCCGGCGGATTACCTCTCCGACAGACTGCGCCGCCGCAGCCCTCTTCCCCCGATCTGTCACAGAGAAGGCCCGGGCCCGGCTCCAGACAGAACCGCTCCGTCAGCGCCAGTCTAAATGGGTCACTGGAGATCTCATCTGTCCCAGACACAGGAAAAACCCACTCTCCGGCCATTCCTCTGCTCCTCCTGTAAGCGCTTCCTTCCCTGTCCCCCCCCCCTTCAATAGCACTCTCTCCTCACTTTGACAAACGGCTAATTCCTTTAGTTGAGCTGCGGGCGGAACCTGGGCTGTGAGCGACTGTGTTTTCCATCCCTCTTCAAGCACAAAAATCGTGACATGGCACAAAAAAAAAAAGACTCCACATCTAACCGGCAGATCCAACCGTAGACACTTCAGTCCATCCTGTTAGCCACAACAGCAGTCACGACGCGCCAGTCTTTTCAGCTAACATGAATGTACCACAGCTTTAGCGATCGCGCTTTAAGGTCAGAATATTTTTTGTGCCCACACCTGAGCTTCAGACCAGGAGAGTTCCGCCCTTCCCTTCCTCCATTTTTGGAGTAGGGTCACGCAGGCCTGCCTGCAGTTTCCACAGGAGACATTTTGCTCTCCTGTTTTTCTCCTCTAAAGCCCCGCCCGTGTGAGCCGAGCAGTGGGCAAGTGTGGATTTCTCCCCCGACAAGGTGATATGCGAAAAAAAATCAATATAGCATTGCATAAAAGAACCAACAGGAGGAGTTTGAACTTTTTGATATTCAGAGTAAAACTCCAGTGTGCTGCACATTGTGTTCTACCCCCCATGTGTTCTGTTCCTGCCTCCTCACTGTCTGTTTATTATTATTTTAAACTTTGCATATATCTCTACAAGTTTACAAACAACAAACACATATATAAATCTAATTTCCTTGGTCATTAAATTCACTGTTGGTTATTTTATAGCACTTTTAATAATATATACATGGAGGAAACCTTGCTGGTATAATTTATAATTCATGAAATGCCTTTTTTCATGAAAATTAATGAGGAAGCATACTGTAGTCTCTCTAGTTCCAGCTTAGATCGGCTTGTTATTCAAATGAAAGCCGTGAATCTACAAATTAGAAGCAGTGGAACTTGACTGGACGACTTTTGTCTGATAGTAGGGAGCTGTAGATTAAAGCTGAATGTCGTTATTTTGAACTTGTGTTTTATGGACATTCCTTTCATGGACATGAAAAAAAAAATCTCCCCTCTACATAAGGGGCAGGTATGCAGAAGAAAACCACCTTGGAAAGTTTTAACATAAAAATCTGAATCCCAGAATACACCGGTATGCTCATCTGTCATGCCTGAGATCAGCAAAACCATCTTGAAACTACTGATTTCCCTGGTCATGAAAGACGAGAGCCAAATTCATTGTTATCACTGTTTTAGTTGACTGAATTACTGGAAAATTACTTGCTGTCATCAACGGCTTGTTGCAAGATGCAGTTGAGAGAGGCTTTCTTGTAAAATCACTTCTCAAGCTTGTCTTAATTCATTCTCCATCATTAGTTTTCTTCTTTTTTTTTGTTACTAATGTGGGAAAATAAGCCCTAATGAACGCATACTAATTAGCATTTAGGACAGAAAAATAAGGCCTCTCATTGGGAGTTAATGCTGCACTAATGCAGTGCGGTGGACAGCACACTGCAGTCTGCCCAGTGATGCTCCATCTCTGGAGCTGGTGTGTGTGAACAGGGGAAGTCTCTCTGAAATATCATTAAAACAAGAAACAACAAAACATTAATCAGCTTAGCTACCTTATTTAAGAGTGTGGAGTACTGAGTCTCCCTAAATCCTTAAATTACACACGCACTGGGTATGACTTGGGGAGCTCAAAGTAGGGAGCGACCTGAGACTGTAAATACAGAGTCAAGTGCCCTGCTTTTCCTTTGTTTACTTTCTGGCACAGTCGAACAGGGCTTGAAACCGAGACACAAAAAGCCTTGTGTGCTTTCTTTAAAAAGGCACTGGAGGTGCTTCTGTAGGAACGGTAAAAAGTCCCGCAATTGCATTTTGTTGCGTGTCAAATGTTTATAACGTCAGGTTTGCGAGGCCTAGCAAGTTTAATGCTTCCTGTTGGGGGGGTTTGGAGGGGGGGAGCATTTATTCACAGACTCTAAATGGCTGTTTGCAGGGAGCCTCATGCTAAGTTTAAGCCTCTGTAACATAAATGAGTTTTTCCTGCGGCCTTAGAGCGAGAGGCCCACAGCACTCTGCAAACCCGGGCTCTGTAAGCGCGGCGTAGATTTGTTCGGGGCGTGCGCCGCGGTTTTATGTGTTTATGTATTCATGGGAGACATCTGGACTCGGGAGAAAATCGTGCTGGAAACCCGCGGCTCGGCCCATTTGCCCCCCGCCGCGGCTGCGTACGCGTTTGATTGAAAAATAACCGCGTCGCCGCGCTAAACGGCGGCGGCAGGAGGGATCAGCTCGCAGGCCCGCCTCACCGCAATCAACGCACACGCGGCGGGTGCAGGGAACACAGCGCCCCGCGGGGTTTACCGGTTTACCAGCCCGCCACCTGGCCAAAGTGCTGCAGGTTCACTTTATACAGGCCATGCATTTTATTTACAAGGGAGACCCACATGCAAGAAGTGAGTGGAAGTGCTGGCCTAGGAACAGTCATTTCAGCTCATAAGGGATGAGAGTGGGGCATGTGGAGGAGGAAGCCTGATCCCAGATCAGCTCTCTTACTTTATGGCACTTTTATGGGCCTTTTATTTAGCCTTTAGGTTCATAATGGGTAATGTTAGGATATGCGCAGGGTAAAGCTGATCCTGGGTCAGTGCTTTTACTCTGTGATGAGGGGTAAGGTTAGAATATGCACGGGGTAAAGCTGATCCTGGGTCAGTGTTTTTACTCTGTGATGAGGGGTAAGGTTAGGATATGCGCAGGGTAAAGCTGATCCTGGGTCAGTGCTTTTACTCTGTGATGAGGGGTAAGGTTAGGATATGCGCAGGGTAAAGCTGATCCTGGGTCAGTGCTTTTACTCTGTGATGAGGGGTAAGGTTAGGATATGCGCAGGGCAAAGCTGATCCTGGGTCAGTGCTTTTACTCTGTGATGAGGGGTAAGGTTAGGATATGCACAGGGTAAAGCTGATCCTGGGTCAGTGCTTTTACTCTGTGATGAGTACAAGCCCTGACCAGGAGGTAGCAGTGAGATCATTAAGTGTGTCCCTAAGTCTGCAGTTGGTGTTATCAGCCCTGCTAATATGCTATGGTTTGCACACAAAAGGACTATAATGAGTAATCTCACTCCATGAAGCGCTAACACTGACGGCTGAAAGTGAGGCGATCGTCAGGGGCAGAGCTCAAATGCTCACCTCCTCCTCTTTTGCACAAAGTGAATCCCAGCGTTTAGCAATTGAGTCGCTAGCGTTCTTCTGAAAGTGATGACTTGTCCACAGGGGCACGGGGCTACGTGCCGGGCTTTTGTGGCCCCTGAGTTGCTTGTTTCCTGTCGGGGCTCCGGGGATGTGTTGTTTGTTTTGTAGCAGGGCCCTATTTGTTATCATTACAGCCGGAAGGTAAACGTCCTCCTCCATTATTTTTAATGTGCGAGGCTGTCAGGGAGGTGATCAGGTTACCTGTCCATTATGACCCTCTTATATGCCGCAAATTAACTTTTTCATAATCAGCGGCCCCAGCAACCACATTACCAATCAATACAGGGCTTACTTCTGCCAGTGTGACTGTGCGCACGTGCGTGCGTGCGTGAAAGAAACAGGTTGTGTGTTTGCGTGCGTGAGAGAAACAGGTTGTGTGTTTGCGTGCATGTGCATGTGTGGTACTCAATGAGCCAAATTTACCCTCGGTTCAGACTGTGTTATAGCAGTCCCCCTGGCTTTCTCCCCCTCGACCGTTTAACACAAAATAAAACCTTACTAGTCTGTTAGCACGGACTACAGCCTGTCCAGACCGTTAGCACAAGCTACATCGTTCCTGTTCTTTCGGCATGTGCCACAGACTTACTAGCCACTTAGCACGTCCTACACTGCATCCTTGCTATCCTCTCTGCACAAATTACACAGCTTCCTCACGAGCCTATTTGTACAGACCACATCTTCTCCAGGCCATTAATACCCTTTTTATGATAGGCTCACTAGCCTATTTGCACAAACCACAGTCGCTGGTCCATTAACACACATGGTTAACTCACTATGTTATTAGTTCCCTGACTGTGATACAGCCTCGCTAGCCTCTTAGCTCACGCAATATCACAGACCTACCAGCCTATTAGCGCAAGCCGCACGGCTTTCTCTCTGGCCTATTAGCGCAGACCTTGGCCTCGCTAACATATGATACGGCATACGGACCCCCTGCTCTCCTGCTCTTTGTGGCGGGGACATTCTTCCTGGCTAATGGGGAGAGAAGGGGTCGGAGACGGGCAAGTCAATTACAGAGAGGAGGGAAACACTTTGACAGAGTCGCCCGCTGAGCCATACATTGAAATTTCTCATGATTAGAAAAGCCTTTTTTTTATTGCAATTGTAAATTTGTCTTCCAGGAGTGAGAGGCCGTCGCCTGGCTTACATGAGAGAGCCATTTTATCAGGTCTGCCCCAAGCCATCTCCCCTTCAGTCATTTTAACATGTAATGCTTTTCTGAGAATCGCCCTGGCAACCCTTAACTTCACACGCTCATTCTCCTCTGTTGTTTAACCCCCTCTTCTCTCCCTGTGTGAACATTTGCTGTTCTTTTATTTAATTTCTTTTGTGTCAGGGCGGGTTTCCTTTTAACTGCGTTTTTTTTTTAAGGATTATGTATCTGGGTATTAGTGATGGGCAGTTTGTGCAGCTTTTAAGGGCACAAGATGGATTACATAACTATGATAAGCCAAAGAAATAAATAACTGCTGTGAAATCAAGCAGTAGTTTAGGATGCCATTATCACGGAACCAACGGGGAGTAATTTTGTGAAACTGACTTTTCGTTTTAGCGAGTGATGCAGGCTACCTTTGTGCAGGTGTCAGAAGACTGCAGAACTGAGCCACCTCAACCTCCATCTCCCTGTATTTACCTCTGAACTACGGCATCACATGCCAGTTTTTCTTCTTTTATTGTTGTGAAAAATCATGAAGTCAGGAGTTGGGATGAGTGACCTCGAGGCTGCTGTAGCGTCTGTGACACAGCCCGGGCAGAGCGAGGTGTTATATCTCATTGCTGGAACACAAGTCGATTATTCTCCTTTGTTTTTTAAATGTAGCTCCAGGTGATTTGTGCTTGCTTGTCATTGTGTTATTGCACATTTTCACATCCTAATAAAGTACAATATTAGACTGTATGTGACAGATTAGTACAGGAAATGCATTCTGAAAGCACTTTTGCAAGCACCCCTGGAGCAGAAATGTAAACCAGAAATAGTGTGCGTGTGTGTGTGTGTGTGTGTGTGTGAGAGAGAGAGAGTATGTGTGTGTATGTGCGTATGTCTGTGTGTGTGTGTGAGAGTATGTGTGTGTGGTGTGTGTCTGTGTGAGAGTATGTGTGTGTGTATGTCTGTCTGTGTGTGTGAGAGTATGTGTGTGTGTGAGTGTGTCTGTGTCTGTGAGAGTATGTGTGTGTGTATGTCTGTCTGTGTGTGTGAGAGTATGTGTGTGTGTGAGTGTGTCTGTGTCTGTGAGAGTATGTGTGTGTGTATGTCTGTCTGTGTGTGTGAGAGTATGTGTGTGTGTGTGAGAGTATGTGTGTGTGTATGTCTGTCTGTGTGTGTGAGAGTATGTGTGTGTGTGTGTGTGAGTGTGTCTGTGTCTGTGTCTGTGTGTGAGAGTATGTGTGTGTGTGTGAGTGTGTCTGTGTGTGAGAGTATGTGTGTGTGTGTTTGACAGAGAGATAATAGGGACACACAGCTGTAGCCGCCTCCCTCCTGCTGTTCCCCCCGCCCCAAACCCCCTGCTTCATCGCTTGACATTTGGATGCTGGGAGTGTTGGAGAGCCGAGTGACTGGAGTCCTCTTATATAACTACAAGGGCATTCAGGGAGGAGGAAAGCGAGAGATGGGGAGAGAGAGAGAGAGGAGACAGTGGATGGAACATACAGGCTGTGTTCTCTCTGCTTTGGCACCAGAGGACAGAAAGGGAATTCACCCCCCCCCCTCCCCAGTCCCCCCCAGACACACACTGTACAGCAGCACAGCAGGGGGAGGGACAGATTTTTAATTTTCCCCAAATTTGCGGAGAGAGGACGAGGGGGCACAGGCTCCTCTGAGACCCTTGGGGGGGATTAGGGGGTGGTTGTCTCTCTCCAAAATAGGTTTCCCCCATCATCGGTGGGTAATATTGGGTGGGGGCCTGGGGATTCCATTCCTCCCCAACCCCCCACTAAGAGGGGCTGTACAGTTTGCAGACAGGTGAAGAGCTAATTAGCTTTAGCCTCAGGGCTCCAGCTAACCTAGATGTAAGGGGGGAAAAACACAGCTCGCTAACCGCTACCATGCTGCTTCAGTTCTGCAGGCACAGATTTCCCACCCCTACGCCACCCTTTCCCCTTTCACTCTGGGGGTGCGTCAAGATTAAGGAGAAAGGCTTGTACTTGCTCCCTCCCCCACCCCCCTTTACTTGATTTTATGTAGGACGGTAAGTGCCAACACTGTGCTCAATCAAGGACTAGATAGTGAATGCATTTAAGAGGTGGGGGAAAAATGCTTTTTTTATTTCCCAGGATGCAGTGCGGTTTGCGGAATTAATTCCCATCAGGTTTCCCAGGAGGCCGCGAGGCTGGGCATTTGCACTCTTAATTACGTGGCTTTTAGATTCCATTTCAAGCACCTGCCGTTCCCACACACTCAAGAAAAAAAAAATCCAAAAAAACAAACGGGAGGGGGATCAATATTTCATGTCATTTTTGTCTATGAAACAAAATCCCGTAATGAACAAATAATTGGTCCGGTGTAAGCAGTTTTAGTCCCCAATGTGAAGATTTTTTAATTATTTTATAACAGATATGATGTCAACAGCAGGTTTAATTAAAATTCATTAAAGACCCCTTTTTTTTTTTTTTTGGAAGCTAGTACACATTCACTGATAACTCAAGGTCTTTGCACAACACCCTCTCGCTTTGTTCTTCTGTGTCTGAAAGCGACTCCTTAGGAGTTACACAAGTTTTCCACTGACTCGTGCCGGCGGAACTCAATTTTAATATTGCATCATGATTAGAGGTGTAACAGTAGTTATTAATAGTGGTAGCAGCAGTAATTTGTGTTACATAATTCATAATGTTGTCGTATCACCGTGTGTTTCCTGCGTTATCCGCCCGTGTGCTGTGAACGTTGGAAGTGTTTGTATGTTGCTGACACAAGGCTTCCAGATCTGTCAGTGAGAGGCGTCACGGATATTGCCTTTAACGTGGATCGCTGCCACGACTCCATAAACCACCAATCAATACAGATATAATTTGATTCATTGGCTCTCTCTCACCCACTGTCAGTCTGGTGTTTGAGTTGATTAAAAGCAACGCGCAAAAAAAAGAGTGTGAATCTGCCGCTACATATTAGCTGGACTTTCTTATATAATGTGATTGGACAGTGTCAGTGTTCGTGCCCGGTATCAGATGGGCGGCCATATTGTCGTAGCAGGCCTGTAGCTAGTATGTTTGCTAAGGCCGGCATGCTACATAAGGCTAATGCAGATGTCGCATGTTTGTGCTCGGTTGAGTGGGCCAGTGTGGGCCCATTAGCACAGAGTCAAAAACGCTCTGTTAAACAGGGTGGAGGCCCCTGTTCCATGCCACGCGGTTCCTTAAGCTTTCCCAGCATATTGATGTTGTGCATGTGTGCGGTGGCCAAGCGTGTGCTGGGAGATTAGTTCTGCATGAGAGGCAGGCTGGAAGGTCTCTCAAGCATGGCTGTGTGTGTGTGTGTGTGTGTGTGTGTGTGTGTGTGTGTGTGTGTGTGTGTGTGTGTGTGTGTGTGTGTGTGTGTGTGTGTGTGTGTGTGCATCTGTGTGTGTGTGTGTGTGTGTGTGTGTGTAAGCAGTGTGTGTGTGTCTGTGTGTGTATGTGTAGTGTAGTGTCTGTGATTGTGTGTCTGTGATTGTGTGTCTGTGTGTGCTGTGCGTGCCTGTGAAAAGTGGCAGTGGTGATGTTTAATGGTACATGCTGGGGGCGCCGGGCCTATCTGAGTGGTGTCTGTAGCGCTGGGGGGTCTGTAAGGCATTCAGGCCCAGGCTGGGATTCCCACTCCAGGTGTGAGAGCCCTGCGTCTTCCCCTGCATTCGCTCAAGTGCCCATTTAGGCCAAGCTGCTGCTGGTAACTCCAGCTAACTCCCGCTAACTTCTGCTTACATCACGCTAACTCTCGCTAACTCCTGCTAACTCCTACTTGCATCACGCTAACTCATGCTAACTCCTGCTAACTCAAACTTGCATCACGCTAACTCATGCTAACTCCTGCTAACTCAAACTTGCATCACGCTAACTCATGCTAACTCCTACTTACATCACGCTAACTCATGCTAACTCCTGCTAAACTGCCAAGCATGATCCCTGGTCTGCGCATGCTGACGTGGCTCTGGGATGTCATTAACCCGGTAGCCATTGTAACATGACAAAGCTTCATGTGCCTGGAGGGCTGTAGTTGTAACAGAAATAAATAATAAAAAAAAAAACACCAAGAAAATGTCTTCCATTGCCTCAAGCTGCCAAAGTTTTATTTTTTTAACTTTGGAAAGCAAATAAAGACGTGTTTAGTATACATGACTATCGCAGTAACCATAAGTAACAACAGTGGAGCTGAGCACCGTGAATTTTCCCTTTATTGAGCTCGGGGGTGGATGCGTTTTTGCTGGTGTCTGTTCACAGTGCTGGCTGTCCAAGAGTTCAGCTTAAAAGACACCGGCCTACTGAAGCTCGGCCTCTTTCAGTGTGTGATCCTTTTTTTCTGAGGTAAAGCGATTTTAGGAAATCCTTAGCTCGCTAAAGACACTAATGCTATTTATAAAAGCCGCATCGCTCCTAGGTGAGATATCTAGGATCAGGTTTCCCTGCCCATATCCCAGCTTTATCTGTTCTGAGCTAAATGGCAAAACTGATCCTGGATCAGAATTTCTAGTCTGATTTGTGAAAATGGGGCCAGATTAAATAACAATTTAATGCAAACACACATGCACCCTTTCACATTCAAGCAGTACTAGTAATTGCAGCAGAGTAGTTTGAATTAAATTCTTATTTTTTGTTTTTATTAATAAGCATCTCAGTGACCGTCTCAGTAATTGATTCATGGTTTCCAGGCAGATTATACTGAAGTGGTTGTCAAATTAAATGTTCTGTCCCCTTCCCTGATTTAGTCAAGTCATCCTTGATTCAGCCAATTGCACCTTGGCTGTGTTCAGCTCCTCCAATCAGATCACCGCTTTGGCGTGGTTCTTCGTAGCTGGACCTTTGCCCCAGCTGAGAATGGGGAGCCAATCAGCAGTGAAGAGGCTGATAGACTTGTGGAGTGGTTAACTGCTCTCAAGCTCGGTCTCTTACAGTGATTTAGTGTAAGGAGCTGCTTATTGATTTGAAAGCTCAGAGGGTTGTGGTGTCACTGTGACTAGCATAAGAGAGAATCAGTGTCTTATGCCTCAGACATGAGGAGACTGCAGCGCCTCTATGATTGTGTGTGTGCGAGCGCGTGCGTGCGCGTGTGCGCATATGAGTGTGAGAGACTGTGTGCGTGCGTGTGAGTGTATGAGTGTGAGAGAGACTGTGTGTGTGTGTGTGTGTGTGTGTGTGAGAGAGAGAGAGACTATGTATATCAGTGTGTTAAGTGTTCCTGTGTGTTTCTTTGCCTCCCTGTTCTGATCACTGTCCAAAAATATCTTTTGCCTCTCAGAACAAATTGCAGAATATTTTAGGCTCATATCCCAGCTCCTTATAAAAGTAATTGAAAATGTCAGAGTAAAGTCAGTCCCTGTTGAATCTTTGATGAGTTTAATTGTGGGACAGAGACGAACGCAGCGCAGTTAAAGAGAGGTACGTCCAGCAGGGCTCTCAGTCAAAGCACAGACCAGCGAGCCCATCAACTAGAGTGTAAATGGTGTCACAGCGCAGCATGGTTAGTGAGTCAAACTGCAGAGAGAAAGAAAAGTGAGAGAGAGAAAAAAACACTTTCACAGCATAACCTCAGAGCCAGTATAATAAAGTCCCTGGAAAGAAAAACGCAATTTGTACAAAAACTGAATTACAGTGTACGTCTAATTCAAGGTTTGAATCTGGACTGAGTAAATAATAAATTGGAGTTATTGCTAATTGGAGCTGAGGGAAGGCATTATGCAGATAAAGGGGCCCATTGGAGGCTGATGATGGGGAGACCTTCCGGATCTTTCCCCCGGGACTTCCTGCAGCATCAGCTACCTTTAGCCTCCCCAGTGTACATCAGCGCGGAGCGCCACAGCAGTTGCTGACAGCATCAGGTGATGCATCTTGTTGTCCCGGTGACCAGTGTAAACAGTGTGCGAGCTCTGTTCTTTTGGTTTTTGTAACCCTGCAGTTCATCTACCCTCTCGGTCATTTGGTCCTTAAGATCGGTTATCCAAAATTTTGGCATGGGTGCTTCTTCCCAAGTGAGTAGGTGAGACGGAAGTGTTGACGGGGTGCAGGCATTGCTAATGAAAGTTTATGGAAGTGTTAGCAGCTAAACATGTTGCTGTTGTGGAAGTTCTGCTGAAGGTAACAGGATGGTAAGAAGGGGTTGCATTCAAGGTCAAATGGAGGACTGCACTGTCACAGGTAGCTTTCTGTTAAAATGCAGATGATAGTGGCTATCTCTCAGTTAAAGTTGGTTGGAAACGCCAGTGAGGTGTTGCGCAGGGGATAGAGAGGTGGAACATGCTGATGCCTAAGGGTAGAGAGGCCAATAGGAGGACAGTCTTTGCCATCATGCATGAATTTGTACTCAACCTGGAAGGCCAGACTGGAGAATGTGCAGCTCAGTCACGTTTTAAGGTGTTAAGGAACAATTTCTCAGTTTTTCTCTGATTGGCCAAGTTTGTTTTTTTTATTATTATTATTTATTTATTTTTGTTAATTGCTCCCTGTGGAGTATGTCAGAGAAGTGTTGAATGACAGCACACTCAACTTCTGCTGTATTGGAAAAAAAATAGACTAATCTATCGACTCCATTTCTTTCAGGTGAAGTTGATTGATTGTTTGGTTGGTTGATTGATTGATCAGTTGGTTGTTTGATCGATTGTAAATGTGGCTAACTCAGTTTCTCTTAGTTGAAGGTGATTGATTGATTGCAAATGTGGCTATAGAAGCAAACTCAGTTTCTCTCTCATTTGAAGGCAATTGATTGATAGATTGATCAGTTGTAAATAGAACTGTACAGGGTAGCTAAGTTTCCCTCTCTCTCTTTCTCTCTCTCAGGTGGAGGTGGAGGTGGAGAGCATGGACAAGGCAGGGAACTTCATCGGCTGGCTCCACATTGACGGGGTGAATCTGTCGGTGGCCCTGGTGGAGCACGGCCTGTCCAAGGTCCATTTCACAGCCGAACGCAGCTCCTACTACAAGACTCTGGTGTCAGGAGAGGACTCCGCCCGCCAGAAGAAAGACAAGGTAAGAGTGTTTCCTTCAAAACCCTCCTGCAGAGATATCTGACATTCTCTCAGGGAAGTCATGGGAAAAGTCATAATATTTCCCAGTTCGTTGGAAGGAAAGAGATGAGAACACCTCCACAGCGAGTGAAGGAGAGCAGTGTCTTTTCGCTACCTCGCTGGCTCGATGTCGCTTAGGATCAGGTCTCACAACATCGGCGCGCTTATAACGCAAATTGGCTGGCTCACTGGTTCGTGTGTTCGGTCTTTAGTCACGGAAACTGCAGAATGTGTTGCACCTTTCGTAGTGCTGTGACGTGATTCAGAGGGTCTGAGCTCGCAGAAAGCGGCCTGGGAGCTTGAGGCAGCCATGACCATTGCTTGACCATTAAGTGGAAAAATAAAAGCACGAATTTGCAATAGCTGCGACCTGGCCATGCCAACTGCCACGTCCCACTTTTAGTCAATTGGCATGAAAAGAAACGCACACCTTCACACATAAACACTTGACCTCCATGCCAAATTGCACCCTCCTAGGGCAAAAACTGTGGCCACCAAAGGGAGGGGAAATTTTTGTGGACTGACTGACCGACCGACGAACAGAGCAAGCTGTAGAGCTGCAGGTTGCAGCTAAAAGTAATACAAGTCCTTGCAACTAAAGCATTTAGATTCATTCACAGCATGTGTCCCTGCACCCTGCGCAAAGAACAGCTCCAAAGTCAGAACAGAAACAGCAGTCACAATAGCTGGCTCATGGTTAACCTCTCAGTCACATGGAGGAGCAGGGTGCCGTTGATTGGTTTCCAGCAATGTTCCAGCTCGGAGCGTGCCGTGCACAAACAATAATCCCTCAGAAAACTTCACTCCTTTTCCTCCCAACAACTTTGCCTTTGATGCCGCTTATATTCTACATCCCAAAAACGAGTTTCGGGGAAGCCAGCTTGCCCTCTCCCCACCCCCGCCCACCCTCCTCCCGCCGAGTTTTATAGAAACCCAGATAAAATTTGATTATTTTGTTCAGCCCACGCCAAAAACTTTATACATTTCCAACTGGAGGTCCAACTGACATTTTAATGAGTCGCTGTGCATAAACGGGGGGTTCATTATCTGCATCAGTATGCCCTGCAAATTAAAGCAATTTGATGAAAAGTTTATGCTGTTTTTTCCCCTGGCGTGATCTGCTGTATCTTCTGAGGTCAAACGGTAGGTTGTCTTTTATGTGACATTTGTGCCATTTGTGTGTACGTCAGACTTTGGGAACTGTTAGCTGTTATTTAGAATAAGACGGGAAATGGGCTCGCGCTGTCTGAAGCTTCTCGCTGTTAAGGTCATTATTATTTTGCGTCTCGAGAGGTTTTAGAAACAAAAACGCATATATATGCTAATGTTTGTTTCTGCTGTATTTGCAGTGGGCTAAGTCTTTTCAAAGGGCACACAGTGTCGGTGTAAAAGACGATAAAACAGAGGGTAAGGTCTGGTTGGACGTGATAAGCGTTTGCAAGTCTGGTTTGGCCTGGGCAGACTGCTGGATTGGGATGGCCAAATGAAAGGCTTCCCGGAGTTCCTTTTCACAAACATACTGATTTTAAGGGCCCATTTGACCTATTAAAGCCCTGCTTGACACAATAGATTTTTCTTGGCTTCATAATCATTTTTCTTTCTTCTCACAATGACACCCCACACGCCATGACAAATGGTCTGGTATAATCCACAAGACTTGCCATAAAGATTCTGAACAAATGAAGGGGTTTTACTTTTCCAACTCTGTGAACTTCAGTGTCACCACTCTCTTCCTCCATTTTTTTTGTTTTCTGGAGTATTTGTGCAAGCAAACTAGAGGTAAAACTGGCTGCAGGGGGCTTTTTCTATAAATGTTAACATTAATCGAAGCTTCAGAGAACGTCTGGCCATCAGCATTTGGGAATTCATTCGAAGTGTATTTGTAAATGCAAACCCTTATTGTGACGATCAAATGGAAGATGAATCAGTCTGAATTCTGATGATAATAAAAGCACCCAGTTTGAGACTCAACCACAGAAGACGCTTTGGTGTTAAACAGCAGTTGGTGGTACCATATGATTAAGTGGTGATCAAAAAGGAAAGAAACCTGATAATTTTCTTGCAATTTGCTGGAAGCAGCAAAAAACTACTAAAAAAAATTAGCAACCTGTCTCTCCAGTAGTGCCAGTTTTAACAGAGTACAGGTAGGGCTTTTATTCATGTTTATCTTCTTGGAATAAGTGCTATACTTGAAGGGGACAAGCTCAGTCATAAACACCTGCAAAGGAAAAGGGTCAGTTGTGTTTTTTCGGTCGTAAAATATCTTGGGTTGTCAGAAAGGTACACCCAGGTTGGCCTACTTTCTAAACGGTGAACGTTTCTTTAAGGAAGAGAGAGAGTGGTGGGGAGATAGAGAGTGAAACTTTGTGCAGGAGTGTAGCGAGCGTCCGGAGTTGGTCCGTCTCACTCAGGAGGAAAGAGAGTGACAAGTTTCCGGGTCCTGACAGTGACTCCACGCTGAAGCGCCCGACGCTCGGCTCCACTTACGCAGCTCGCTCAGGTGTCACAAAGCCTTTCGCTCTCTGGTCCCGTTTAGTCACGCTCAGCAAAGCTGCGGACCTACGCCTCGGCAACCCGCCCCAGCCACGCTCTGATTTCCTGTGGCTTTGCAAGAGCGGCAAATCCAGGTTATGGAATCGAGGCGATTTCCCCAGCGGAAGTTGATGATCGTTATTTAAATGGATACTAAAGCCTAATTCGATGTTGTTGTCATGTATTGATCCTCAGCTCTGGTGTCGGAGGGTTTAAAAAATCATGTATTTCTGGTTGTCTGGGTGTTTTCCCTGCCATGGTCTGCATTGGAAACAGGCCCGATTGACTCGGCTGTGCTGATTGGCTGCTGAGGGTGGGCATGGCAACCCTAGTGATGTCACTCGGGTAGATTTTTACTAGGAGTCCAAATCTGAAAAGACTGACGTCATGTAACTGCCACATGTTTGTTTTTCTTAAGATAAATTCCCATCCAAACTTGGCTGGATTCCCCCTTTAGAAACGACTCTAGACTTTCTTACCTGTCACACATCTCCATTGCATTGTCATGGATTGTCAGCTTGCATTGTTGGTCCAATGTTTCAATTCAGAAATAGTGCAGCAGCACAAGGGTGCAATCCGCTATGCCCTTAGGACTGAAACTCACAGCCCCCCAGTAGAGCTCTGTAACTCAGCCCACTGTGCTCCTCCGTCCCACAGACTAAGAATAACTTTGCCAACAGTTTGTTTCAGTCGTGTTTCTTCCACATTGGTGATCCATCAGTCTATTTAGCGTGCAGTGGCACCTGAGTAGTATTTCCACTCTGGTAATACTTCAGTAATTTGTTTCTTTAAAAAAAGCAAGTATTTTAAAAGACTGGTGGAAACCAAATCGGTTGACGTGAGAAAAGCATCAGTCTACATTAACGTCCGTCCAATAAACCGCTCCCCGACATGGGGGTGTGTGTGTGTGTGGGGGGGGGGGGGGGGGTATGGGACAGGTGATGTAGAGAGAAAGGAAAGTGTTGTCATCAATTTCAGCGAAATGCATTAAAACATCCATCCTCATATGACTGCGGCAGGATAAGCAAATACATTACCGGAGAGGACCAGACACCATCTCCATCTGCGGGGAACAGATCCATCTATTCAGACCTGCTAACAGTATCAGCGCTGAAGGGAGCCTGCCTCCACACTTGATTGATTTACTCCAGCGCCTTTGTCATCATCCCCCCCCCTTCATTATTGCCCACCCGGGCTGGGAGAGGCATGTTCAGCCCTGTCCGACAGCCCAAGTCTGCAGCCATCTCCAGGGCTACCCTGTTCTCCTCACCTGGCGGAGGTCACGGTGCCCTCGTTTTGTGTTTTTCGGATTGCTCTGTCATTTTGGTTAACGGGTGCTTTCATGTTAACGGCTGTTTCTGAGGCCGCACCCTGCTTCTGTTGGTCAGCTGGTTTTTAATTGCCTCTTTTCAAGGCAGCTGCCCTGTTCTACTGGGTTCCCAGAGCAGAGTGACTGCCCTGTTCTCTTGGTCAGGTGTTTCTAAGGCAACCCCTCTATCTTGGTTATGTTTCATGAGGGCCACCCCGTCATCTTGGTTAGGTGTTACCGGGGTTACCCTGGTTTCTAAGCAGCCGTTTCTGGGGCTGCCCTGTTCTCTAGGCAGCGGTTTCCAGGGCTACCCTGTTCTCTAGGCCACCGCAGCGTTCTCTCCTGCTGTTTATTCAGAGGGCTGTACGGTGGAGGATTGCTGCTAGGGCAAACATCTACGCACAGGCGAATAGCGGGGAGATCGGCAGCTGGGTTTGTTCCGCTCCCCAGCCCCCCCTCACTCCACCCTGCCCTGTCTCGCCGCGGTCAGGCTGCAGGACCAGAGGCGTCTGGGCTGAACCTGCATCTCCGGGAAGCTGGAGGAGTTTGTTTAGGTGCTCTTTATTTATTAATTATTTATAGGCATGTTGAGGGAAAACCTCTGATGATGATGGTGGAATATTTGTGACACGCCCACCGCAGTGTTCAGACACGCCCACCGCAGTGTTCAGAGATGCAGAACAGCACTGACTGTGGCGTGAGGGGGCGAGCAGGAGCCGGGATGATCATGGGGGTGCGAGGGGGGGTCCGGCTGGTGGGAGCCTTCATTTCTAAACCTCCAGCCGCAGGGCCTAGGGCTTCATTAATCTGGGGGGGAAGGGTCACTGCCAAGAGGCAAGAGCCACAGTTTTCACTGCAAAAGAGCTGGATTTAACTCATCAGGGTTTCATGATCACTGCACTCCTCTCTTTACTGTGTTCCTTTCTCTACCTGTCTCTTCCCTTTTCTCTCTCTCCCCATCTCCATCCCTCCCTCTCTTCGTCCATCTCTTTTTGTATTTTATGTAAATGAGAATGAAGGAAAATGTGTAGTGTTGAAGGGCTCCTTTTTCATGAAATAAAGGAATCCTAAAAGTCAAGCATCTCTCCTGCTCCCTCTCCTCTATCTTTCTGCTTCCATCTCTCCATCTCTCCCTCTCTCCCCCCTCCCTGTGTGTTTCGCTCTCCTCTCTCATGGCCCTTTAGCTGTATGTGTTACAGCTCCATTAAGAGTAGTTTTAAGGCGATGTACAGGACTCTGTGGATTTGGAGATTCGCTCATTAAGGTTGGCCTGACAACGCGCTGCGCTCTGCGTTTGTCCAGGGAAAACCGCGCGCCTCAGTACGGGCTGTCCGCGGCCTACCGACCGCAGTGCATTGTGGGGCAGATGAAAGGCAGCCGATGCGAGCAGGCAAACCCCCATCAGCCCTCTTTGCTCGCGCGGTTCTGAGAATGGATCAACGCCACGCCTTCACCGTCAACATGTCCGCCGCGTTCCTGCCCAGGACCCACCATCCCGCTGCCTAATTCTGTGTGTTCATTATCCTCCACTGACAAGGTTAATATCAAAGCGCTACACATTTCGCAGGTTTGGGCTCCGTCGTTAATGGCCGGGTTTTTTCTTTTCCCTTTGGCACATGTAGCACCGACAACCTGAGGGCAAGGAGGCGGATGTTAGGCTTAGCAGCGGGGCTAGCATGAGAGCTTTCGCTTGTTCGATGGTTGTTACTCAACAATACTGTGCCCCACATCCCAATGGGAGAGTCGGGCTTCAGGAACCCTGTAAAGGGCGGAGCTACAGCGACCTGTTCATCACAGGCCTGTGAAATACAAGCTCTGGGTCTCAATGGGAATCTCCTGGTTCACAACAGTCACTGGCAGAGCACGTTAGCATGTACTCCATTTTGGCTCAATGAAACCTCAATGCTTCCATCACCACATCACCAGCTGTACCCCCTTCTCATGGCAGCTGTTTTTTTTTTTTTGGGGGGGGGGGGGGTTGGCCCCCCCCCTGTGTTAAGGCGTCTTGGGTGACCCCCCCCCCTTGGTTACTGGATCCTCTAACGGCTCGGCGCGGTCTCCGCTGGCGATGTGAAGCGGCAGATGTGATGTGGATTACCGCGCCGTTTGTCCCGCGCTGGGCCCCGCAGTCCCTCCACTGCGCTGAGCCTCTTTCATCTCTCAGCTGAGTCAGCAGCACCGTCACATTCCCCTCTATGGGCTTTTTTTAAGCACCGCTTTTTTACTTTTTTTTTTTTTTTTTTTTTTTTGTGCATCCAGTTGTTTTCTTTCAACACTGCTCTGTAATGCACTTCCAAAAGCAAGACAAATGTTTTCTTTTCCCCCCATTAAGAAAGTCTGTTTGGAGCGTTTTTTGTCGTTGAGAAGCTCTGAGCACCTGTGATTAAAAATCCATACTATATGGCTGTCGTTCTCATAAAAGTTGATGACCTTTATAAAAAAAAAAAAAAAATGTTTGACATATGCCTGGGTGACACGTAGACTATTACAATAGCCAGACACGGCCTGTGTATGTGTAACGAGAGAGTGAGAACGAGGCAGCGGGAGACAGAACCCACCCTGATAATTGGAAAAGACTAATTATGATGATATAAATCAAGAGAGCCCTCAAAAGAAGCAGGGATTTCTGTTGAGCAAGGGCTTTCTAATCTAATTAAAGAGCTATATGAAGATTAGTGCTGCGATGGGCCGCTGCTATGGAGTTGGAGGGGGGCCGAGAACAAGGACGGGGGTCCCTGGTAGACCTGCGGCTTGTGTGATCGCCCTGATCCCAGCACAGCTGGGCCGCGGCTCCGCTGGTCTCCATGGACGCCCCTCGCCCGCGTTCCCTCAGATTAATTCCGGATTCACTCTTAATGGGCTTAATTCATTACAGCCAGCCAAGCCCGGTTCTTTGCCAGGCTGCTATCCGCCTGCCCGCTCGCCCGCCTGCCTGCACAGATCTCAGCTGTGTGTTTGTGTATGTGACAGAGAGAGAGAGTGTGTGTGTACGTGCGTGTGTTTGCAAGCATGTATGCTTATGCCCAAGTATGCATGCACTCCATGCAAACTCGCATGCATTTGTGCACATGTACATGCATGCGCTCACATGTACACACATGCCCATGCACGCCAACACAGAACCAAGGACAACGGAAGTGCATTCACACACACGTACAGATAAAAGCAGATGTGTGACAACAGGGCTTTTACTGTGTTGCTTAATCTGGCACTTTTCGACCAGGAGGAAATTGACTCTCCAAAAATGTTTTTTTTTTTTTTAATTATTATTTATTATTTCTGTTTTATGGTTAAGAAAGAAAACACAAGTGCACACTGAGCACAGAACAGCATTATCCAAGGTTGTGCTGGGGTTGGGGTGGGGTGGGGTGGAGGGGATCTTTCAGTTTTTGAAGGTTTTTGTGGTTGGCGCTCTGGGAGGGTGCGGCACAGAAGAAGCGGCTGGCTCAGGAAACGTAGGCTTCTGTTTCTCAGGCCGCTGAGCTCCACGTGACAGGTGAACCTCCCTGGCTTTGAAGTTGTGGAGATCAGAGATACTGTAGCTCTTAGTCCAGGTGCATTGAGCGAGGGTCGTTGCCGTCCGCGTCTCTCGCTCTCTTGACTTGTCAGTTTCCTCTGTTTGCCGTCTGTGCCCTGCGCTTTCAACCTCTCTCAATAATCTGCTTTTTCTCTGGGCTTGGTTTGTTTTACTACTGTACTGAAACCCCCAAAAAAACCTTGAGTTTCTTTTGAAAGTCTCTTCTGGCTCTTTCGAGTGAACGCAGGGCTGATAAACCTTCTGTTTGATTTTTATATATTTGATGATTATATAATATTTATATACTTTCTGCAGGTTCTGTATACCTGCTTTATGTGAAATTGAAAAACTGACTAAAGCCTGCTCAGTACTTCTCAAACTCTGGACTCTGTGGATTTGCAACCCATTTTTACAACCCAGTGTGCGTTTGTGTGTGTGTGTGTGTGTGTGTGTGTGTGTGTGTGTGTGTGTGTGTGTGTGTGTGCACACTATAATATATATGCTTATATAATTTATCAAATTTGTTTAAAAATGTATTTAGTTTAGCTATTAGAGCCGTTATTTAGTGATAATTGCAGGAGGTTTGGGTTTTTAAGCAGAGCTCTGATTGTTACAGACTCTCCTGCTTGGCAAGCTGCACAGCCAATTTGCATTTTTTGTGAACTCAAGCTAAATTTTTTTTATTTGATCTTGGCAAGAATTTAAAAAAATGCTTCTTTATAAGTGCTCAGCTCATTGCCGATGTCTAAGGAAGACGAATGGGCCCACCTGCACGGGCCTGTTTAAAAGCAGCTCTCTGGGAGAATGGGGAAGCTTTGAAAGTTTAAAGTGCGTTCCTGACCCTGATGCGTGTGTGTATAAGTGAGTGTGTGTGTGCTCTTGTAAGCATGCGTGTGTGGAGTTGCCATGGCGCCACCGCCATTCCTTAGGGGCCCAGAGACCTTCACACCTCCACCTTCCCATGATCCCCTGCACCAGGGACCCACAGCCCTGGTCCCTGTGGCTAAATCCCCATCCGCCTGCGCAGGCTGTGTCCGCTCTGCTAACACCGCTATCGATCCCCCCCTCTGATCGATCAGGCCTTTGATACAGCCCTGCTCAGGTATTAGACCAGCTCCCTGTGCTTAATATCACAGCCAGTCTCACCCTCCGCTCCCCTCCCTCGCTCCCCTCTCTCTTTCTCTTTCTCTTCACTCCCTCTCTCTCTACTTCCATTCTCTACTACCATCTCTCTCTTCTCCTAGCAGTGAATCACTGACAGTGCGGCCTATAGTGAAATGATGTGGTTGGTATTGTCAGTGGCAGGGCAGTCAGTAGTGAATTAATGATAGTGTACTGAAACAGAAGTGAATCAGTAACAGTGTGATCAGTAGTGAACCAATGTGGTCTGTAGTTGTTCAGGATCTGTACAGTCAGCGAAGAAACGCTGCATTCAGTACTGAAACAGTGCAGTCCCTGGTGTTGGTTCGTAGTGAATTACTGACTGTGTGGACAGCGGTCTGTACATGCACTGTGTCAGTAGGTATATCTTAAGCAGCCAGGCTTCATCACAAATAATCACCTCTTTACTTCCAAATCAAGCTCATCCCTGCTCTTGGCTTCGGGTAATGCCGCTCGCTCACGCCTTAATTGACATCAGATGGTTATGAATACATCTCATTTTGCGCAGTGTTCTATCACTACATACACAGCGCCAGCAAAACCAAGGCCTTTTTTTCCTGAATAATTGGCATTGTGGACAAACTAAAATTTTACAGCCATGAAGCTGCTGTCGTGATCTGCCGCCATACCATAATGCGTCTGTCGTGTGGCGCGTCGCGTGGCTTTGCGTGTTGTACTGGCTCTGAGGTCGGGGACACCATGTAGGAATGGCCAGTTGATTGCTGCTGATGGCAGGATAATCTAGCGTGCGCCGGTGGAGACTCGAGGCCGGGGGGAATCCAATTTGAGCACATAATTGACGGTTTATTTCATAAAAGGGGCCTCCTGCACATTATGAATGGGGCACTGATAACCAGACTCAATATGACATCAGGGCGTTTTTAAATCCAACACAACATATACCTCTCTCCAACCCGATTGGCCGGAAGAACAAGGAAACCGAACCATTTGGATGAGCTGCTGTGAGAGCTGGCAAATCGTGTTTTTTTTTTTTCCTCCCGTCCGCACAAACATCATACTTGAGGGTGTTATCTCTTACGGGGCTCTCAACGGCCTAGCCCCAAGCTGCATGGCACCCCATCGGAACGAGAAATTAGACGCTTCAGTAAGCAGGGGGTTTGTGTTTGAACAGGAGTCCAATTAGCGCCGCTGCTGAAACGTATTCATCCCCTCCCTCTGCGCGGCCAAGCTTTCTGTGCAGTCAGCGCGCTCCACACCTGGGTCCCCAGCGAAAGTAAGGAAGAGATCGGCATAACCGGGATTTGAGAGAAGTCAAAAGCCTCAAACACAACAGGCGAGATTCGATCAAACACACTTGATTTTTTTTATAAGGGCCTATGCAGTTCATTGGAGACAAGCAGACATGTCCTTTCAAAAAGGAAGGCAGTCTGACCTTTTTGAAATGGAATATCATATACCATTAAAAGCAGTAAGGTCCGTTCTCATTGAATTGCCCATAGCCTTGATGAGAATAAGCATTATTGATCGAATCCACCTGAATGTCTCGAGATGAAAGTGTCATACTGTCAGTGATTTCTCAAATGGATTTCATGAGTGATTTTTAATTAATCTTTCAGTCACCTTCTTTGATATGATTTTCTTTCTTTTCTTCCAAATGTAAAGTGCTGCGAAAGTTTAGTTTGTTGGTGTGTAGTGGTTTGTAATTAGTGCTCTTAAGTGCGCATTTCTTCTGCTTGTTTGAGAAACTCAGTCCTGATTAACACAAATTGAATGTTTTTTTAATTAAATCAGAAGTCTGTCACCTCTGTAGTCTTGCAGATGTATTCCTCACCTCCTCTCACAGATTGAAAAACACATTTGTATGGTGCCGGTCCCGGAACATTCTATCAAACATGGATGACTATGCAATGTCCCGCACAATGCAGTCAACATAATAAAGACACACAAAGGCGATCGATAGAGATTTTCCCTTGAACAACTGCAAACCCAAGCATTGCCATGGCAATAAAAAAAAAAATCTGAAAGCCAGCCCCGATGTTGGACCGGGTTCATTTGAAAAGATCGTTTAGAGCCATTTGAAGAAAATAATGGGGTGTTTGAGAGATTTTCCACTCCAAATTTCAGACTCTCGATTTTTCAATCTGCACTCATGAAAAGGGTGATCTCACCTCAGCAAATTATTATTTGGCAATTTAACCTTACTTTTTAATGTACCCTTTTTTTTTAGAAATCCTGGGGGCCTGCGTTCTCTGTAAATTGCGGCAGGCTCAGCGAATAAATGAGACTAATCCAGCCTGAGCTCGAGGTGATTATATGTTTTCATTATGGCCCACCTGCGCTGGCTTTGCCTTCAGTCTGCCTAATTGGGAAGCAGAAGTGTCAGGCAAAAAAAAAAAGAAGCACAAAAATGACAATGTAATTTGAGCAAAAAGAGAACCCAATTAGGCAGAGCACAGTGTCCCTCAGCAAGAACGGGCTGCGTTTCTGGGAGGAGAGAGCGGCAGGTCTCCGCCGTGTTGGGAGGCGTTGTGTGAACCTGGTCCGGAGTTAATTTAACAAAAGAACCGATTTAATACTTGATCCCGGAGCCCGGGTGGCCAGATGCTTGAGAGGTCTTACCGACTGCGAACTGCACTTACTGTGGCGGCGGTCGCCACGGCAGCAACGCGCCGGCTTCAGACATCGCTCAGACTCTCTTCAGTCCGTGGAATAACAGCATATTTAACACGCACTTCCTACTGCTCGGCCGAGTCACTGTCTCTCACAGTTCACAAACAAACCGCCATTTTGAGTTGCCAGCATCTTCCTAGCACCTGCCTTCAGCGAGTTGCTGTGGATGGGCTGAAAACATGATTGCGTCCATAATGTGAACAGATTGATCGGTCTTAACTAACCTGTACTGAATGTTGTCTTGTGTAACCACTTGTTTTTGTTTTGGCGCCGTCACCCTTGGAAAAGAGATGACCGGCTTTCTCCTGGGCCAAACATATTATATTGAGAACAGGCCATTAGACCAAGCTGAGCTCACCATTTGAACAAAAGAGCATCCGGCACTGCAGCATGTCTGGACTTGAGCACAGCAAGGGTCTCTGCCTAACCTACATGACCTGGCGAATAACCTACATGAGTAATATTCGTAGTAACCTGTATAACAGTTATTCTGTGTTGTGTAATGCCCTACAGCACCTCAGTGAGGCGAGAATTTAGGCCATTTTGCATGACTTAAAACACTCACAAGCAGAAACGCTCAGGTTTCTGACGCTAATGTAGTAGCATGGCGGAGACGTTCTGATGGTTATCGTTTGTTTTGTCATACTTAAGGGAATTGCCCCTGCCTCTTGTCTGTCTGTTACAGGGCACCAAGCGGATTTTGTGTTTCGCTAAGTGGTTTCAGATGTCAAATGTAATGCACCCATTTCAAAAGCAGCCCGGACCTAGAAACACAGAATGGACTTATTGCATGTTTTACTGGGATGCGGGTTGGGGAGAGATGAAGGAAAGACACAGAAAAGCTCTTGGTTGTGTATGGAAGGGAAGGGAAGGAAAGGGGCGGCCCTCCCTCTCGGTCTCCGAGACGTGACTGCAGTCGCCGCAAAGGGGATGTAAATGGCTGAATAAATAAGAGATCAGGGTTGAGATCAGAGTTTTTTTTTGTGTTTGTGTGAGTTACACAGAACAGCTGTCTGTGCTGGCCTTAACACGGGGCTCAGGAAGCAGCAGGTTCTACTGCAGGGCCCTGGAGATTAACTCCACACAAGAGTTACCACTCACAATCACAGATTCTGCATACCAACTGGATACTCACTTGTGTTTTAACACCGAAGGTCCTCTCACTGATGGTATAGACACACCAGATACTCAGCTCTGTGCTCTTAACACTGAAATTTCTGTCACAGATTCTATAGGCATACCAGATACTCAACTCTGTGCTCTTAACAATGAAAGTTCTATCACAGATTCTATAGACCCATTAGATACTCAGCTCAGTTTTTAAAGCTGTTTATGTCTTGAGGGGGTTGGGAAATCACCAGCCAATCAGAACTGTGCATCATTAATATGACTACATGAATACATTACCCTTCCCCCTCAAATGGTGTGTGCATTTCAAGGATAGAGGTAGCTGCAGGGAAATGAATGTATGTAATGGGCATTTTTTTATTAATAAAAAATGTACACGTTCATTCTTGTGCCCTGGAATGATTTAACATTGAAATTGAAATGACCATATGGGGTCATTCAAACCGAAACATTCCAATTTGATTCGCCTAGTGGAGGTTCGTTACGGGGGGAGGGGGGGGGCATGACCTCAGACCATACCGTGGAAATGGATGTTCTGTTATGTAATACAGCAGAAATCTCCTGTCGTCATGAACCAGTGGGAGCGCATGGGCTGGGTATCCGCTGAGTTCATAGAATCAGTTCTAATTCCCAAAAATGTCCTGGTTTGACCACTCAAGCTGCCAAACCCCTGGACCTCATTGTCTGCATGATATACCTCAGGTTAGGAATGCTGACCTGGGATCAGTCTGACCTGAGATCAGGCTGACCTGGGATCAGGCTTTCCTGTCCATATCCTATCCTGACCTGAGAGGCGACGCTGACCCTGCATCAGTGCTCCTCCTCTGAGACACTTTATCAATATGAGCAATTGAGTGCAAGTTATCTTTGTGTTTATATAATTGTTCTTTAATCTCCAGGCGTGTCCTTAGTTACATGGTGAAGCCTTGCTGTCCCGCCTTACGGCTCTGTAATGTCACCTTCGGTGGCAGGCCTGGTTTTGTTATTGTTTCCTTCCGCAGCCCTGCTCCGGAGCGTATAGTTACATAATGTAATGATATGCATGTAAACGTAAGGGTGATGCTGTGACAGAGGCTCTCTGCTTCCTGAAGGCTGGTAATGGAGCAGGAGTCAGCCAGCTCTGGAGTTCATTAGAGGCATTTGCCCCAGGCAGTAAATTCCCATCTGTGTTCTCTCCATTCTTCTGCAACTGCAAGTGTGTGTGTGTGTGTATGTATGTGTGTTTTGATGTGTTAATGTGTTTGTGCACACGCGTGCATGTTTGTGTTTATACCTGTGTGCATGTGTGTGTGCATGTGTATGCACCTGGGCTGGTGTGCGTGTGCGCACGTGTGTGTGCGTGTTTCTGCCTGTGTGCGTGCGTGCGTGTGTGAAAGCGGTGTAGCGTGTGGCAGTACAGATTGATATCGCGTGTCATGGTGCAGGGTTGTAATTGTCTGATGTTGAAGGTAATCTTTGATGCGTGCTGCTGATTAAGTGGTGCTTTTGTCATGTGATCAGTGACATGCCGCTATCTGCAGGCCCCAAGGACTCTGCAAAACAAGTTAATTAGCCCCACATCCCAGCAGCCCCCTCAGCAACCTGATTGGACAGCAGGGGACAGGTGACTGCTGGTCTTTTACGGCAACCCAGAGTTGCTATGGCCCCTGCTTGGGTACTGGGCACGCTCACATGGCACCGTGAAGCCGAGGGCACCCACCTTAACCTGTGAGATGTCATTTCCTTCCATCAATTTATTTTTCATTTTATGACATCAGTTACTGTCGCTGCTATAATTATTGTCATTACTGTTATGGTGAACCAGGAGAATCATTTGTCTGCAGGTTTTCAGTCATTGTGAAAAGCTGACAAATAACATTAAATAAGTTAAAATTGCGAAGTGTTGAAACAATTCATGTCTGGAAAGAACAATAAGAGAACAGGGTGAAAAAGACGAGGCCGTGCAGCGATCACATCTCAGAGCATTCAGACTATCGATACTTTCCGCAGAGTGTGCGTGTGCGTGCGTTTGTGCGTTGGTATGTTTTGAGTGTGTGCGCCCTGTGTGGCACAGTGATGGTGTGTGTGTTTTTTGAGAGCTCTTCTCCCCTGCATTAGCATGTCGCTATGGCCCTAGAGAGTGACAGCCTTCTGCCTGGACTCTGACAGACTGCTGAAAATGCACTCCAGGATTTCTCAAATTGTCTAAATAATACACCTGTCAACAGGCCTCCTCAGCCCAATGCGGCTCATACCCTCCCACTGTAGGGAGGGGGGCAGTGAGCCCCCCCCACAAAGACTTATACAGCCAAGTGAAGAGTCACTTAGGACTTTTTAACAGTTGGAGTAATTAAGCCACTATACAGTCAGTTGGAAGCAATTTTGTGTGTGTGTGTGTGTGTGTATATATGTGCGTGCATTTCTCTGTGTGTGCGTGCCTGTGTGCGTAAGTGCATACACACCTGTGTGTGTGTGAGTATGTATACACACACATGTCTGTGTGCTGTATGTGTGCATACATATGTCGTTCTGTTTCTGTATGACTCTGTAGTGTGTGTGGGTGTGTAGTATGTGTGTAGTGTGTGTGTGGCGGGGGCAGCCATGTCATGCTGACAGTAATGAGATGTGGCACGTTGAATTGCATTGCTGCTAATTAATCCATGCTTCAGCTCACACACAGTAACGAGCACACACATGACTGCTGCCTGCCCCTGCGACTGTTCTTTTCTTTTTCCCCTTCTCCCTCTGTCCCTCGCTCCCTCGTCCCCGTTACTCAGATGTGGGGTAAAGGAACGTTCATTCCCTCATCCTCCTCACTCACGTCTTGGACCGTCCCTCACGGCTGAGCGGAAAGCGGCCATTTTTCCACATGATTTGGCGTGGCGAGAGTTTCCGGCTCGCACTTGGAGCCAGACGCGGGCTGATCCGTGAATGAAACCCCGTCTTGCATCAGCACGTCGGGCTGCTCTCCGTTCCGGGCTTCCGTTTCACACAGCTGGGTATTTCCCCCGGCTGTGCCTCTCCTGGGTGTCAAACATGCAACCTCCTGATCACAAAACCCCAGTTACAGCCTCACACTGCTGTTCCTCGCACATAATGTCCCAAAAATCCTTGACTGATTAAAAAATAAAAAAAAAATTAAATGGAACACAACATGGCTTTAACATGAATTCCATGAGTGTTTAATTATTTTTCCCAACTTAATTACAGTTATAATTATTTGGGGAGTCGAGGGGTGAATTAAATGAAACATTAATGATACAAAATAAAGAGCTGCTTTTTATGGATGAGAATATTTATGAATATGGTTTGGGGCCCAGCATCTGACCAGCTGTTAAAGGTGGCCCTGCTTGCTGTGTGCAAACTGAGCTGTTTACCTCCCATGAAGGCAAGGACAGCAGACTGATTCTAAATTAATAATGGACCCTGCCAAACACCTCAGAATGGATTTTGATGAGAAGTCTCTCTCAGAGGTTGGATTGGGGCACCTGGAGCGAATGGGCATGTCAAACGCAATGAAGGAGAAACTTCAATAACATCACAGAACCGGGCATTGCCAAGCACTGACAATATTTTTTCCCGATAAACCGAATAACTACCAGAATACAAAAACACCCAGAAGGCCTCACTGTCATGAGCCTGACCAGCTGTCCGGCTTTGGGGATGTGTTCTCCAATAAACCAACGGTTATTTACTTACCACAGCCGAAAAATGTCCAGTGTTTTTTCTGTCACAGATGTAGATGTTAGAGAAACATCTTTGGGGCGACCCAATCCAGCAATCTAAGGGCCGATAAGTGGTACCAAAACATGTAATGTGTGAACCTGTCGGTGCCCAAGGCCCTGCGGTTCCCTCCTCCTGTTAACACAGAACTTAACCCTGGCATTTCGGCCTGACGTTTGGCATTTCACACAGTGGTACTCACCCCCCCACACACACACACCGCTCATTTCAGGTGTGCCATCCTCAAACACCCTGTAATTGCCCGTCGCCCAGTTAAAACTGTCGGAGAAGATCAGGGAATAACATGTGTTTTTGTTGAAGCTCTTCACTTGCAGCTTCACTTGAACTGTCTCTGTCTCTCTCTTTCTTTCTCTCTTTCTCTTTCTCTCTCTCTGGGTGCTGAAGCAGAACGGTGTTGAAAGAAAAAAAGAGGGAAATGGCCCTTATTGTCTCATTACGGCATGCAGAGTATTTGCTTTCCTCAAGGGCAGCGTTAATGAGGGCGCAGTCACCAGCCGCTCGCGCTCCCTGCCGTCGGCCAGACCCCCATGCCGAGCTCAGAGCACTGATTGGTTGCTTCATTCAGAGCTCCACACCATCACAGATCCTATAGACACACCAGATACTCAGCTCTGTGCTCTTAACACTGAATGTTCTGTCACAGATCCTATAGACACACCAGATACTCAGCTCTGTGCTCTTAACACTGAAAGATCTTTCACAGATCCTGTTGACACAGAAGATAATGTAATGCAGAATGGGGGGTGAACTGGACTTCAGCACAGAGACGCTATGCTGATATTACTTTAACATTGAGTCTATAGACTAACCAGATTCTCAGCTCTGTGCTCTTTACACTGAATGTTCTGTCACAGATCCCATAGACACACCAGATACTCAGCTCTGTGCTCTTAACACTGAAAGTTCTGTCACAGATTCTATAGACACACCAGATACTCAGCTCTGTGCTCTTTACACTGAATGTTCTGTCACAGATCCTATAGACACACCAGATACTCAGCTCTGTGCTCTTAACACTGAAAGTTCTGTCACAGATTCTATAGACACACCAGATACTCAGCTCTGTGCTCTTAACACTGAAAGTTCTGTCACAGATTCTATAGACACACCAGATACTCAGCTCTATATTGATGCTGAAATTTAAGATCTACCACTGCAAAGACCCCTCTCTGTATGTGCAGGGCACAGTGAAGTAAGAGTTGGGTTTCCATGGTCGTGGGTTGTATGAGGTTTGCAGTGCACTGCTGAAGTGCTGAACTCTGATTGGCTCGGAGTGGGTGTCCAATTAGGCAGCAGAGTGGATGGGGAGGGACAGATCTGCGTGGGAATGCCACGGCTGGGCTCCGATCCTCCCTCTCCATTCTGCTCTGACGGCGGTCAGAGATTCCTGGCACATAATCGTCCACTGGAGTTCTCAAACGCCCACTCGCTCCACGGAAACCGGCGGAAAAACCGCCCTTCCCAGAATGCACGAGTCTGGCTTCAAAGGGCTGCCGTACCTGAGCTGCGTCTCTGCAGTTGGCGGACTGGCCCTGGAAGCCAGCGAACGGATCCACGGGGGTGTGGAGAAGGGGTTCATTAACCGAGACGAGACCCAACCTGCAGCTTCAATTTAAAAGGGCACCAGAATCACCTTAAAATGCTGAGGTGACATTTATATTTAATTGTGGTTTTTGAAATCGATCCACAATCCGTTTCTCAGGGAAAGAGAGAGGGGAAAAAAATCAAATCTATATATAAATCTCAAGCCTGGATCAAGTAATTATTTGAAATACTTCAGAATAACCCTTTAGAGCCCCCAGTGAAAGCTGTGCAGGTTTCCGGCAAGTTTCTGAGGCAGGAAGTATTTGTTTTGCCAGGGTTCAGGGCAGAATTGCGCTGTGGTGTGGTATGCCAGCTTTGTGATTATGTGTCTCTCTCCTGGGCCTCCGCCATGCTGGCACACGATCCGTCTGGATTTGATTCAGGACCGTGGAGCGAATCGCTGCCCCATAACACAGATGCCCTGTCACTGGAGAGTCTGGGGGAGATTGGGTATTGGCTTTCCAGCAGCCTGACTGACAGGAGATCATGATCCATCACTGGGAGTAAACCTTTGGGTTATGAGTGGAGCACAGACTCATAGTGCTGTAAGGTTATGAGCAGCCTGGTCAGGCTCATAGTGCTGTAAGGTTATGAGCAGCCTGGTCAGGCTCATAGTGCTGTAAGGTTATGAGCGGCCTGGTCAGACTCATAGTGCCGTAAGGTTATGAGCAGCCTGGTCAGGCTCATAGCGCTGTAAGGTTATGAGCAGCCTGGTCAGGCTCATAGTGCTGTAAGGTTATGAGCAGCCTGGTCAGGCTCATAGTACTGTAAGGTTATGAGCAGCCTGGTCAGGCTCATAGTGCCGTAAGGTTATGAGCAGCCTGGTCAGGCTCATAGTGCTGTAAGGTTATGAGCAGCCTGGTCAGGCTCATAGTGCTGTAAGGTTATGAGCAGCCTGGTCAGGCTCATAGTGCTGTAAGGTTATGAGTGGAGCACAGACTCATAGTGCTGTAAGGTTATGAGCAGCCTGGTCAGACTCATAGTGCTGTAAGGTTATGAGCAGCCTGGTCAGGCTCATAGTGCTGTAAGGTTATGAGCAGCCTGGTCAGGCTCATATGGCTGTAAGGTTATGAGCAGCCTGGTCAGGCTCATAGCGCTGTAAGGTTATGAGCAGCCTGGTCAGGCTCATAGTGCTGTAAGGTTATGAGTGGAGCACAGACTCATAGTGCCGTAAGGTTATGAGCAGCCTGGTCAGACTCATAGTGCCGTAAGGTTATGAGCAGCCTGGTCAGGCTCATAGTGCTGTAAGGTTATGAGCAGCCTGGTCAGGCTCATAGTGCTGTAAGGTTATGAGTGGAGCACAGACTCATAGTGCCGTAAGGTTATGAGCAGCCTGGTCAGACTCATAGTGCTGTAAGGTTATGAGCAGCCTGGTCAGGCTCATAGTGCTGTAAGGTTATGAGTGGAGCACAGACTCATAGTGCCGTAAGGTTATGAGCAGCCTGGTCAGACTCATAGTGCTGTAAGGTTATGAGCAGCCTGGTCAGGCTCATAGTGCTGTAAGGTTATGAGCAGCCTGGTCAGGCTCATAGTGCTGTAAGGTTATGAGCAGCCTGGTCAGGCTCATAGCGCTGTAAGGTTATGAGCAGCCTGGTCAGGCTCATAGCGCTGTAAGGTTATGAGCAGCCTGGTCAGGCTCATAGTGCTGTAAGGTTATGAGCAGCCTGGTCAGGCTCATAGCGCTGTAAGGTTATGAGCAGCCTGGTCAGGCTCATAGTGCTGTAAGGTTATGAGCAGCCTGGTCAGGCTCATAGCGCTGTAAGGTTATGAGCAGCCTGGTCAGGCTCATAGCGCTGTAAGGTTATGAGCAGCCTGGTCAGGCTCATAGCGCTGTAAGGTTATGAGCAGCCTGGTCAGGCTCATAGTGCTGTAAGGTTATGAGCAGCCTGGTCAGGCTCATAGTGCTGTAAGGTTATGAGCAGCCTGGTCAGGCTCATAGTGCTGTAAGGTTATGAGCAGCCTGGTCAGGCTCATAGCGCTGTAAGGTTATGAGCAGCCTGGTCAGACTCATAGTGCTGTAAGGTTATGAGCAGCCTGGTCAGGCTCATAGCGCTGTAAGGTTATGAGCAGCCTGGTCAGGCTCATAGCGCTGTAAGGTTATGAGCAGCCTGGTCAGACTCATAGTGCTGTAAGGTTATGAGCAGCCTGGTCAGGCTCATAGCGCTGTAAGGTTATGAGCAGCCTGGTCAGACTCATAGTGCTGTAAGGTTATGAGCAGCCTGGTCAGACTCATAGTGCCGTAAGGTTATGAGCAGCCTGGTCAGACTCATAGTGCCGTAAGGTTATGAGCAGCCTGGTCAGACTCATAGTGCCGTAAGGTTATGAGCAGCCTGGTCAGACTCATAGTGCCGTAAGGTTATGAGTGGCCTGGTCAAGCTCATTGGCTGAGCAGGAAGTAAACAGGAAGTGGTCATCAAGGACTACTTCAGCTGTGATGCAGTAACAGATGCCCAAAAGTAGCTCATGGTGACACGTCCCGTCTTGGGGTGGCGGTCTTTTCAGTTCCCAGCCCTCGGGCTCTCCCGGCCCCGGAGCTTCTGGCGGTGTGATTTAAGGGCCCGTCCCACAGTCCCGCTGTGTCGCCGCTCTCCGGCCATCCCTCTCACTCTTTGTCCTCACCTCTCCAGCAGATGTTTCAGCGCGGTAACAGCCTCTCTCACCTCATGTACGGCGGCATAATTACAATCTGGTCCTGTTGTGTGTTTCTGATAGCGCCACTTGTCATTTCCATTCACTTTTATGGCCTATATGGGGCTATTTATGCTCCGGGGCCTGTACTAGAGAGAGAGGGAGGGAAAGAGAGCAGGAGAAAGAGCAAGAGAGGAGATAGGGTGGAGGGAGAATAACAGACAGCAACAAAGGATAAGATACCTCCACTTCCCTCCCTCTCTCCTGTGCACAGTTCTGTTTCAAACATCGCAGATTAATGCTGTCTCTGTTAGTACGTTTTATTTTTCTAATGCGTTTTGTTCCCATAAGATGTGGTGTGGAACTTGTGGAAATGCTGTTAAACACCTTGTTTCGGGGATGATGAGAAAAGCAGGATGCTGTGTCTGGGAGGAAGCCGCAGACCGCAAGCCCACCAGCGCTGCGGCACAGTGTTACTGTCAGCTCCGTCGCCCTGGCGCTCTCAGAGAGATCCCCAACATCGAGCCCCAGGGGCCCGCAAAAGCTTACAACGACAAAACCACCACCGCGCACCACAAGAGGGGGAAAAGAAAATAAGAGAAAACCGTGAGCTAGTTTGTCGACCTTTCATTTGTGCCGTTTAACACTTTTAACAGGGATTTATTTAAGCGTAAGACGGAAGAAAAACAAGTAATTATGGCATGTTGATTGGTCAGTGGGAGACTGTGGCTGTTGAAGGCCCAGTCCTTGGCCCTGTCTGGGTTTTGGGTCGCTGACACAGGGGTGTAGGTTGGCCCTGTCTGGGGTTTGGGTCTCGTAAGATGCTCAGGCATGTGTCTGAACTCCTCACCTGAGGCCCAGGTTAGTGGCTGTGAGATTGTGGCTGACATTTAAAGTGCTCGCTCTTAGCCCCCCCCCGCTCCCACCCTTTTTCCCCCTTTTATTTTCTCTCTTTTTTTCCTCCCCCTCTCTCCCAGTCTCATAACAGCTCCTCTGAATCAGAGAGTCTGTTTCCATCTGTGTCCCCAACCCGTCTGTCTGCACCTAACGAGAGCCCGTCTGCACACGTGCAAGTGCAATCACGTACATACACTCCCACTCTCTCACACACAAGCTCACGAACCCTCAGCCTCTCACACACGTGTACACACAGTCAGACACACACACGCATGCACGCAGCTCGCAGCATTATGCGGTTTAATAATTTCCTCTGAACTCTTCCTGAAAGGAAGTTTGCTAACGGTTCCATCCACCATCATTAAATTGAAGTTGTTCTCCCGTTCAGGTGTATTTTCTTCAGTACTTATGTGTTTGTTTATTCACTTATTGCTAATGGACTGTTATTTGCATCCCGTTTGAGACAATTTAGTGATTCACCACAAAAAAAAAAAGTTTGTTTTGTTTGGTGCTGCTGCACTCCAGACGGGCTTCTGGTCGCCATGGCCCTGCTGGCTCTCGTCGTGGTGTAATGTAAGGAATCCTTCGTCTTAAATGATGCATGAGTTTTCTGCCCTGCACCGTTCCTGTTTCATATATGTATGAGTGTCACGTGATGGGAATGGCCTGTGAAGCCCTCAGAGGCTAGCTGCAGCCACGGAGCGGGATCACCCCCGTTTCACATGGTGTTTCCTGACATTTTAAGTGCTGCACTTGTATGTCTAGAAGCCATTTCCCTGCTATATTTCCCCAGCCACTGTGGAAACAGGCTGGTGTTTCCAGTCTGGGCGTGGGATCCATTCACCTGTCTTTCCCCAAGTGCCCAATCAGCATCCACCCACCAACCTAAACGTCCAATCAGAATCCACCCACCAACCAAAATGTCCAGTCAGAATCCACCTCCTACCCCAATCAGCATCAGTATTGAAATACAGAGCTGAGTGTCTTGTTCATCTGTAGAGTTGTAGACTATGCCAAAGTAATTCTAGGTTACTATCTCTATTAGTCCAGATCCAGCTCCAGTCTGCGGCCTACATCCATTATTTAACATAATTATTCTTTATTGTTTTTTTATTACTTAAGTGTACTTGCTGAAGTAATTCTGGTTAGGCCCATCGCTCGGGGCTGTGACAGCAGCGTGCCACCCGGGATTTGAACCCGCCACCCCCTGGGCTCCACGGCTGTGCCACGTCTGGCCCACGCCATGCGGGTCCCGCAGCTGCTGCTTCACGCGCAGTCCCGCAGTCAGCCGTTACTCACGCATGGTCTGCGCCCGGCCATGGCGGTTGCACGAGTGAGAGTCTCGCCTCCTCTCACGGCCTGCTGTCTTAATTAGCCATTCACTGCCGCCTGCCTGACTGGTACCTGCGTGCGAGCAGACAGGAAGCAGGAGAGCTGGTCCACAGCACTGTGGCTAAATGTGGCCTCCATTTTGTCCAGACGTTTCCTGCAAATGCAGCAGGGGGAGGGCTTACATGCTCAGTGCTCTTATTTCCAGTCTTTGTAGTTACCATAGTGCTCAGCGCTCTTATTTCCTGTCTTTGTAGTTACCATAGTGCTCAGCGCTCTTATTTCCTGTCTTTGTAGTTACCATAGTGCTCAGCGCTCTTATTTCCTGTCTTTGTAGTTACCATAGTGCTCAGCGCTCTTATTTCCTGTCTTTGTAGTTACCATAGTGCTCAGTGCTCTTATTTCCTGTCTTTGTAGTTACCATAGTGCTCAGCGCTCTTATTTCCTGTCTTTGTAGTTACCATAGTGCTCAGTGCCTTAATATAGCCAGCTAATGCTATTGCAGTGGCAACCAGGCTGATATGAAAAGCATTAAGACTGGAAATGGCCAGGGTTTTTTTTTTTTGAAAAGACCATTCCCTCTGGGCAGCCCTTGTGGAGCATGGTTGTCCCAAGGATGGGTACTTGCTACTGTCAGCTGAAGCATGATGGGAAGTGTAGTTTTGTGCGTGTGTGTGTGTTTGAGAAAGTATTGGTTGATCCTAGGTGTGAGATTTCAGACAATAGGCTTTAAGTGCTCTGCAGTAGCATAATAAAAGAAAATTAAACAGTACAAAAAATAAGTTACTGAAACTACTGCTAGTCAGAGTAAAGTATGAGCATTGCATAAACGTAGAATAAAAAAATACGTATTAAAAAACATGGTAAGACAGTCACGCAGTTTCCCCTTTCATCTGCTCTTTCTGTAAAGTGCTGATTGAGAACACTTGCCAATAACCAGTTGATTGATTCCTTCATTGATTGGCTGGTGCATCGATTGCTTGGAATGATCCAGTAATCTCTTTCCTCAAGGGGCTGCAGAAGGGCAATTTCAAACAGGTTGGACAAATCAGAAACCCAGCAACCTGCGTGACTCATCAGAAGCGTTCAGGTGATATGCAGTCATTTTTGCACCCGTGATTATCAGATATTATAGCATCACACATTCAAAAAGCCCCTCTTATGTAGTTGCATCTGTATGTTGTGAGTGTGTGTGTGTGTGTGTGTGTGTGTATGTGCTTGTCTCTGTGTGTGTGTGTGTGTGTGTGTGTGTGTGTGTGTGATTCACTCGCAGGCCTTTTCCGCCCAAACCCCGCCCCGCACAGTGTGACTCATGTAAAGTAGCTTTCAAGAGCCTCGCCTCGCGTCACTGTCTGCGCAGCCCCTGCAGACTGAGCACACCCCCACTCCTGCCTGCGCAGCCCCTGCAGACTGAGCACACCCCCACCCCTGCCTGCGCAGCCCCTGCAGACTGAGCACACCCCCACCCCTGCCTGCGCAGCCCCTCAGACTGAGCACACCCCACTCCTGCCTGCGCAGCCCCTGCAGACTGAGCACACCCCCACCCCTGCCTGCGCAGCCCCTGCAGACTGAGCACACCCCCACCCCTGCCTGCGCAGCCCCTGCAGACTGAGCACACCCCCACCCCTGCCTGCGCAGCCCCTGCAGACTGAGCACACCCCCACCCCTGCCTGCGCAGCCCCTGCAGACTGAGGACACCCCCACCCCCTTAGCATTTCTCATGTGTCTGGAGATTGCTCCCCCCAGTCACCATGCCACCGACAGCGGTCTCCATGCCCCCTGCGAGAGGTTTACGGACGTGAATCCGGAGCCCAGAGTGCACCTAGCTGTGACTAATGTCTCATCAGTTCACTTTATTACCTGCTCAGAAAAGTATTTTACTGTAGGGTGGCTATTCTTAGACTCTCCGGCCCATTGCAGTCACCGGAGCGTTCTGTCTGTGTGGCAGGGGAAGGTAATGGAGGGAGAGCGGCCTGTGTGCTATCAGCTCAGGGGGGGCCGGGGCGGCCCGGCTCTGCATTTGGGAGCTTCCCCATCTGGACTCTGCACCGCAGAGGAGGGGGCCAAATTTAAACGAATTTTGTAGATGTGAGAGAAAATGCTGAAGAGCACACAAAATTTGTTTTATTTGTGCAAAAATATTTCTGAATGAAAAACTGCCACCAATGTATTAGTATTATTACTATTATCTATTTTTTAAATATTTTCTTGCATATGAAAATATGGATTTGAGAGTGGAGGTCCTACCCCTGTACCTCAGCTTCACGTCTCTTCGCTTTTCATTCTGCGTTTCTGTGATCTTCAGCAAGTGCCTTGCGCCAATATACACAATGTTCTCGTTCTTTTAAACTTGTTCTTTTCTTGTAATATATACAGTAAGCGTCTGAATGAAAAAAAAAAAGGTTGAAGAATAGAAGTAATTCACCTGTGAATGGGTATACCCTTTATCAAGCCTATCCTTTATGTTGCGGCTGTTCACTGTTTTGCCAGATTGTGGTGATCTTTACAGGAAGTGCTCCACTCATCCGCTCAGTGTTAGCTCAGTGTTAGCTCAGTGTTAGCTCAGTGTTCGCTCAGTGTTCGCTCAGTGTTCGCTCAACGTTAGCTGCTGAGACACAAAGTAGGGGAGGGGGATTGGTGAGTAGACGGGGAGGGGGTGTAGATGGGAGGTGGGAGGGAAGGGGTCAGGGATGGCGAGGTTGGCTGAGAGCAGAAATTGACTTTTTTAACTGAGAGAGAGAGAGAGCCATGTGCTCTGTTTTCGTTTGCTGCCTGACAGTCCATTTCTTCTAGACTTGTAGCAGGTCGTTAAGTTAGATCCTACCGGCATCAATCATGGGATGCTTTAGCATTTTTAAAACCCATCGCTCTTCGGGCGCCGCCGACCCCTCGTGGACCCGAAAGTTTTATACCCCGCTGTAAATCACTGGGGGCAACCACGGCCCTGCGAGGTTGGGTTGGCTTGGCGGAATGGAGGGGGCGGACCCAGGAAGAGGAGGTCATTCTCAGGGGAAAATGCATCTGCAGACGGCCATGTTAAGAGAAGCGTTTTCTCCGCTGACGTATGGCATAATTACAGAGGTTTGGTGACCCCTGCGTTGCATGCTGATGAAATAACCCAAACATATGCTCTTTTCACTATTTGTCATGGAAGGACAGACTGTTCCAGAGACCTGGGTCAGGAGAGTTCAGCTTGACACCGATTCATGTTTATAACATCTTACTTACATGTTTATAACATCTTAATTACATATATGGCATATGGTGTCAGAGTGGGGTAGGTCAAAGGGAAGGAAGTGGTTTTAAAATCACAGGTTTAATATTGTGGAGGGAAAGCCTTATCCTGGGCTGCTCTATTAAATATCATATTTACAATTTCATATGTTTCATATATATATGAAATGACATTAAGGTAGAGGTTGTCAGTGGGAGTTAGTCATTCCTCATAATGATGATGAAGATGATTTTTGTTGTTAATATTATTGTTGTTGTTATTATTATGATTCTGTAATTAAGCCCCTATACCTTTCAGGGTGTTTGAGCATGACTGGTTTCACCAGCCTCCTCCTCCTCCTCCTCCTCTTCCTCCTCTTCCTCGTCTGTCTGAGTGGGTCAGGCTGTGGATGGGCTGAGTGGTGCCCTGCAGGGCCGGCGCTTACGTAAAGCCCTGTACTTAGCGCCAGCCACTGAGCGAGCCTCTCTCTGCTCTGCACAGGGACATGCGAGCGCAGACCCTGTGCTGGAGTCTGTGGGCCCGCTGCCCAGCCCTCAGCGGGCACAGGCAGACGGGCGCAATGCCCTCAGCAGGAGAATGGTCAAGCCCTCCCCCTACCACGCACACGTGCACACACACACACACACACACACACACACACACACACACAAACCCTCCCCGCCATGACCAGCAGGGGAGACTGACCGTTCCATTGGCCTGCAGCTTTGCTCCATCCCTCCATGCTGATGGATGAATATGGGCCCAGTATGCCCTAAATAGGCGGGCCTACCCCTGGACATCATCTCCTCCAATCAGGATCTTCTAAATTGTTGCTTTCTGCTATGGGTTTATAAGCTTCAATGATTGACAGCTACCTGAAGCTCCGTCCTCTTCAGGGGTCATGAACCCTCACTTTCTCATGTTCCTGCCTGCAGAGCTTTTATTTTATGCCAGATTGCAATACACCTCAAAGTATCTACATTCTATGGCAACAACTGTGAGAAGTAAGGAACTCTCTTCTGATTGGAGTAAAAGTGGATGGGCTTGTGTAGGAGAATATACTCATGACAACGCTCTGTGGCCACAGAAATAAATATCACTATGGAAACTCCATGGCAACTGAATTAATGCTCTGTTAAAGAAAAAAAAAATAAGATGATTAATTGCCTTTTAATTGCATGTTCAAACATGAATCCGGTGTTTTCCTGTAGTTGACTGTCATTTGCAGCAATTGCTTTGAACGTGGGCATACATGCACTTACAGCAGGCTTCTTTGTTTGATGGATGAGCTGTAAGCAAAACGGCCATCAGGAATGGAATGACAGCCATTTTGTGACTCACAGAAACCCCTCTGCATTACGACCGTAATCATGTAGCGCTGACCGCGGCGTTGGCTTACAGGCAGGGGATGCCATAGCGGGAGGGGGGTGGAGCTATTGACATTGTAAGATTGTCCCAAACGTTTGAGGGAAATTGATTGAACTGGCCCCTTGGGAGGGTGGGTGGTGGGGTATTGGGGGGGTGGGGGGGTGGGGTGGAGGTTTCTGGTCTCCGATATTGATCCGATGTTTTCCGTGTACCTGAAATTGCTTTGCATGATGGAGGCTGACAGCTCTGCAGTCACACATCTCTGTGTAATGGCCTCCCTGTGTGTAACTGTGAGTCACATGCACTTACAGTGTGACCCGCATGAACCAGCAAAAAAAACCTTATAACATCGGCAGTCTCCATGTCTCTGAGACCACAAAATACCAATCATAAAAATAACAGCAATTTCAATAACAACAATAATATTAACATTGCATATCAAAAGCGGTGTGTGTTAAAGTCACAATAAAGCAGAGAATGCAATACAAGAAACTGATAAAAAAAAAGTGTTGCAAGCAGGAAAAGCAGAAAGGAAGGGCAGAGCCAGAACAGAAAAGGCCACTGTGTGACGCTGGGATCTGCACGCTGGGGCCCGGTCGCTGGGGTTCAAACTCTGGGGTCCGGGGTCCGGGCGCTGGGGTCTGGGCGCTTGGGTCTGCGCAGGCAGGAGGTTAGGATTGACCAGTGAAGGACTGCTGTCTTTGAGTCGCAGCTATTCTCATGGAGTTACTGTGAGAGACAAGCCGCATCCCATTTTGAGTTTACCGTTCAGTGTAAACGGATGGCATGTTTCCAGAATCAGCCAGTCAGAGCACTTCGGCTAAATGTGATGATGTTTTCAGAATTCGCAGAGACACAAACAGGGAATTCGGTTTCTCTCCTGTTGGCTGGTTTGCGTGTTTGTTTTGTAAGAGGCGAGCGTAAATGGAACTGAAGTAATTAAACAATCTTCACATCGCCTGAAAGTTTGCCTCGCGGCAAGGGTTAGGGATTAGGATTTCATTTTTTTTTTTTTTTTGGGTAAACACGGCAAAGCGAGACTTGGCTAAATTGGAAAAGCGCCTGTGTCATGAGTCCTGGAAATCTCTGAAGGTGTCAGGAAAGATCACCCACCCCGTTTCAGGTCAGGCCCCACGAATCCTGCGACAGAGAAAACCCTTGAAACGGCAAAGGAACAAGCAAGCAGCCATTAAAAATGGATGAGGCGCTGATTTCCTTCCTGGCTCCTTCAGTATAAAATATTAACACCTAAGTGCATGTTATGCGCTTTGTTGACTCGCTGACGTGGGGCGGGACTCTTCCATCACAGAAAGCGGGACAAGAGACGTTTTGGCTTTCCTGTCTCACCCCCAGTGGCAGGAGGGTTTATTTGCCTCCGTCATGCTTTCCCGGGCCTGTGGCTTCAGAATGATCTCTCCTGCGCTGAAGCGATTGAATGAAAAATACACGCCAGTGCAGGCCTGAGCTGTGGGTTAAAACTGTGTTTTCCTGCCGTTTTTCTCTTTTTTTTTTTTTTGCTTTTTCATCTGTCTTTCAAGGTCAGCGGAATATGCGGCGGTATTCATGTGTGTTTTTAAGTGCTCCGGTGTGGTGTTTTATTTATTATTTATTGATGTGTGGAGAGGCTGGGGCCGCGTGCTGGCGGTCGAGCGGTGGTGTTTGTTTGCTTTCTGCCCCGTGGCGGTCCTGTACAAACCGCGCACCATGGTAAAGGGAGAAGCTCAGAGCTTACGTCAGCGACCGCGAGTGAACCCGGGCCAGCGCGGCAGCCCACGTCACGAGTCACGGTCCCTTGTGCGTGCGTGCGTGCGTGTGTGCGTGCGTGCGTGCGTGCGCGCACGTGTGTGTGAGTGTGTCTGTGTGCATGCGTGTCTATCTCTGTGTGTGCGTGCGCCTCATATTCACGTTCATGCCACTGACCTCACTGTCATGTTATTGGAGCTTCAGTCCATTTAGAAATGGGAATGATCGCTTCAGTATCTTTTTTTTTGTTGTTATTTTTTGTTTGCCTCTCAGTGATGCTGATGTTTCAGTAGACAAACCCTGCATTTCTCTGCTTTAAACACTTCATTAATTAGTAGGTGATTGAGGAGACACCTTGTTGTTAAAGAAGGGCTTACTGAAATACCTCCTGATATGTGAAATAGGGAAGGTCATTGAGTTTGTGGTTTTCAAGTATTTGAAAGTTATTTTTAGAGCGTTTTCATTCACTCTTAGCCACGTTGTTGTATTAATGATTGTGTGTACTTGTCACTGTAGCTGCGCGCCCATTTTGTTGTTTGCTTAAGTCAAAGAAAACAACAAAATCATTATCCGGTATTATCATCCACCTCCTGCGTTTATGAGAAAGTCGCAGTGAATCTCCCTCCAACGTGGGATTAGTTAAGGAAGCGTAAGCGTGAAATAAGATAAGATGATCAGAGATAAGATGAGTTTGTATGGCCTGTTCTCCTCATTATACTTTTTTATAATCTCAAATGAATGCAGAATTTCACAGATGTGGTGCAGAGCTAGTGCAATATGAGGGCCACCCCCAGCTTCTGGCCTACATTTCCCATCTCCCCCAGCACTCAGTGGCTTGGAAAATCTGACCAATGAACTGAACTCAGTCAATAAGGCCGATGTCCTGGCATCTGGACTACATTTCCCTTCTACCCTAGTGCTCAATAAGAGCCACTTCCCAGCATCATGAATACCTTTCCCACCTATCCCAGTGCTTAATATTTTACACTGCCTGTGTATTGAACTCCAGCCAAGTATGACCAGTCCTTAAGGGGGAAGAGTGACTTCATCCAGCCTCTCAGATAGAGCTTTCCCCGAACACTCAGTGTTTTGTTGACTCCTCTAAATCAACAAATTTTTGTAAATTATTATTTTAAACGATTGACCTGGGGGGCAGCCCCTCTCTGAATAGACTGTCACAGTCTCCTCATGTTGGGTTAACAGGGGTCTGCGCACACTGATTCTGCAGGAGTCTGATTGAGCAGCCAGCCCTGTTTTGTGGTTGTAGCGTCGTGTTTTTGGAGGATCCGCTGAACAATGGCTAACCATCTGCTGAACGCGGTCTCGGAATCAGGAGCGTCTTTTCCCCATCGCAGCCTTGCCTCCATTCCCAGCTGCTCCCGGGGATCCTGCTAGCCACCTGTGCGGCGCTGAATGCGTAATGTATTTACACTGTGTCTCTCCCGCGCCCAGCGTGCGCAGTTCAGCAGCCTGCTCTCTCCATGTCAATAAGAACAGTGCCAGCCATGTACATGAGCTTACAGACCGACATGTGCACACATACTCCTCACAAACTCAAGCGCGCACACACTCGTACACACACACACACACACACATACACACAACTTCTTCCATCACAAAGTCTTCCGTCTGATTCATCCAGCACATCAGCACAAGCAGATAATGACACAGATAACTGGTCAAGTGTTTTTATCCTCCTGTTTCGTGAATCCGTTTCAAGTTCATGCCATTTTTGCTGCATTGCAATAAAACCCTAAACTAACCCCCTCCCCCCAATCCCAAAATACCCTGCACTAAACTAACCCCCTCCCCCAATCCGAAAATACGGAGCAGGCAGCCCGTTTTAGTGTCCTCCAGTTTACAAGGCCGGGAAAGCGCTTTGGAGCGGGAGAGCGGGAGAGCACTCATGCACCGTATATATAATGTGAGCGGGAGAGGACCCGGTCAGAATGCTAATGCCGCAGCTATCTTAAATCAGAGGGATGCTCCCGTTTCCACCCTCCACGGGCGGGGTTAATGTCCTGGAATGTCACCTGCGCTTACAGCAGTTTATGACCCTGTTTGTTTATTTATTTATAACCCTACACCACCGTCATACGGGTCTGTGTACCCTGAGGGGGTGGAGGGAAGGGGGGAGAGGCGTGGCGTGGCATGGCAGAACAGCATGCCATTTTTTCTCTCTTTGTGCTGTAAACATACCTGAGCTTTCCGCCGTGTTCCGTAAGGTGGCAGGTCATTAGTGTGTGTGTGAGTGTGAGTGTGAGTGTGAGAGTGTGAGAGTGTGAGAGTGAGTGAGTGAGTGAGTGTGTGTGTATGTGTGTATGTGTGTATGTGTGTGTGTGAGAGTGTGTGTGTGTGTGTGTGTGTGTGTGTGTGTGTGTGTGTGTGATTAGGTATAAGGTGAAGTAGTTCACTTGTAATTCCCACCCACTTCCCCCCAGATCCAGCCCCTTATGTATAGATGAGATTAAACCTCAGTGGGGTTTAATCTCACCCTCTGCTCTGGGGACCTCAGCCATGTGACCGGGACCCCCATTTCACAAACGGCCCGGCCCCCCTGGCTCTCACACACACACAAACTCACACACACACGAGTGCAGACGATCTCGGCTTTGTCACTGTTGAGAGAGCATCCAGCACTGCCCAAAAAGCCGGGCTTGAATCCCGCCAGGGGTCTCTGCCATTTTGAATACAGGCCCATAAATGACGTCATATGTTATTTATTTGGCAGACATTCTAGTTCTGAGTGAGTTCTAAGGCAAATTACATTGCATGATCTCACCATCACAAAAAGCATGAAAAACCCCCTGTATCTCAATTTATTTTGGCATTTTTTAGTTTGGCACAAGAATAGAAAGCTTGTGTCATCCGTTGTCTTCTGGCACTGTTTTTTTGGCCCTATGACTAATGCATCTTGTTGAGAACACAATGACATTTTGACTATTGTGTAAAAATGTTTTTTTTTCTGATTTCCTGAAAAATTACATTTTTGGAGAAAGTTTTTTTTTTTTTTTATAACGCAGCCCATTTTGTCTCTATGTATATTGCATTGTGAATTTTATGACTTGGACTGAAAGCCGTGCACTTTGCGCACAGTGTGCATGTGGAAGTCTGTAGCCATGCACTGCTCCATTGAGCTCAATGGATCAGGGGAACCAATAATCTCAGAGGAAATGGAGCAGGGGGAACAGTGATGTGGCTGCGCAGAGGCCGCCCTGTGCGCGCCTCTTTTCCGTCCTGTTAATTGTTATGCCTCTGTAATCGCTCCGTCGATATGGGCGGGATCATTGAGTTGGCCCCCAATCCTGGATCATCTGCTGTGGTTAAACTCGCTGTCCCTCCCCCCTGCTGTCCCGTTACGGTCCTGTGGTGGAGCTCGGCTGCGGAAATGTTACGTTCCTCACACTAATGGCGTGTCACCATCGTGTGCCATTTGTCCTCTGATGAAAATTGATCAGTGCGCTGGACCTACAATCCTGCTGGGCGCAATGATCGAGGCACATGCTGCATCTTAACAACCTGCAGCTGTGGCCTAGTGTATTGCCCTGAAAAGAGCTTCACCCATTCACTCATTCATTCATTCATTGGATGGTGGAGACTGGTTCCTGGATCATTAAAGGTAGCAGAATTTAGCTCACCTGTAAAATCTCAGGCAAAAGGAAGCATCTTTTTTGTAAGTTGGCAGCAGAAAAATTGAGTGTGAACAAAAGATTGAAAACCATGAAGATGCAAAGATGAAAAGCTAAAACTAAAAACATGCAATAAAAAGTGAATCCATGCTGACAGAACCAGGAGAACTGAATGTATGAAGCCGGCTGCTGAGTTTGTAAATTGCAAAGGCTTAATTGGAAACGCTAGTCCCTTTTTATCTGCAGTAAAGACCTTTTGCACTTTCTCTTTCTGTAGCACTGAATGGAGCTCATTCAACACTCCTGTGTGTCAGCATGGTTCCACTCTTAATGCATGTTATTATTATCCTTATTCATATAACGCAGGCTGAATTGACTGGAGCACATGTGCCATTGTTAACCAAACAGATGGCCGTGTTGATTTTTTGTTTCTAGTGTCTTTCTTAAATAAATTAAGCCTGAAAATGACCCAGGATCAAGGTGATGGCCACTGTTTGCTGGGAGTTGTGTGGCTCGTGCGAAAGGCTCATATCGATTTGTCTGAGTTACTGAAAATGTCACAATCACGCGTTAACATTTGGTTTTGTGCCTCATTCGGCAAAAGTCAACGGCCATTTCAGATGCAGCAATGAAATAGTTTTAGAGCTGTGCTGATCTGAGTTCACGCTGGAGCAAGGTGGGCTTTCTGGATTTCTGCTTTTAGTTATTTAATTAGCCAACTCATTTATGGGGTCTGACTGATTTCGCTGCATTTATTGACAAGCTTATGAATGACAGCTGATTGATTTTAATGTTTCTGAACATTAATTGTCTTAGCGTGGTCTCGTCAACCAGTGCCACAAAATGGCCGCGAAAGGAGCCATCCAGGACCTGTATCCAGAACTCAGATCAGGTGATGCTGGTGGGCATTAGCTGAGGGTACGTTCTGTCATGATATCAGGAACTATCTATCATAGCCCTGCCCCGCTTGGCCTCGTCTCCCTCCAGTGTACGCGTGTCCCATTAGCCTGGCCTCCTTCGCCCCCACAGGCACGAAACAGGAAGCATCGACCCCAACCACAGCAACGCCCCTTCTCCTTACCGTGGTGATGAGTCCTTGGGTCTATAAGTGAGTGTTTTCAAAACCAGAGACTGCCTTATTCCTCCAACTTTGTTTCAAAGGCTTTTTTTCTTCTCTCCATTCAGGCTATTTTTTAGACTGGTTTAGACTGGTACTACAAAATTCCTCCCTGATTTGGGGAGCGGTCCTTTTGTACTGAGAGCTGTCACAGTGTGAAGCTGCTTGCCAGCTCATGCAGTAGAGGCAGAGACCCTTGGAGACCAGGCTGAATAGCGTGAATGTGTGCATGTCATGTTAATCATGACCTTCAGAGTGAACCAGGAAAGGAGTCACAGGGGGAGGCCCAGCTTTGGCCCCAAACGAACGCAAGCGGAGATGCTCGCCACTCGCGCTGCGTTGGTGTCGCCGTCTCCCACAATGGCTTAGTACACCCCGCACTTTCCCCCCTCAGGTCTCTGTGCGGCCTGAATCATTTTAATGTGACACGGATCGGCATCCACTGTAAGGCCTCTTCCATTGGGTTATTTTATTTAGCCCACTTGCTAGCACTCTGTCCTTATTTATCTCCTGTTTCAGTCCCGCCGATCCACCCCTGTTACCGCACCAAGACACAGGCACTGTGTGTGTGTGTGTGTATATGTGCATATATATATGTGTATATATGTGAGTGTGTGTGCGTGAGTGTGTGTGTGTGTGTGTGTGTGTATATGTGAGTGTGCGTATGTGTGTGTGTATATGTGAGTGTGCGTATGTGTGTGTGTATATATGTGAGTGTGTTAACGTGTGCGTGTGTGTGTATATATGTGAGTGTGCGTATGTGTGTGTGTGTGTGTATATATGTGAGTGTGCATATGTGTGTGTGTATATATGTGAGTGTGGACAGCACAGTGAGCTCAGCTTCCCAGGGTTTGTATTGGAATTGACACGCTGTCTCGTTTAATCAGCGTTTAGGGGTGAGTCTGACGTCTTCTTTGCGCGGGGGGCATTGTGTGCCGGTGACGGCCGCCGAGCTGAAGATTTATGAATGTAACACTGAGCCCAGAGTCCTGCAGGGGGAGAGACCTGGAGCTGCAGACAGTATCCACATAACCACAGATCTCAAACCAAACCTGGGCCCCTCAGACAGTATCCACATAACCACAGATCTCAAACCAAACCTGGGCTCCTCAGACAGTATCCATATAACCACAGATCTCAAACCAAACCTGGGCCCCTCAGACAGCATCCACACAACCACAGATCTCAAACCAAACCTGGGCCCCTCAGACAGTATCCACACAACCACAGATCTCAGACTGACTGCAACACAGCTGCACCTCAAAAACCGACTGGCAGACAGCTGAACCTCTCAAATCAACTGCCAAACAAACGCAACTCTCAAACCAACAGCCAAACAAGCACACCCCTCAAACCAACGGCCAAACAGCTGCTTCTCTCAAACCAACAGCAAAACAAACACACCCCTCAAACCAACGGCCAAACAGCTGCTTCTCTCAAACCAACAGCCAGAGAACTACACCTGTCAAATCAGCGGCCAAACAAGCCCTCCTTACTGCAACTCTCAAACCAGCATGCCAGTCCCTGCTCTTGTCATGAAATTCTGCAAGTAACAGCACCTCTCAACCCAGTACCCTAATAACAGTGTGTCACATAGCAGAGAGATTTAGCATCTGACTGTCAGTAAGTGTGTAAG
>JAFBMS010000127.1:3181153-3331153 GCA_019788955.1 Albula glossodonta | reverse complement strand
TGAGTTTAGAGTTCAAGTTGATTCTGAAGATCATTCTTGTCTGCAGACCATTTAAAACAGCCATCCTAAATTCTGTCCAAGGTCAGGCAACTTTACAAAGCAACAGATGGCTGGAATGAAGTTGATCTGTATTATAATTCTGCTTTAGTGCAAGCAAGCACTCCTGTGATAGCTTAGTAAATTGAAACATACTGGTAAATTAGCCTTTTGGTATATTTATATAATTTGGAAACTGAATCTGTGGGAAATTGCGATTGTTTTGGAATTGATGCCATTTTTCACTTGGATTTTACATTCTGTATTGCACAGTCACTGCTCCCGTTGTGTTTCAGTGTCACCCCATCTGAGATTGCAGGGCCTGTCTGCTCGGCCTGGGCTGTCTCTAGTCACAGAGACTGAGATCTCAGTGTGGCTAACCTGGTTAAATAAAGGTTGCCTTTGGTGAGGAAATAAAACGCACTGTCAGGCACACATAAGCAGCACCTGTGAGGTAGCAGAAGTATTATTTACAGTGTTACCGCTAATGCATTTATATTGAAAATGGATTTAATTAAACATGTTCATAACTGAGTGTAAGTCTTGGGTGGTTTACCTCCGGCATGGTACTGTACAGAAGACAAACAATAATTTAAAAAAAATGCATATGAAAATTAAGTGTTAATGAGATATTATCATTTTCATTGGGCCTGGTAAAACCACACACACACACACACACACACATGTGCACACTCATGCATTCCCCCACACACACAGACGCATGCACATAGTCGGGCGCACACATGCTGTTGTTTTATTTTGACTCTTGCCTTGATTTCCTTGTTCGGGCTTTGAGGCCCGTCAGGCAGAAACTGTTCTGCGCCTTAGTGAAGGCCTGGACCCCAGCCAGCGCTGGCCAATTATGTAAGGGTCTCCGTCCGGCCGCCCTAAACCGCTCTGTTTCAGAGCGCTGAGATCCCTTCCTTTCTGTCTTATGGGAAACATGTGCACCTAAGAGTGTGCTCGGGGGTCCAGAGACGCATGCTCGGGTGATGTCCTCTCTTAAAAGGCCCCCAAGGGTGTTCTACCAGAACATTCAACCCGGGGAGCATGTTCGGTCGGATGTGTGGGCCGGAACATTTCTTGGCCCATAGTCGTCTTCGTGAGGGCAGACCTTTGACGTACTGTGTGCTTTGTGCGTAGAACTGAACCTGGGGGTATGGTTCACCCCCCACCCCCGTCCCCACCCTCCCCCTTAAGAAAAGTGATATCTTGGAGGTGAAATAATGCTAGTGCCTGACTCATCTGGGTTTTTTTTTTTTTTTTAAGCGGTGCATTACAACCTGTAGTTTGAAAAGGGTGTTGCAATGATTATGAGGTCTGGAAATTGACATATCAGTGAAAGTATGAGTTACTAGATTGCAAAACCAAATTTATTTTTGTTTTAACCTCTTCCAAAAGAGCCGTTATACAGTCATGTCGCCATCCTGTTCAGAAAGCAAAATGAAGGGGTGTTTGTTTTGCAGCTTGTTTAACAAAATCCTGCGTCACCACTCTGCTGCTGCCTGTTAATGAGTATTCCTTAGGGTCAGATCTGGAATTAGGCCCTTAGATGCTAATCACAAAGCGAGATGCTGGGTGCCTGCAGCGAGAGAGGGGCTTTCACTGCCCTTAAAGACATGACTCAGTTTTGGTGGCTGGAGCAGGAGGAAGCAGCTCAGCCCACACAAACAGGAGAGGCTAAAGCTCACACACACAGGGCATGTGTTTGGATTTTTGATTGCAAACAAAAGTTGGCCCATCGCCCCTTTTCCTGTAGCAAAGATTTAAAGGGACACTTCACCCAAATTAAATATCTCTTGTTTATCATACTTGGCAAGTGATCTACGGACCAGTAGGGACTTAGCACGGCAGTCTTAACGGAGATGGGATTTGATGTATGCAGAAGACTGCAGCTCGATGTATGAAAGGAAAGACAGACAGGGATGGAGCGAGTATTCTCAGGATATCTCCCAAAGATGTGGTCAGTGTAGAAATGCCAAAATAACAAAGACCTGGGACTGTTGTGTGTACTGCACATCTCTTACCCGGTGCATTGTGGGAGCGGTGTGAATGAGGTGGCAGGTCTAGGCATCTGTCTAATTAGTTGACCTTCCGTGCCCCGTGCAGCGCAGAGCACAGCCATAAGGTGGGGGGGGCAGCTGCCAGGCGGTTCCGCTGGAGGAGGCCTCTGCCCAGCCAGCCGTGAAATTGCACTTAACGGATTCTCTACCACACGAGAAAACAAGGACCAGCTCTCCTCTCACCCCGCCTCTCGCTCTGTTCTCTGTGTCGGGTGCGTCTTTTCAGCTTGTAGCACAAGCCAGACAGGAGGGGATGAGGGTGGGGTAGGGTGGAGGGGGAGGGGTGGTGTGATGTTAGCACCTCGTCCAGTGCACCAATAGTTTTCCTTTTATTTCATTTTGGATATGACCCCCCCCATTTTCCTCACATGGGCTGCACTTACCTGCCAGCTGCAGTGACACTCTCCTGCTGATTCAGGGACAGGAAGCTGTACGCACTGTGGCGTGAGAGGAACATGAAGTCAGCATATGCTCGGGTCACACACTTGCAGGCACCTGGCTGGCCAGGAGAGGCCGCGAGAGAGCGATTAAATTGATTCTTGTTTCTGATTCTGGTTTAGCCCCCATCTTACACAGCCAGGTCTGTACGTGCCTCATCCAGTCGGGTGTTTCTGAATATACACACTGATTTTGAGTCCAGCTCCTGGATTGCGCAACGTATGATGCTCAAGCAAAAACCAAAGAAAATGTACTCGGGATTACCTCTTTTTAGCAGTTTTTTTGTCACGATGTAAGCGTGGAAATGGAAATGGACGTATGATTAACAAATAAAAAGAAAAAGTGATGACATATTTTCGAACATAAAGCTAAAGACTGTTTTGGTCTAAACTTTATTGATCCCAGAAATGGGAAATTGCATTTTGATGTCACCGAACATCAAAGCATAGCATTTAGAGAGAAAATGCCTCCCTGCAAGATCGGATCTTGGCACATTGATGTGATTCTGTTCAAAGAGACCGAGGAAATAAGTGCTCTGTGTCTGCTAAAGACTTGTCTAACAAGCAACTGATACATTAGAATGACTTGCAGAGATAAGAGATAAGCTCTCCCTTTGGAGGTCAGAGTGTTGTTTTGTCTGTTTTCTTTAGTCCTTGGCAATGTGTGTGTGTGTGTGTGTGTGTGTGTGTGCGCGTATGTGTGTATATTTGTGTGTGTCTATGTGAATGTGCGTGTGTGTGTGTGTGTGTGTGTGTGTGTGTGTGTGTGTGTAGTGGAGCTTTATGTCCCTGTGTTTCTGCCTGTGAATGAGAATGACCACAGGCATTTTCAAATAAGGGAAATAACATACGATAATCTTATGCAATATTTTCCATCACAACAGTATAAAGGACAAAATGTGCTGCGAAACCACATTAACTAATAGATTTTCTGCTCAATTTAAATTTAGAATGTAAAATTGCAGGGGCATTTGAACTGTGCGATGCAGTGAGTGATCTGTTTGGATGTTGTAATACAGCAAAGAGCGTGGATATGGCCGTGTGTGTGAGCTGTTCTTTTAACAGTGTGTTTTGCATAATGTCCTCCAGACAGGTTGGGAAAGCAACCAGTCTGTTAAAATTCCCCCGTCTGGTTATGCAGTCTTTTCCATCTCCTTGTCATCGACTCAATATATGAGCCTTGGTTTTTTGTCTTTATTTTTGTTTTTCCTCTCTGGTGGTGGGGTGAATATAAATAATTCCAGGAAATTCTTCGTGTTATGTTGTTTCCCGCGCAAGTGTTAAAAGTTATGATTCATGTGGAAGAGTAGAGTGCGTTTAGCTGCAGTCTGCAGAGACAGCCCCAGCCAAGGTGGCATTTCATTTACTCAGTGCGGCTCATATGTGACCGTGGTGACACTTGCGAAACATCCCGCTAAAGACTATCAGTCACTTACAAAGCCATACGATGTTTGCATAAATATGACATAAAACAATTGCACAGGCAGCCTAAATGACAGCAAATAATGACGCTGAGCTGAGAGACATTGCAAAAATAAGAAACAGCAAATTGATCGTGGCTTACAGTCATACCTAAGGGAAACGTATATCATACACTGGTGATCATTGAGCCACACGATCTATAAAAGCAACATTATCGCCACTTAGATGCTGCCAAACAATGATCCTCAAAAGCCAAGTGTATTGTGTAATTTCTCTTAATGTACATACCAGCAGATTACAGTGATTGCCTTTGGTTCCCTTAGTTACGAAAAGCACAGAAATGGCTTTTATGTAAAAGCTACAAATATTGAGAGAATTTTTTTTCCTCTTTTTCCAGTGTTAGTCCTTGGGAGCTGTTCATTGAATGCGTTCAATGGAAGGGCATGTTCTATCGTGAATATCTCTCTCTTGTGTGAAGCTTTCAGCTTAATAAAGGAGTCACTCAGTATTTACTGGTTATACTGAGGGTTTTGGGTTCAGGGTTGGGTGTGACAGAACAAAAAAAAAAAAAGCAAAAAAGAAAGAAATAAGTTGAAGTTAAACATGTCAGGTTCCAGTGAGTGAGGAGAAAGCGGGAAAAGGGCAGACTCCACGCCGTTCTTTTGCTTTATTTTATCCCGTAAGGTCGGTGGAGTTCAATAACCCCACCACCCGTGTAATGAGGTCCTTCAGCCAAATGAATTACCCTGTGAGGGGTGGGACGGGTGGGGGGGCATGCTGGAGTGGCACACCCCCCCCATGGGCCTTTCATCTTGCAGCTCCAGCTTCAGCTGCACAGCTACACTGCAGTAAAATTCCCGCTCGCAGCCCGCAGTTCAGCATATTATCACCTGGGTTAAAACTTCAGAGTGCTCCCGAAGGTTCTCAATCCAGCAACACAAAAACTCGACATGTGACAGGATGCTGCAGGACGCGAGTGAAATGCAGCGAGTGACCGTACATTTCAGATCTCAAGCGAAATGAAGCCCGTGACCAAACTTTGCCGAACGCATAGCACAGGCTAACAGTAGCTTGTCCGAAATCCGGTTTTGTCACTTGAAATCTGCAGTTTAGTCAGGGGAAATGGAATCTGCTTCCTTTAGCAATGCAAAATAAAAGTCACTGTTTTCTGTTAAAACAATCAATATGATAAATGGCTGATTTTGCCTTCGTTTGAAACCAATAAAACTATTTGAAGTGTTTTTTCATGGTTGTTATTCAGGAGTGCCATTTAAATGTGGAGAGGGCATTTGTTAAACTCTCGGAGAGGGCACTTTAATTCTTGTAATAGAATGATAAAACATTCTGTGCTCCTAATCAGATTTTATCTCTGTTTGCACTGAGCAGGCTTTCTCCTCAGATGTCAAAGTGTAATTAAAAGTACACACACTCCGGTGACATAACTGCGTATGCAAATGTGTGAATCACCAATTCAACATCATTCTGAAAATAGTGCCCTCGTTTTGAGTCTGTGACTCACTCCTGGGATTTGGCTGGTATTGGTTTGTCCGTTTATTTATTTTTGTTTGTTTTGACCCAGAGGTGCATCGGGATATGTCTTATTCTTTGAGTTCCCTCCTGACAAAGTACCTCTCACCCGAGGGGACGTGTGGCCTTTTTTTTCCATTTTTAAAATAAATTTGGACTTAAAACATGGCCCTTGTGGTTGAGCTCTGCTGCAGTGTTTCTTACAGACCCTGTGCAGAGGTCGGCGCTGGCTCATTTCTGAGCGTTAATGCATGTTACTGCAGCCTCTGTGCTGTGTCCTTTGTGCTCATCGCTTCGTACCTTTAGGCAGACATTAGTGCATGACAGATCTAAACAGGAGCCATTGTTTTCTCCCTCTCTAGGTCGGGGTTGTGGGTGGTGTGGTAGGGCGGGGTGGAGCACTCAAATGCAGGACAGAGGCTCACAGGGGGGGACTGACCCAATCCACAAGGAATCTTCAGTCAGATGTCATAATGGTCAGCTCCATGGGATCAGAATTATTAAATTGTGACATATGAAGAGTTAGGCTCGGGGGAGGGAGAGTGGGCTTAACCGCTAATATATCAGATGGACACATATCAAATAAACCGGTTTCCACCATTTTTGTTCAACCCTGGTGTTTGGAAGCCTACATGCCAAATCTGCTGTGAACGTACACTGCCAGGGAGTGTGCTGTATGATGGCTGGAAATAAATGTAGGATAAAATCAATAATAATAAAAGAAAAAGTTAAAAGTTTAGAACTTATCAAATTTGCCCACAGTGAAATCCGCTAAATGCGCTACGTGTGACTGGCGCAAACTGAGTGAGGCACCTGGGTTTTATTTCCCCTGGCTGTTTTTGAGTGGTAAATTATGCATACAGGAACAGCGATGGAGAAAGCTCATCTCGTTGTGCTCAGAAACCTCGCTCACTGGCCACTCCACGATCAACTCCCACCTGCACCAACGCCTCAGTGAATACCTGAAAGATTTATGTTTATGTCCGATGAAACGACCGCACACAGCTTATGGTTCTGATCAGGCTGTTTTCCACAATCACACCGAGAAGCTCTTTTTCTTTTTTCCAAAGAAGAAAAAAAAAAAAGTAAGAAAACTCATGATTGTTGTTTTCAACTGGTTGGAGTTCTGACCAAGAGCACTCCTCTCGAGAGGTTCAAGAGCGGCGACAGGATGAACCCCTGAAAAACGCTGGGTTCATGTGCCTTTCCACAGCCATTTTCACCGTTCTTTTGAAAAAGATAAATGGGTAATGACTTAGCGTTTTATTATGATAAATACTTTAACATTTCTTTTTGTCCCCCTCGCACTCTTGAAACGGCTTTTGTTAATGACTACTTTTTCTGAGCCAGTTTTAAATAGGTTTTAATATGTCCCACAATCATCCTTAATCTTGGAACACAATTGCCTCGGCCTTCTTCTCATTCAGAGCCTTTTGACACAGGGAGTGTGAAGGGGTTCACCTTAACCTCCCTGAAATCTTCATAAGAAGGTCATTATGTGCTGCACATTATGTGGTTTGTTCTAGAAAGTTCCTGTACCTTTTCCTTTAATAAAGTGTAGCGTGCCCTGAAATGGCTTTCACGGTGAAGGAACCTGAGTTTGGCCTAAAGTTGAGACTTTGCAGGGTTCAGCCATTGGCTGTGACTGTTACCATGGCAAACCAGGAGCCAATGGGCTTCCAGCTCCTGATAGTGAGAGAAATAGAAACACACCTCTCTCCTGATCAACAGTGTTTTGCCAGCAGCATCCTTTTGGTTGTAGTGTGGCTAGCCTTTGGACTGTGGAAGAGTGCACCTGGGGAGTGAACACTGTAGATAGTGTGCACTACATAGCATGCTGCTTTGGGAATGTTCCTTACAGCCTCAGGAGTGGACAGTCACCGCTTTAGTTATACTTTGGATTGTCCCAGGTGTGCTGGAGAATGCACCAAATAAGTGCACACTACAGTCCATAGTTTGATAAGTCAGTTATGTCGGAGAGGGCACTTTACAAGTGCACACTACAGCTTGAAGTGTGGACAGTCACTTTGGGAGCTACCTTGGATAGCCACAGGTGTGTAGGAAAGTGCACCAAATGAGTGCACACTACAGCCCATAGTGTGGTTAGTCTCTTTTATGTAGGCGAGTATACTTCAGGAGTGCACACTACTAAGTGTGGATACTCACTGCCCTGTAGTGAATGTGATTGAGCTGTGAGTGTTCCATGTTAGTGCACTGCCCCTTTCATGGTGTGCAGGCTACATGGACACAGATGAAGTCAGTATAATTGCCGGTGTGCAAGTTCTTTAAATCAGTCCAGTGGTTCTCGTCTCCTGTACATTCACTATGATTAGCCAGAGTCTGCGCCGGTCTAAAAATATAACGGCTGGTTTTACATGCCTATGTTCCATTTAAAAACCATACCTCTCCTGACCGTCTCCGTGAAACTATTAATTAATTTTATGAAGTTGTCGTCCCACGGTCGTATTCTTGGTGTAAGATGGATGTGCGCTGCATCCGTTTTCATGTTTGTTTATTGTCTCCTACATGCATAACAGCTTCTCTAAACGCTGGAGAGAAATGCCGCGTCTTCTCTCCCTCATTTTCAGATCTCATGGGGCTGAACCCCCCCCCCCCCCCCCCCCCCCCCCCCCCCCCCCCCCCCCCTACCCCCGCCACAGTTTTTAATTAGGCAGATTTAATTACTGAGAGAGTAATTTCTGGGTTAACTCAAATCTCGGTGTTGCTGCCATAGTTGGGAAATGAATTCTCAGGTCTATGGGCCCTGCTGTATATTTGATAGCCTCTCCCAGAGCACAGCGTAATTGGGTTCTTAGTGGATGGGCTGTGCAGAAATGTAACCCTGGCTAGGTAAAAAATAAAATAAAAGAAAATTAATAAAAGAGGGGAGGGAGGATAGAAGAAGTGAAGCGAAAACTTTGGAGCGCGATTGTAATTCAGGGGTTTCTTTGGCATCGACTTCTGTCCTGAATTCGCATTCATGTGTTGGCTGATTGGCTCAGCCCCAGCGATAGCCCCGCCCCTCCCCTTTCTCTGGGGCATTTGGGGGCACTGAGGTGATGTATTGCACATTTTGAACCAGGTGGGCCACCGTCCGCATTTGTCACATTACAGTTTAACACTTAATAGCTGTTACCCGTACCCCCCAGGTGGATTTACGCTCCAGCCCAATCTGCTGTACGCTTTTCCAGCTCAGCTAATGACAGCTGCCAGGTCGTAACTCTTCAAAGTGTCCCTATTCCTCCATATTGTTAATTAATACAGAATTTGATGTGCTAAAGGACTGGGAACTTCACACTGTTATATATTTGCAAAGGCCATGCAGGTTCCAGCTAAAGCTAATTACAGGGCTGGGTTTTCAGGGGCTCCTTGCCAGTTTTATTTATTTAATTAATTTTTTTTTTGCTCTATGTGAGTCAACTTGGCCAACGGTTTATGCTGGTCCTGATGCCTCTTGGCCACTGAAGATCCTGGTTTGAGCCCAAAAGAATCAACCTGGTTTTCAGAAGTGCCAGCCAGCTGTCCAGGGTTAAAACACTCTTCTGTGGAAAAGTATAAATAAAACCCAGTGATCGTCTTGGATTGGGCAAAGTCTCTAACATAGGTTTGCCAGCCTTGTGTTTTTGAAAGCACAGGAGTGATTGTAAACTCAAGAGGAGGACTCTTTAAGGATATGATTTACAACTGATCTACCATAGATATCTGTTTATCCGCGTCTATCGTTTTGAGCCAAAATGGCTGAATTTGCCATTTTACTAATGCATATGAATGACTAATCCCCATTCTCCAGTATGCATGGTGTGCAGTGCAGGTCCATTTTGCAGAAAGCAAGCAGCATACATTTTACCTGCTGACACTGTTCTATTTCGCCACATGACTAGCGCCCAGCTGTGTGATTGGTGTGTCTATGCAAGTGGGCATTTTTCTCTTTTTTTTTCCGGTAGCAAACGGTACCAAGTGCAGCTTTTTTTGGCACACTCATTAAAATTGATTGGCTGTGATCTGCGAATCGTCGCTGTGGCGCCAGGAAGCTGGTAATGAACAGATCCACACGGCGAAAAGAGTCGGCCCGCTCCGAAAGGGGCGAAACGAGGGGCCGTGCTGTCTGGAGAAAACAACAAACAGCCGCTGTCAGACAGTTGCATCTGGAGCCATATGCAGACAGGGCGTGGCGCGGGAATGGGGCCTGGTCCGGTGTGTGTGTGTGTGTGTGTGTGTGTGTCTGTCTGTCTGTTTGTGTGTGTGTGTGTGTGTGTGTGTGCCTGTTTATGTGCGAGTGCGCATGCTTGCATGTGTGTTTGCGTGCGAGTGCGCATGCTTGCGCGTGTGTGTTTGTGTGCGCATGCTCATGCTTGCGTTTGTGTTTGCATGTGAGTGTGCATGCTTGCATGTGTGTGTGTGTGTGTGAGTGCGCATGCTTGTGCGCGTGTGAGTGCGCATGCTTGCGTGTGTGTCAGTGTGTGTGTCTGTGTGTGTGTGTGCGCGTGCGAGTGCGGATGCTTGTGTGTGTGTGTGTGTTTGACTGTTTATGTGCGAATGCGCATGCTTGTGTGTGTGTGTGTTTGTCTGTTTATGTTCAATTGTGCATGCATGTGTGTGTGTCTGTGTGTGTGTGTGTGTGTGTGCGTGCGCATGCGAGTGCGCATGCTTGTGTGTGTGTGTGCAAGTGTGCATGCTTGCGTGTGTGTGCATGTGTGAGTGTGTATGTGTGCGAGTGCGCGTGCTTGTGTGTGTGTGTGTGTGTGTGTGAGTGCGAGTGCGAGTGCGCGTGCTTGCATGTGTGTGCATGTGTGTGTGTGTATGTGTGTGCGTGCGAGTGCGCGTGCTTGCGCGTGTGTGTGTGTGTTGATGGCCTGTTGCATCAGAGGGGTGTCCGCACCCCCCCGCTGCTGCGGACCGCCTGCTGGCTGCAACGTAGAGCCATACGCTCCACATGTCAGAGATGAAAGGCCCTCTGCAGCAGAGGATGCTGGGAGCTCCTGAAGAGCAGGCAGGCAGGGCAGGGGCAGAGTGGTGAGGAGGGAGGAGAGCGAGGTCTGTCTGCCCGTTTTCATTTTCGGAGATCGATTTCACCCTTATGAGCCTGGTTATACATGGGGACCGATGTTCGCCGCTCTGCAGTTGGTGGCGCGTTTTTACAGCCAGGTGGCGGGAAACGCCCCTGGCTGTAAACTCCACCGGTAACTCCACCGATGAGTACGTACACCTGTGTGTCTGCCCTGCACTACGAGCCAAAACCAACTTCCTGTTTACAGACTGAGTGGAAGAATTTGGCGAACTCCGCTCATCATGGCCGAAGGTAAAGGATGCCATTGGAGGCCGTAAACATAAACACAATCACATTACACTCTGAAAACGTCTCTTATTCATCAAATACACAAAATTGACAACAGTGTTTATTCATCACCAGAATGAGACTTCAGCAGCAGATAGTTCAACATCCGAGTTCAACATTAAGAAAACGAGCTTTTTTCCCTGATGTCATGTTCATATTCATAAAATAGAGACAAGTGCAAATGTATCAATAGGAAGAGACAGCGTATCAGCAGAGCATACAGTAGCTGTAGATATTTCAACCTCAGGGCTCAGGACGACAGTGGGTGGAGTTGTGTATTAAACACCATTAGAGCTTTGATTTTTTTTATTTCTCTTCTCTCCCCTCCACGCCTCCATCACCCTGCCTCTTACTTCCTGCAAAGACTGTTTAAATGTTATTGACGGCTCCAGCCCTCAGCCGATAGGAGGTTTTGTGTAACGGTACACCCATTAAGCGTCCGTCCCGAGCAGACACAAGCTGATGCTCCCTGACCGGTCATGCGGCCTGACTCCCATCAATTTGTGTCTGTGGAGAGAGAGGAAATGAATGGGAGGAAGTCCCTGTCGCTGCACGCCACACTGATCCTCACGGCAGCCTTTTAAGTGGAAAGAAAGGGGGTGTGTCCGGCCCAACGGACTTCTGCCTCATTGATAGATGTACAAACCACTCCCATTCGGAACCCTGTGCTTCTTAGGGTTCCGGGGCTCCCTGGCTGTCTGTTTGAGGATGTGAGTACCTAAATAACTGGTGCACGGCTCTGGTTTTTTTTTATTTATCAATTTTTTTTTTCCTCAATGCAATGTTTCCCACTTACATGCAGACTGCTGTCAAAATTGCATTGCAGGGGAATTAGGAAAGGGAGTTCAGCCACCTCCATTTAAGCTTAAAAAAAATAAATAAACAACAGGCAAGCTTATTTGCTAACAGCACAAGGACAAGAGCCAGTACAGATTTTAATTTCATGTTTTTTTTTTTTTGCATATTTTTTATTTTAAAAAAATCAATTGTGTGTTTGTGGATCGGTTATAGAGAATACTGTGTTTTGGGGTTCCTTTGTTCAATAATAGAAGAAAGTCAGACAAATTAAAACCTGTATCGATTTGAAATACAAGTGATGGTTGTAATTCCCTGAATACAGCGCCGCATTCTGACTACCATCTGCTAGGAGCATGGAGGCCTCCGCGCCGGAGCGCAACCTCTCCCACGGTGTTTACAATCTCCTCTGATTCACATACAGCTGCACTGCTCCTCGGCCATCGCACACAAACACAGAGTATTGCGCAAGCTAGAAGTGACTCTGTTTGGCTGAAAAAAAGGAATGAACTCTTCATGTCACCCGAAAACTTTGATTGGCTTTTGTTGCTGATCTGTTTTTATACTATTGCAATTTCCAGCTCAGGACCACATAAGTCCTGACGTTGATGGTCCTCTGTCACACTGGGCTATTTTATACTGTATCACATTCCAGGCACTTATCAGATTCTCTTATCGAATGCAACTTACAACCTGTTCATGTTTTTAGAGAAAAACTGCGCAGATTTGGAGCAGAGGGCAGAAAGACGGCCGTTTAGCTGCGCAGCTGCAGTGGCTGCATGGCTCCGTGCAGGACTGAGCGCGCTCAGACAGGCGGATAATTCACTGCGGTTATTTCGCTGGATAAATCACAGGGGCATGATGGGACATTGTGATGCAGAGATTTCTTTTATTCCCGCATGGCACCAGCCCAGGGCTTATGGGATACCAGGCCAAGTTTGGCTCTCTTATTTTAATTGTTTTTTATATATGTGCTCTTTTATTTGGCTAACAGCAGCTGATTAATGAAAGACTGCTTTGTTGAGTGTTATTCAGTAATGCATCTGCAGGAGGGTAAAAAGCCACTCTTAGTGTCTGAGCTCTCCGGAATTGCAGTAGTTTTTTTTTTTTTTTGGGGAACATTTCGGAATGCGCACAATCAAAATGAAGCGTCGTACTCCGAGGAGAAGCACAGATGTCTTTCACCCTCCCCCCCAGTCTCCCCCATAATCGTTTTCAAATTACAAAAACAGAAATTTGGTGAAGGGCCGGCGCTCCATTGCGCTGAGGCGGCGCAGCGTAGCGAAATTGTCCCTTTATGGGGGTAACCGCCATCAGTCAGTCTCTGGGAAAATGTGTTTACGGTCGCCTCCGGCCGGTCTGTGCGCCTGGCTCTGCTCTGGCCCCCACCGAATCCCCATGCGGGGGGGGAATTGGCCCTCCAAAAACGCGTTTACTCTTATTGTTTCTTAAACATGGACACATTTCGCCTTCACTGCCATTCAGCCAAGTCCTCTCATAATCGTACATGACAAAATCTGTGTCCGGCCCACGGCCTGATTTATGCAATGAGCCAAACCATTAGCTATATTGGACTGTATGTGATTTTGCATGCAGTTTGCGTGACCTGCAGTTCTGCACAGACACACACACACACACACACACACACACAAACAAGCAAAAGTAAAAATTCATACTTTGTGCCTGCATCCTGCTAAGCCAGGGGAAAGTGAATCGATAAAAAGGATAATTAAAAGTTCCAGCGAGATTAATGAGTAAGTTCGACCAAGTAGAAATGTATAATTTGTCATACTTTTTTGTGTCAGACATTTTGTTACATTTTTAACCAGGCTCTGTGTATTTAACAGTAAACATGATCACAGTTGGCAAATGTTTGGTTTGTTTATTTTGTTTTGTGTTCTTTATCAGGTGAAATAGACGGCCTTTTCAGAGAGAGGCACACAAGTATTAACGAGTCTTTAGGAAAGAAGGAAAGAATTGAGGTCATATTTGCAAAATAAAGACTTCCTTTTTTATGAAGGGAAAAATACCGAGTCTTTGTAGTCTGTTTTGTTTGGCCCATCACTGAGACAGCCTGGTCAATTCATTACACTGGAAATCACAGACATCACTCTGACTGCATGAGAATGTGAGCAGAACTCATTAACTCTTATTAACTCTATTATCTTTATTATTTTAACATTCATCACATTCCAAAAAATGAAATGTGATTTTTTTTGTCACCCAAAAAGTTCATTTTTCTCTTTATGCTAATTCATAGTGAATAAAACTGCTCATGATTTTTCCTCGACGCTGTTACGGTTTATAATAAGATTATGGAGGGCCGCTATTGCAGCCGGTTTACAAAAAGAACTTTGTATATTTTTTATATTTCTTTCTGATAGAGAAATACCTACAGTGATTCAGCATCACATTGCACACAAATGCTCAAGGCCAAACCTACGTGTGCTTTCATACGCCGTGTTCTGCTTGTTGCTTCAACCTCCAGTAAAATTCCATTCCCTTCATGAACACAATCTTCCAAACAAAATGTATTTTTTGTCTAAGATTTGTTTTTGTGGCCTATTTATTGCAATCTAGAAATATGCATGATAATGACAGTGAATGTTTTTTAATATATTTATTGTTATTGACACTGCCAGTCAGTTCCATTTTGCACTGGAAGGTCATATTTTTGCCTTAGTTGATTGGCCATGATACATTTTTATGAAAGTGCTGCCGTTTTTAGCCTTGTGATTGACAGTAATTGTGTATTGTCTTCAGTGATTTCCAATTGGCTGTATTAAAATGCATTTTGAAGACGTTCTTGCTGGTATTCCTCTCAAAGACCTCATAATGACTAAGAAGTTTTTTTTATTGTTGCAGTAATTATATTAATATTGTTTATTTCTTAATCACTGCAATCTTAGATTTTTTATACTTCATTTTATGCGGTAAGTCAATTGCTACAATAGTGGCCTCACAGTGTTTCAGTAACTTTTTGTTTTAATCCAAAAATGTTACATAGTTCCTTCCTGTTTTCTCATTCTAGTGTCAGCTCCAGCCTTGAGCTGTATCTGTACCAAGTTTATTTTCTCAAATTCACATTTGAGACATGGAAAATAAAACCTGCCTGCCTTCAGCATTACTCTATTCAGTTACTGATAGTGTTTAAGTGTAATTGTCTTCTCAATGAGTACATTAGTGAACATGATTCAAATTTGGCTATTCTCGTGTTGAGAGCTTCCTTTTGTGTTACTGAGATTTGAAACAGACTGCTTTACCCAGTTGCTGCTCTCTGCCAGCGATGCTTTCCTGGGAATGGAGCGCTCCCATTGGCCAGATAAGGCTCATCACTCTTCAAGAACAGGCAAACCGATTGGTTTCCTGAAAGGTTTCAGTCGTTCATTCACAGGAGATGGGGGTGACGGTAATAGCTGGGGGGAATTTATTGCGTGCTGTTACTCAGCATGACCCCCCCCAAAAAGCGATTATATTCAAATCCGAGCCTCCGCCCTCACCCGCTAATATATCAGAACAGGGTCGGGAAGAGAATTATAAATAAGTAAAGTGCAATAAAGACTCATTTAGGAGAGTCAGGAGGCGACGACATGGGACACGGGCTTTATTGTGTATTTTATGGCTCTAATAAGTGGGCTAGCGCCACAGCACTTTCTTTTAAAGATGGGGGTGGGGGGGGGGGTGTATGGGGCAGGGAGGGTGGAGGATTTTGAAATGGCACAGCTAATTCTGAGTGTATTGGGGTTCAGAGTGACTTCTTCTTTTTCCATACTTTAGAACAATTTAACAACATAAATAAATACATCTAGATCGATTTATCTCCTTCAGAAATTATATGTATATATATTTTTTGTTAACAACACAAAGTTGCTGAGTGTTTATGCTGCAAATTGAACTTAATGGTAAGCTTGTCTAACCTACACCCAAACCCCCCCACCCCCCCCCCCCCCCCCCCCCGCCCCCCAAGCACCCGCCACCACCCACCTCTTTCTCTCCACTAACATATAATGAGAAATCCCGATATTAATTGGGTTAAATGAAGTGATTCTGTTCGGCTCCTACAATTACGGCATTCAAAGGACCCGCTTACCGCTTTCATTATTTAATAAGATCTCTGTGGACTCCGCACGCATCAGTGCTGGGCTGGCTGCATTCAAATGCAGACTCAAACTTTTCTTAATTAGACTAATAAATTAGCGACAGGCAAGGCACGGACAGTCGGTGGGCGCCCAGGCTTGTTGTAGCGCAGGTCAAACAGATCCATAGGAGGATGTTCACTGGAGATCTTGCGTAACGTCCAAGTCTATATTCTTCAGTTTAACAATAACAGGCCTGCCAATTGTTAAGTGAATGTTATCTTGCTGGAACTCATTAACTACAGAGCAACTCGTGAAGTGACCGCAATCGTACTGCCAGGTTGCAGAGGAACGACAAAAAATGTGTGTTGACTTTGCACCTCCAAAACAAAGACTTTCATTGTGAAAGCGTGTTGTTAATGTATATATGGAGGTTAAAACTGTTATTGTGTTATTGTTAATGTATCACAGGGAGCCATGTTTGCATTATGGGATGTGTGTACATTTGTTTTTTCCCCCTAAAGAGCTGAGGGTTGCCATGGGAGCTGATGCAGTGTTTGCTATGCAGATAGCCTGCTCATCGTTCCGTTTTTCCCTCCTCTCTCTGCACTGAAGCTTGTAAGCCAGGGACCTCAAAATCCACTCCACTCCACTCCACCATCGTTGTGTTCAGTATTCAAAGTACTTAACATTTAGGCATCTGATAGATTTTAGCCATTTGACTGAGTACGCACACACTTGGCTCCAATGACCTAAAATGGCGGCATGTCAGTTTTCCTGATACTATTTGGCTTCTGTCAAAAAAAAGAGACAGAATGTTTTATGCTAAGCAGTGGATTATATTTGTGTAGAACAGAGTGTGTGTGTTTGGGGTGTTGGTGTGCGAATAGCAGTGGTGGGAGGACCTAGCAGGACAGGAGGCCTCCTTGCTATTCCACATGCTTTCGGTTAGCCGGAGGCCTGCAAGTTACTGTACTGCCTTTTATTTTCTCCCCTGCCCAGTGAGCTGTGTGTTTAATCTCAGCTGTTCTAAATTGCACGGAAACGTTGAACCTCTCCACTTCGTGCCTGCTTATGTGGCTTTGACGCACCACACGGCCCGATTACCATGGCACAGCTATAATCAGGGCAGCCGTTTCGAAACACCATGTGGGGAGCTGGCTGGCTGGCCTTCATGTGTAGCACGATAGCCTCTAGCATGATAGTCACCTCAACAGCGTTGTTTTTTTTTTTGTTTTGTTTTGTATATTTGCCAAAAAAAGGGGAAAAATAATGCATTTGATTTGCTGTCTTAGAGCTGGGGGATGAATTGGTGTGGCCATTTTCAAATTTCAAGTTACTGAATGGCACTGCCTTTTGGGGGTGGTTTGTTCTTCGGCGTTCTTCAGCCAAAAAAAAAAAAACATATATATATATATATATATACATAGTAATTATAACACAGCACCAGTCTCACCCTGCTTAGAACTTGCTGGATGATGTTTATGTCACCCCATAGCCTAAACCGCACAGCTCGAAGCTTACGGAGGCTCAACGATTTCAGCGATTGCTCTATAAAACAAGACCAATACTGATGCATGACCCTGAGGGATTATTCCATGTAGTTAACTTTGCTGTTCACATTTTATGTGAAAACAGGAACAGTGTGTAACTGCAGGGAGAAAAAAGTAACAAAAGTACTTTCATTGTTTTTTCATTTTTTTTTACATGTATCAGCTGAATAAACTATATGGTTCTCATAAATCGTTGATGACAGGTTCTCAAGTGCAAATTAAGGGGTATCTGATAGCATCAGTATCACACTACTAGTTTTTTTTTTTTAAATTGATTTTTTTTTCCTCCCATGAGAAAATCGATGTAAGCAAATGGTGATTTGTTGATAACCTATTTTCTCACTGGCGTTGTGTTAAACCGGGCGGAGCGAGTGTCTGAGGCGCACTATCAGAACCAGCGGACTTTGATGAGTGCACTTAGGCCGGTCATCGCCCAAAGCCAGCCTCTCGGCACTCGTTTCGATTTCCGAGTCCACGCGCTCCGCAGCACGGTTTGGATTTTCCAGCCGATGCAGGTCGATGATGATCATTGGGCCGATGTGAAGGAGAGGTCTCCGCCCAGCTGTAGATGATTAGTTGATTATATTAGGAAAGTGGACCCTCCGACTCTGGATCAGCCCTCAGGGGGCGGGCGCGGAAGCTGATTGCAGATTGACTCAAAGTTGAGGATTTTTTGATTGGTATTGGGGAAAAAATAGATGTGAAATGACTGTCATGGGAACTCCAGTGCATCGCGTCCAGTGTGTATCTGACGGGGTGAATGATGACAGCGTCCTTAACCCGATCAGTCTCTCTTTCTCTGAGCGCTGGTCTGTCCCCTCGTTTCAGCCCACAGCCGTTCCTCAGCCACTGCTACAGCCTCTATATCATATCATAATAAATAAGCGAATAAAACCTTGTGACTGTATTTACTTCCTGAGGGTTCATGGGTTTGACCCATTTATGGGAAACTCCCTGAAAAGTGCAGTTGTCCTTTTGGAGATTAGAATTGAATAGTGAGGGGTGCTTGTTCAATGTGAAGCCCCTGTGAGACTCTGACCAATGTCTAAGCAGGCATGTCCTTCATGGTTATCGCTGCCATGGTACGTGCTGTTTCTAGACTGCGGGTCTTGAAATGAAAGAACGAAACTTCCCAAATTTCATGGAGCGATCAGCTGTCAGTGATGTTTTGACCAATCAGAAATGTTTTTTTTTTTTTCTCCACAAAAAGCAGTCAGTCATGATATTGCCAGCTCCTCCAACACATCCATGCTGGGTTCAGTGAAACCTCACTCTGAGACCTGCATGGCACTCATGACCCCCCCACCCCACCCCCCCCATGTGTTTCCATAGGAACTCAGCTGGAGAATCTGATGGAGACGATGAGGGCGGAGATCGCAGCCCACCCTCCAGTGGAGGGCTCCTACATGCCACGCAGAGGGGACTACTGCATCTCCAAATTCGCTGATGGGGAATGGTAAGTCTAGCGCCCCCTGCAGGCTCACTCAGATCTGTGCACTGTTAAGCTGTGCTGGAGCAGCCAATCACAGGCCCAGAGTTACTCTGCCAGCTGTAAGAGTACTGCCATGTTTATCCGCCGAATTTGTGTTTATCGAGCTGTTCTGTCCTTCATTCTTCCTATTTCTAGAAACGTGACCTTCTATTCCCTGTGGAAAATGTGTGTTGTGTGATGCTGTGACAACCTGTCAATGGCCATACATTTATTGATTAATTTGATTGCTAGCATGACTTGTCACGATCATAACCCGAGGGTAATATGAGCCTGACAAGGCTGAGACTCCAGGGATTTGCTTTCTAATGAACCAATGGACACTCACCTTCTGATGAGTCAAGACCTCCCATAGGACCACTCATCCAATGGCCTGCAGCTTGAGGCCGACTGAAAGTTTCTCAAGCCAATCAGATTACAGGACGTCCTTCTCAAGTGCTAGGAGAGAATGAGTTTTCAAGATACAGCTACAATGACCCAATCAAAAAAGTATTTTTCTTTATTTTGGGCTGCTCTTACTTTTTTCTTGTTTTGTTTTTAACGGAAGTTTTCCAGGTTGTGAGCTCGGCGGAAATTAAGGTTAATGGCTCCATTTAAAAGTTGCATTTTTGTCGTCGGGAGGCCTTTTGAAAGACAAGGTAGAATGCAGCGCTTGGTGTTTAAGTTTGCAAATGGGCCGGTAACAGATGGGAGTCATTATGATAAAACGCCACACTCGTCAGGATGACATTGAGTGGGATCCCTGCGTAAACAGCACTCATGGAGAGAGTCAGAGAGAACCAGAGAACAGAAGAGAGAGAGAGAGAGCAGAAAAGTACAGCAACCGGGGAGAAACTTTTCAGTCCGGTGCAAAGATAACCTTCTGTGACCTTCTGCACTCAACTACAGGGAAAGTGTTTTACCCTCTGAACCGACATCGAGCCATGATTCTGCAGTATTTATGAGATGCAGACGTTCCCCCCAGCCTTTTGTTTTTGTGACTCTGAGTTCCTTGTCCCCTGGCATACAGCAGCCGTGGTACAGTTGCAGTGTTGACGTGACTCAGTGCTTCTGAAAAGGATGACTCTCACCTTCTCTAACCTCTGCAGGTGAAAAATGCCTTTATGCACAGGTCAGGGTCCAGAATTTGACTATAAACTGTTCATCACGACCAGGACTTGTGAGTGAATAGGGATACACTGTGTGGTTTGAAGCAGACCCTTTCGCTTTCAACACCCTTTTGTTGTTGTACAGTTGGCAAACTATAACCATAGGGGAAAAAAGAGAAACATCTTTGGTCAGCTCACATCTGAAGCCTCCTACACTAGAATTAATGATGACTCATTGAAGATCTATGTCAAGCATATAATTTGGATTGGTCTCCTACCCTCGTTCTCCCGCCCGTTCTCCCGCCCGTTCTCCCGCCCGTTCTCCCGCCCGTTCTCCGGCCCGTTCTCCGGCCCGTTCTCCGGCCCGTTCTCCGGCCCGTTCTCCTGCCCGTTCTCCTGCCCGTTCTCCTGCCCGTTCTCCAGCCCGTTCTCCAGCCCGTTCTCTGCTCCTCTCCCGTGTTTGCAGAGCTGGGCTCATTTTCATAAAACTAATTAGAGGTTTGTTTCCTCAAGGCCCTGCGGCGCTGACAAGATTCACCCTGGAACAAAAGCAGGGAATGGCCTACTTTTTTTTTTTTTTTTTTTTTTTTTTTCTCCCTCTTTTTTTTTTTTTACTCCACCCGTCGCCACGGCGATCCACGGCTGCACCAGGCCCCGCCCACTGTTTGCCAGAGCTCCGCTCCTCCATCTGTGTTTGCCCCCATCAGATTTAATGTGTTTAATTTCCAGGCCTCACATGTCAGGATATGATGAATGGGGGTTCAGCCTGGCCTCCCTCTGACCCCCCCACCCCAGGCCTGCTGAGTGTAGGGCATGGGGGGGGGGGTGTTCAGCCTGGCCTCCCTCTGACCCCCCCACTCCAGGCCTGCTGAGTGTAGGGCATGGGGGGGGGGGGCATCGGGGGCTGTAAATACACCTGACCACAGGCCGTAAAGAAGCAGGGCAGGGGGACCAACACCTGACAGCTTTATTCAGTGTCTCACCTGAACCAGGCATGCCCCTAGGAAGGGTGTGTTATGGGATGTCTATAAACCAGGCATGCCCCTAGGAAGGGTGTATTATGGGATGTCTATAAACCAGGCATGCCCCTAGTAAGGGTGTATTATGGGATGTCTATAAGAGACAGTAAAACGTCTTTTTCCTGAAAATGCGGATGAGGCTCTTACCTGGGCTCGTCGGGGCGATACGAACAGGCCGAGTCGGGCCTTTGGACAGACGGGCAGGTAAAAGGCAGTGGGACGGGGGTTTAGGGGACGATAAAGCACATGGTGATGGTGCGTTTGGCTGGCCTTATGGGTCTCGCACAGACCCCTTTGTTTGGACTCCAGTGTGCCCTCGGCATGTCCGCACTCCTGCTGGACATCTTGAGAAAGAGAGAACTCCTGTGTCTCCAAAGTATTTCTGTTGCGTAGTTTTTTTTGTGTTTTTGTTTTTTTTAAGCTTGCTTGAATAGGCCTTTATCTTCAAAAGTTGAGTTTTGTCGGGGTATGCATGATTGTTAGTTGATGATTTGTGGTGTGAACCTTTACTGTTTTCTCATTTCCCTGGGATGGATGTCTGCGTTTGCCGTTACAGGACTTTGGGAGTGTTCAGATTAGAGGCTCGCCCCTCTCCTGTATTCTCGTATCGCGTTCGTCAGATCGGTCGGCGGCTGCAGCGTTAGCGCAGAGATTTGCGCTTCAGCTTATGAACACAGGGGGCCTTCCCCCACTCTGACGGGCGGCTGAAGGAATGAGTAGCAAAGAGAAAGAGAAAAAAGAGGGAGAGAGGGGTGGAGGGAGAGAGAGAGCGGTGGAGAGAGAGGGGGAGAGAGGGGTGGAGAGAGAAAGAGAGGGAGAGAGAGGGGTGGAGAGGGAGAGGGAGGGAGAGAGAGCGTGCTGCTGGGCTGTGTTAGAATGCATTCTCTTGTTCCTTATTTGTTCATGATTCGTGAGGAAATACTGAAAAACTGAATATTTTCAGGCCGCAAAATTCTCAAGGAGAGACAAAGGTGACTTAGGTATGTCATAAACGCACACACGCACATTTCATAAAGATGTGCTGGAGAAAATAATCAACAATAAAGCCGAATACTCCAAGATGTAGGACCAATCACATCCCTGGCTTGGAATCGTGGTCTGAGCACGCTCATTGCGTTCATGTGGAGGGGAGGGGTGGCAGTCATCAGCTCATCTATCCCCTCCCGTCTTCCGAGCAGTTGACCTCTGACCCCCTCGTTTCCTTGGCCACTGTGTGCGTAACCCCCTCTGTGCTGATGATCAGAGCAGACATGTTCACTGATCCATGGGTCCCCCAGGAAACGGGAAACAGTCTCTCTCTCTCTCTCTCTCTCTCTCTCTCTGTCTCTATGTCTCTCTTTCTCTTACCCTCCCTCACACATTCTCTTTCTTTTTCAAGCCAGAGGGAAAAAGGTAAATGTGACCAGACCATAGTTGCACTGGTCCATTGTATGATAAAATTGCACGCTGAAATGGTTGTTCATTCTCTCCCTCTATCACTCTATTCCTCCTCCTCTCCCTCCTTTCCTTTTGTCCTCTTGGCAGAGGCTGGGCTTTGGCTTTTTCCCATTTTTGAGCAGAGAGGTTACGTGAATAGGAATGTAATTATGTGAGCTGTTCTGAAAGTGATGGTTTGGACCCATATTGTATGGATCCTATAATACACCCAATAAAGGCGGGTTGAAACTAAGTTCAGATTCAGTTCTCCTGGATGGATGAGAGTGTCTTTTAAATGCCTCCCATGTGCGCATTACAGCCTCCAGTACAGAGGGGGCGCTGTGTTCACTGGACCATGGTGCATTTCAGCACTCAACTGCTTATTTAAGTCACTGATTGGCGGAGAGTCCCTACACCATTTTTCCAAGCTGGCTGCTAATTGAAAAGAGGCCACAAAAAAAAATTCTGAAAACAGTGCAGCCCTCCAGTAATGGAGTTTGACACATCTGCCAATGTACTTTTTTCTCTCCTTCTCTCTCAGCTCATAACGTGGGAATTTAATTCTCTGTCACTTTCTCACTCACACACACTGTGACCGTTCCTCCTCCTCTTTGTGTCCATTGCAGGTACAGAGCACGGGTGGAGAAGGTCGAATCTCCAGCAAAAGTTCACGTGTTCTACATCGACTACGGCAACGTAAGTACTGCCTTAGTGAACAGGTGCAGATGAATTATGGTGACTCAGTGTTTGCTTTGAAATTGTGATAATCTGGAAAGGGACTTGATCTAAAATTGTAGATTGAAAATCTTAAGCCTTGAAATACTCAAATAAATTGCCAGTTATCAGGCTTAAGGTTACGCTCTGAGAATACGGCTTGTGCTTCATAAAGAGGAGGCCAAAATGAGAATGAGAACTTTCAACAAAATGAGAACTTAAGCCGGTTTTTAGAAAAGTAAATGATTGAGAATTATAGCTTGTGCCCTGTACCTCCTTGCCAATTAAGATGTGTACCTCATTACCTCATGAGAATTTCTCTGTCATTTCTGTTTTCCTGGAACTGGTCTTTAAATTCCCTGAAATGGCCCTGAGGGAACATGGGTAGTGTCCCTAAGCACACTGATTTTCACATTCAGGTTCATTCCGCTCAAAGCTGAGCATTGGGCTCGTGTGTGAGAGGGGTACCGTGGTCCTCAGAGTGTGCTGGCTCAAACCTTACTGTCCGTCCCTGGGGTTTTCACATCACATTTCACATCGTTCTCAGTGAACACTGTGGTGCCCTCAATGTTTGTCCTCCTTTAATGTCCTCTAGAAAGTGAATCTGATACATGCATACACACATGCACGCACACACATGCACACAAGCACACGCTCACAAATATATGCATACCATTTCATACTCATAGAGACATATGAACTGATATGAATTGAAACACGCACACGTACACTCACATGCTGACAAAAACACACACTAATGTGAACGCACGCACGCACATGCTGACATAAACACACACTAATGTGAACGCACACACGCACATGCTGGCATAAACACACACTAATGTGAACGTATGCAGACACGTGTTCTCTGAGCTGATGGTGGAGCCCTTGATATTGAGTGTGTTGGATTACCCAGAGTGCACTGCTCCATGTGTTAGCTGTTGCCACAGAGACCGCAGCCCTGGGCAGAAGATCACGGGGGCAGATTTATATGTGACTTGGCACGTCGCTGGAAAGCCTTACTCAGTGGAAACGGGGGCGAAGCCGTAACCCGTGACGGAATAACGCTGGGGAGAAAAGGCCCTCTGTCACCATGGGGATTGTGCCCGACGCCCTGAATCGCATAATGAGACGCGTTGCTGACGCGTCCGTGCTAAACACGTATGGCAGCCGGCTCCCAGGAGACGCTCCCATAAACCAGCATCCACATCCAAACGTGTCAGACACCGTGACATTACCTTCTCCTGGGAGGAAACATTGCCCTGTGCAGACACAAACATGCTAAACACTGCGGGGTGCCGTCCCCAGGGCACCATTGTCTAATGGGACGTAGTTGCCACATTCGCATCAGACACCCTGAATGAATTACTGGACTGGTTGCAATATCCTAAATCCACACAGAGACTTCTCCAACCCCACTCCGTCAAGCTGTTGAGAGAGTTTTTATTTGCAGTGCAGATGAAACTCTGAATTATAGCCTATGATCTTGAGGCTTTGTGTAAAAACGGAGAAAAACGAACATAATTTCATCATTTTTAACAGCATATTAAACTAAATTTCACATGCAGAAACGGCGTTGAAGTTTTTTTTTTTTTTTGGATAATGATATGCAAACGACAGTGCCATGTGAAGAGATTAAAAGAATAGCCGGTCATTATTCAATGGCTTACTTTTACTGCGCAATCAAAATATATTACTGAGATAAATTCCTCTTGCAGCACTTAAATAGTTTACTCCTCAACTCGCTGAGCTCTTATTAACCCACAGAACTTGGGTCGTTAAACCTGTGTTTGTGTGTGTGCGTGCGTGCGCGCAACTGTGTCTGTGTGTGACCGCATGCATACGCGTGCATGTCTAATGGTATGTGTGTGTGGGCATATGTATATGAATGTGTGTGTGTGTGTGTGTGTGTATATGAATGAGCGTGCATGCACATATGTATATGTATATGCGTGTGTGTGTGTGTGTGTGTGTGGCGTAAGAACTGCAGTATGGCACTGCAGAGGAATGAGGAAGCAAGTGGAGAGACAGAAAGGATGGAGGGACCCGAGTTCAGTGTGTGGGAAGGAGAGAGGAGGCAAGCGTCACTTCTCTGAAGGGGCTTTTTATTCCTTTTCAGGTTATCTTCCTCTCACTGATTCACCTTCCCCCTGTCTTAACACTTTCTCCTCCATCATCCATCCATCGCTCTCTCTTGCTCTCCGTGTCGTTCTCAGTTCAGCAGGAGTATGTATACAGGCAATGCACATCATAAATGATATGCACAGCGCAGTTGTGTTGAAGCAACATACACTAAGGCCAAAAGGAATGTGCGATATGTCTTCAAATTTCCATTTCTGATATTGATTATATATTTGCACATAATTTTATATGTAAACACTGGGCTGTATGTACATGTGTCGTTCTCTCGTTTCTCTCTCTCTCTGATGGATGAAGAATGTAGGAGCATGTTTGGGAGGCCACAATAACACTGGGTTGTTTAAAGAAAAAATGGCTGCCTCCATGCAGAGTGGAGTTTGTGAAACACTTGCAGGAAGGATTCTGTTCAAAGCCTTTCAGAGTGTCATAACTCTGGGTCCTCTGGGAGAAATCTGTTTCTGCTATGGCTGTCTTCAGTGGTCTTTGGCCCTGGCTTCTCTGGAGGGAAGCTAATACTAAAACTAATTTTTAAAATGTTTTTTCCCCTATCTATAGAGGTAGCCCAGTGAATGCTCAAAGAAGCTAAACCTCATGCTAACAGTGAGAGAGCCTTAGCCTAATGCTAACAGTGTTTGTACTCTTGTGTCTTGTTCAGTTTCCAGAGGGCGAATAGTGCGAATGGTGTTCCAGTGTTTTTTTGTGTCTAGAAAGAAATTACCACTACTGTTGAGAGGTGCACCGTCACACAAGTGGACTGTAACGCTTCCTGTTTTGTATTTCTCTCTTTTTCCAGAGAGAGACAGTCCCCTCCACCCGACTGGCTGCTCTCTCCCCGGCCTTCAACATCCGGACCCTGCCAGCCCAGGCTACGGAGTATGCCTTTGCCTACATCCAGGTCCCGCAAGACGTAAGCATCAACGCCCCCCCTACACCCCCCTCATTTCAGCACTAACCTCACACCCCCCTCACTTCAGCTCTCCCTCACCTCACCCACCCCTACACCCCCCACACATTCGCTTACAGGAAGTGTGACATCAGCCAGCTTCCTGTCTCCTCTCTGTGCAGTACGGGTGACTTTAAGGGTTAGAGTCTCAGTGCTGAGCTGCATGCTGGCCCCCCGCAGACGCGGTCTCTATGGGGAAACTTAAATTCAGTTTAAGCTTTTAAACTTTAAATCACCCAAAAATCGATTTTTTGAAGCTTCTGCATCACTCACACAGAATTCTCCTGGGCGGGTAGTAGACTGGTATCTTAGAGACAGGTGCATTGTAATTTCTGCATTTTTATTTATTTTTTTTTTTGGGAACATATTATTTGACCAGACGAATTCACCATCAAAAATTGATTCTTTGGGTGACTTTCCCCTTTAAGGGCAGATTTACTAAGGGTTTTGGTGTGAGGGGAAAAAATGTTAGCGCCAGCAAAACCAGGATTTCTACCAGTTTGTATTGAGTGGTTTATGTGTGCTAAAGTAGTTTGTGTGTGCTAAATCCGTTAGCAAACTCACTCGTGGCATTCATCTCACAGCCACCTGCAAAGGCAGGGGGGCGCCGTTACCTTAGGGGACCCTGTCATCCACCGGCAGGGAAAGCAGGCTTGATATTTTCCCTGAATACTGATTTTCAAACCTAAAATGGCTCAACCAGAGGCGCTACACCAAGGCACTGAATGTGCTAATAGTGCTATGGCTTACTATGAATGTGCTGCAGCCCATGCTGAACATTCTAAGGCCAGAGGCTAAATGGGCTCTGAACCTGCTACAGTGTATGCTAAACATGCTACAGCCTACACTGTGTGCGCAGTGTGGAGATGCTAAATATGCTTCAGCCAGCGCTAAGTGTACCATGGTCAGTTGCTGCACATACTACGGTCAATGCTAAATGCACCAGAGCTAAATGCTAAACATGCTACAGCCTATGCTAAATGTGCCATGGTCAGATACTCAACATTTCACAGGCACACAGACACTAAACATGCTACACTATATGCTAAACGTGTTGCGTGCCTGTACGTGCTATAACAGACGCTAAACGTGCTACGGCTAAAGTCGCTAGTCCAAGGCCTGTCAAACTGCAGACCACCCATCCTCAGCCTTGACCCCTCTGAAGGCCCTGCTACAAGCTCGGTTGTGCCTCCAAATTAGCGTTTAAATAACCCCCCGCCATCGTGGCCTCCAGGGTGAGCAGAGGATAGAGATGAGTGGCAGGGCTCAGGAGAAGGGTCCATCGCTGCTTCGCATTCCAGCCTCCTGCCTGGGCTGGAGGCTAATAAGAGCGGCCCGGTGACACACAGTGGGTGCGTCATGCTGACTCGGGCCTGTGTGTGTGTGTGTGTGTGTGTGTGTGTGTGTGTGTGTGTGTGTGTGTGTGAGAGAGACCAAATGCGCTCTGAATTATTCCCTGAAAAGGCTTTGTCTCCTCCAAGGACAGTCGCTTCTGCGGTTGCCATGGAGATGGGAATAGGTGCGACGACAGGCAGGTGGGTGGCCCCGCCTAAGCCTCACCAGACTCCCCCTCCCCCCGATTCTGGAGCAGCTTTTTGGACTCTCTGAATGAGTTTGTGTGCGTGTGTTTGTGTGCGCGCACGCTTGTCGTTGTCTCCGCTGATGAAAGTAATTGCAGAAAGTCAGATGTGTCTGCTGTGTTTGTGAGACATCAGTGGCTCGTCATCAGAGCTGTGACACTTTGAGTTTGAGCCTCACAGAAAACCTTCAGCAGTCTGCTCAGCCGCCAGGGACGGACTCTCTTCCTAAATGGCCTAATCATTTTTTGGTCTGTATTTCCACCAGGTACACTGGATTAATTAGCTGAATAGCGCATACAGTATTTAGCAGTCACTGTAGTGTAAGCACAGACTGTAGTTTTCATAATAGGCTTACAAGAACAACCATCACTCAAGAGCTCAAGAAATGTTGCTGAAATGTCAAATCACACTAATGTATTTGATGAATAAATAAGTGAAGAGTAGAAGCTGGAATGAAATCCAGAACTGGAATGTGCTTTGGGGAAGATGGTTTCCCTTCCCTGTAGTATAGGCAAGGTCATGGCGGTAACCTCCATATCGCCCCCTGCAGGAGGACGCCCGGGCAGATGTGGTGGACAGCGTAGTGCGGGACATCCAGAATACGCAGTGCCTGCTGAATGTGGAGTACGCCGGGGCTACCTGCCCCCACGTCACCCTACAGTTCGCCGACTCCAAGGAGGATGTGGGGCTCGGACTGGTCAAGGAAGGCATGGTCATGGTGGACGTGCGGAAAGAGAAGCACCTGCAGAAAATGGTAACGTTCACCTGGACACATACCTGCGCATCTACAAAACAACACTCCTGAAATCTGTGCGCACACCAAATCAGTCTGATAAATGCCTTAAATGAGTGAGATCATAAACATATATGTAGTCAGCACCTCCTCTTTCACAGTGTCCCTATCTCTGGCCAGATTTTGGTTGTCAGCCTTTTTCCCCTCCGGCTCAGTAATACATACACTGTATGTATTATTGTGTTTGTGTACATGTGTTTGTGTGTGTCTGTATTTAAGCCTCGGTTTGTTTAAGTAATTGTGTTTAAGAGTTGTGATTGTTCATATGTGGGAGCGTGTGTGTGTGAGATTGAGGAAGTGTGCTTTTTGTGTGTGTGTGTGTGTGTGTGTGTGTGTGTGTGAGAGAGAGAGTGTGTGTGTGTGTTTGTGTGTGTGAGAGAGAGTGTGTGTGTGTGTGTGTGTGTGTGTGTGTGTGTTATTGAGTGAGAGGTGCTTTGTTTAGCATTGATCCGGAGGATTCCATTACTCAGTGGGCCTCTGTTTGCAGCACCAGGGAGGCTGTTTGTGGAAATCCATGCAAAGATGCTGTTAATTGTAGAACCCAGAACTACAAAGCAGGAGCCCTAATCAATACGCCCCCCTCCACCCCCCTGTGATGCTATTGTGTCCTCTCCCTGGCTCCGAAGGGGGCCCTGTCCCCTCCTGCGTTGGCGGTTTAAACGCCAGTACAGCAACGGCCCACACTGTGAGGCTTCCCACTCAGGCCTGCTGTGTTTCCCCTTTAAGTCTCTGCTTGATTCATAGTTTCATCTCCGGGTTGGTGCAGATCCCTTCTGTGAAATGGATGTGTACAGCGTTGTTGTTGGGGGGGGGGGGGATGGGGGGGGGGGGGGTATAAGGAAAGGTGGGGTAGGGATTAAAAAAAAAAAAAAAAAAAAACGATCAATTGAAATAAGCAGTTTGGGCAGGAGACTGAGTGCTGGCTGGAGTTGATGGGGAATGGAGGGGAGATTTACACAGGCCCAGCGCATAAATAAGAGCTCTGCTCTGGGTCTCTGTGTGCCTGCAGCCGGCCTTCCCTGGCCCTGCTTGTGCAGGCCATGTTGCCCCCCATCCCTCCCTACCCATAATTCTCTGCCCCTCTTCCCCGTTCCTGCTCCCACTCCCGGTTACGGTTGTACCGTAGGCTCTGTGATTTACGGTCATCGTTGGGGTGGTGGGAGAGGCATATAAATACCGCTGGACTGGAGCTCTCCTGCGTTATAATTCCACAGCAATCTCCCAAAAAAAAAACGCCCCCCTGCTCAGAGTGGCACCGGGACGCCCCCTCCTGTGGAGGGATTCACCCCCCCCCCCCTTCAGCCCAAGCTGGTCGTTTCGCCCAGTTTCAGCCAGCACGAATGCAGGGATCAGGAAGTGGTCTTCACCGAGATTGGGCCGTCCTCTTTGTGCTGCCCGCACCGTTTTGGGGGGATTTTGTGTCACTTTTCTCCATCTTTTATATCAAGCATGCATCTATTCTTCCCTCCTTCCATCCCCAAGCTCTCCACCTCCTCCCTTCCTCTGTGCACACTTGTCTTTGTTTTTTCTCTCCATTTTCATGCTTTCTTTCACCCTCTTTCTCTGCACTTTTTACTGAGGTAATCTTGCGCTCTCTTATTCTCTCTCTCATTGTCCCATCCTCTCCAGACGTGTCTCTCTCTCTCTCTCTCTGTCTCTTTCTCTTTCTCTCTCTGTCTGTACTGATGCTTTTCACTTTGTGAGATGGGAATATCTGAGAGACTAGACTCAAGCATGATACCGTTCTTTTTCTGATTCACCTCAAACTCGTTGATGGAATCAAGGTGACAACGTTGGGACGTGGGCTGATTTAAAAACCCTACCTACAAATGATGTTGTGTTATCACAGTCACTTCCTCAAATCGCGTCGCATCAGACTACATAAAAGCTTGAGGGCTCTGGTGCGTGAAGTCTGGGTAAATATTTGTTTTTTTTCTGTAAGATTTACCACATTTTAATTTTAGTGGCTCACCATATGAAAATAACTGAGTTATCAGGCCCAAACTGAAAGTGCCGGATTTCCATCACTGTTGTCGCTTCGCATCAGCGGAATGAGAAATGGAAGGTCTGCAGGGGTTTCTGTTGTTTTTATTTTATTTTTATTTTTATAGCATACATTTCCAATAATTACCATTTACATTTTGATTTCAACAAAAAATATTCATAACATGATGGAAGACACACTCCTGCTTCCTCCCTCTCTGTGTCTCACTCTCTCCCTTTCATTCTCCCGACTTCCCTCTCTTTCCTTCTGTCTGTCTACCTCTCCCCTACTTTCTGTCAGTTTCTCCCTCTCCACCACTACTTCTCCCTCTCTCCGTCCCTCCCTCCCTGTCACTCTCCCTCTCTCACTCCTTTGTCAGGAAGTAGTGGTTATGGATGATTTGGCTGGCCTTCCATTTGTATCCGACAGTGACATAACCTTTCCCTGATTATCCCTCGTTTTTCCCGGGGGGACATAAGTAGATGGATGTTTGAAAGAGCGCTCCCCTCCAGCTGCTCACACCTTGATAATGTCCACTTGTACATATCGGCGCGGGTCTGCTGAATATGCCCGTTGTATTGATGTAGGGCCTGTGAGTAATTAAATGGATATGTGGTGAAGCCCGTGTCTGACACAGCTGCTCACGGGACGTTTCAAAGTCAAAGATTTTTTTATTTATTTATCTTTTTGATCATGTCAAGTTAACAGAACCTGAAAGCGCCAGGGCTGCAGAGACTCTTGAGAGCGAGAGAAAAATCACTTCTTGTTAATTATTCTGCTGTTCGGCAGCACTGATTAACAGTGTTGGTGAGCACGTTGAGACCGATCGGTTTCGGCCTGTTTTTGGCGGCTTGACGCGCTGGTTAGTGATTGATGGTGACCTGTATTTTGTCACTGCTGTGAGTCTTCTTTATGTCCATGATTCATCAACAGTGGCCTTAAAACACAAAAAAGTGTCACTGCTCTGACACTCTCTCAGTCTTCAGACTTTTAGCATCCAGATTTTTCAGTTGCAGTCAAACTTCAAAATTATGAACTCTAAAAGCTCTTTCATTTTTTGACAACCTGACCTAGTTGAAATGATTCCAAGAATCCAATGGCAAATGAAATTGGTGAGATTTGGCATAATCATTAATTCATTCATTTTTTTGTAAGGATTTTGAAATCCTGTCAGTTTTCAAGGTTCTCTCTCTCTCTCTCTCTCTCTCTCTCTGATTAAATTTCAGATATTTCCATATTCAGGGAAGACATCACACAAAGCTAACAACGGTTCAAAGCAGAGGCTTAAATGAATGTATTTTATGAGGCTGGAGACCAGAGCGGCCATTTTAAAGCTTGGGTTTTCATTCAATGCATAGTACACTGTGTGTTAATAGAGCCCATATCTACAGTATTTAACTTAATGGAATTTGGGAAACATTTTAATGCTACACTGAGATTTCTGTGTGAAGCATTGTCTGCCGCATTGTTCGTGCGTAAATCAGCACGAGTTAAAAGCCTACAGTCTCATTATGTCATTTCATGCACAAAAGTAACCCCCCCCCACCGTCCCCTCCCCACTGAATCCTTAGACATGAAATTGTGCATTATGCTTCAATCTGTGTAACAAGGGGGTGGGGGCACTAATCCTTCGCCACCGCCAAACACTGCATCCGCCACATAGAGACAAAAAAATGACTGTTTAACATCCTTTGTTGCTGTCACTTTGCATTTAAGCTGCACTTGAGGCCTGGGGAGGAGGCCTTGAGGTTTTTAGTGTTAATCAGAGGTGGAGGTTTGGCCTTTTCGTTTTATGCTAATGTAGCGGCCCCTGAACGGCCGCGCGGGCAGAGATAAAGGCGGCGCCCTCTCTGCGCGGTAATTACTCCCATTAAGCGCTTACATCCCTCATACCTGTATTTAATCATTCATCACACGTTCGTGTGCCGCGCACATTTCATTCTGATTCGAAAAAACACTTCTTAGAGGGGTCAAGGGAAGAGAAGTGTTCGTTGAAGCCTTTTGAATAGGGAGCGGACGCACCATACAAAGACGACTTTTGTTTGCAATTTTTCTTTTCTTTTTTTTTTTTTTTAAAACTTCCAAAAATAAATTAAAGAAAGGTAACAGAGGCAGAGAGCAAACCCAGATTACGGCTGCATGCTTTCCATCCTACAAATTCCTACAAAGTAGAGAAAATGGGTTTGTTATTTATTTTTTAGCATGACTGTCTCTCAGAAGGTGATAGAGACATCATTCATAAACCCCTCCCCTCCCACCCAATCTGTCTTCCTCATGGCCTGGTTTCATGACAGTGATGGACATTCATGCTCTTCCACTTCGTCCAAACTGGGGCTTGGCACCCCCAATCAACCATGCGGCCGCTTTGGCTCCCATTGAACAGTTAGACAATCAATCCCACAAATCCCTGAGCTGCTAGCACAACTGTGCACATGTCATGTGCTTTGCGCTTCCTTGTAATTGGCCCAGCAGCTAGCAAATGGGGTCCAACTAAGCAAACAGGGAGGTAGATGGTGTGGACTATTCGTTTACAGTTGGCATTGCAAAATAGTGTTGGAAGGGCCACAGGTTTGAATGATTTGGTGATTTTGCCAGTCTGTGTAATTCTGTTTTCATGGTCAGACCCCTCGGCTACTGTGATGTTTGGACCGTAGCTGTAAGCGGTTCTGTTTTATGGCTATGAGCAGGAATGAAGTTGTTCGCATGGTGTTCGTGCTGAACCTTACATTTTAGGAATTACTCGATAGGCCAACGAGCCACACTGCTGAATTGCAAGGTATTCAGTCATACATTCCTATGCTAAAAAGGAAAAGACTGTAGATATTAATTGCTCATGCTTCTTAGCTTGCTATTGTAGCTTGCTACAGAGATGTCATGAGATCAGCGAGTTTCTTATTGGACCTACCTGTTTGCAACGACTCTTGGTATAAACAGGCAACGTTACAAAGTTCTACCTTGCTGTGCAGACTAACTTTCTAACAGTCAGGCTATCAACAGGCGGTGATCGGTCATGCGGAGTCTCGTTAGCATGAGTGTTCACCGTTAGCCATTCGAGCTCTTTGATCTAACGAGTGTAATGTGGTCCTTTTCCCAGTGGCCGTGCACACTGGGTGGGGCTTTACAGCTTACTGCTGTGGGGTAATTAAGCTCCCTCCAAATTTGCGTTTACATAATGTCATAGATGTATTTTTCTACTGGCATTCTGAACTTAAAAGCTGCCAAAGCTTTGCACGAAAGTGTTTGGTTGTTGGCTTTTCATTTTGTCTTTTTTTAAATGATATCTGTTTGATATTATGCAGGAAAGAAATAAGGAAATTATAGTGACATCATGATTTTAAGTCTCAGCGGTTGTGTTTGTGTGTGCAGCTGATGTGGTAGAGATGAAATGGAAAGTTTCAAGCTGAGCATAATCTAGTAAAATATGCCATCAGTGGTTTTTGCAGAAAGTAGGATTTGAAAGCAAAATCAGATGTTAAATGATGCGAAATGGCCAATTAAATCTGTGTAGGACGACTTCATCAGGCTCAAATCACGCGTTTGTTAAGCACGTCTTTTCAATACCGCCAACATCATTGCTCTCCCAAATATCAATAATTATCCCTACCAAATATGATTCCCAGTCAATGGCTCAACAGACTCCCTCCGAGTATCGAGGTTTTTAAAGGTTTATTATGTTAATCCCTGCTTTGGTTTAAAAGGTAAGAAAAGGAGATAAAAAGACACAAACACGGAGCGTGCCTCTTCAGGCGTAAACGCAATCAGCTCTCATTCAGAGCAACGTTGCAGTGTCGGGTGTGCAGGTCCTGCGTGCGTGCGTGCGTGCGTGTGTGCGCCTTGTAATGACCTCGTCTGAGGAGTCCCACATGGGCCTGAGGGGGGGGGAAGGGAGGGAAAAGGGAAAATATTTTGAGGAGAATTCAGGTCAGGCGAACGAAGAATGTATGCCTCGGGTGACCTGCTGTAGTCAGTCTGTATTAATACTTACTCGCACACTCACTCACACACACACACTTGCGCAGTCTCACACAGACACACACTCATATTACAGAATAAAAAATGTGACATTGTAAGTCCCAGAGCACTCATTACAGTAAATACGGGCAGTGCAGAAGTGTGCGGTGAGAACTGGGGGGTGGGGGGGGGGCTGACTGTCCTCATCAGCAGAAACAGTAGGAGGGAGAAGGGTTGGGGAGGTGGGGGTCACCCTGTTTTGTCCCACCCCCTACCCTCCTTCTCCATGGCGTCTGCCACCCTGGCACAGTGCACTCTGTCCCCCCCGCAGGAGAAAACAGGGAACCTCTCCAACGTGCCCAAACCGCGGGGGGCACCTGTGCCCTCCCTAACGAGGTCATTCACCGGCCACTTCAGAGTGTGGCACTCCGTATCCAAGGCAACAGCGCCTGGTCTTGCACAAGGCCGAGGGAGGGAGAGAGAGAGAGAGAGAGGAGACCCAAATAAAGAACCAGCCATGGGCCTGTTCTCACCCCCAGCTCTGTAGCGCAGAGCGCAGAGAGTAATTGGTGCTGCTTTGGATTTAGACCCCAGCTTGATGCTCCGGCACCTGCAGTGGTTTGACAGCCTCTCCCCGTCAGCCACTCAACACGAGAGACCATTAGAAAAGCGTCTTTGGTGAAACACGAGCATACGCATTCCGCTACATACGGTTGCGTCATTTTGAGTACACAGGTTGGCGCTTCTGTCGTCGTTTCTTTTGAAAAGAGTGGAGAATGCAACAGAATTAGAAGTAGGGTCTGCAATATCACTCTGGCAATTTTTCAAAGCCTGTTTTGCATTTTCAATTATTTGCAGTTGTTTGCCCGTGTGTCTTTACGAGGATAACTAATGTACGTGTATCACAGCCATTTTTTAAAAAGCAGTATTACTGTGTCTAATGAAAACAAAGAGTTTTCATCACGTAAAAATGGCTCGCTTCCAAAACGAGCACAATGCAAAGCACTCGTCTCTCCCATATGGCGCGCCACTGTGTTCCCATGAGCCCCTCTGCTTCCCCGAGTATCTGTCCTGTACGTGAGCTTTTCCACTTAGATTCCTCTGAAAACCGTTGTGATGATTTCACATCTCGTTGACGAAACCGAGCAGAATGAAGTGAGCCTTTCACAGGCAGAGGTCGGACACTAAACGCTCCGTGAGTATGTGGTGAAAGGCCCCATCAAATTCACGCGCTCCTCATTCCTCCTCAACACTGTCTGTCGTTTGGTTCCCTCTGCCGTGAAGCTCGTGTTCCTTGTGAAGTGAGTGAAGTAACTTGTGATTGGCTGGCAGCTAAGGTGACCGACACCCATGGCGTTTCTACAGGGCTGGCACTGCTGAGGCTCAAGGCCCTCTGCTGTCACCGGGGTGATGGTTTCTACGGAGACCGGCCGGAACGCTTTGATAGTGCCATGCCACCATGAGGACCAGTGAAACCACAACTCTTCACAGGGATCAGGCTTTTCAGAGAATTGAGTAAATGGATGGGGGTAAAAACGGCGTTAGAGAAGGTCTGTAGATCATCTCCCTTCACCCAAATGGGGAATAATATGGAATAATATGGAATAATATGCTTGATCACTGCCATAATGTGTCCATAGAACACATTGGATCAATAGCAATGCATTACGCCGGGAATCGATATTTAATTTTCATGTTTTTTTTTTTTTTTGTTTAATAAACACAATAATCTACATTAGCACTGGGGCAGAAGAACCTCCCCCCCCCCCCCCCCCAACCCAGATCTTGGCACTTCCACATGTTCATCCTTCACACGCCCTCTCACTCTCTGTGGCTCTGGAGCTTGAGCCAAGACTGCCAGCGTCGGAGAGGCCAGGAGCCCGTCTCCAGAGATCCGGCGAGAGGCGGCCGTTAAAGTAACAGCCCCCGTGGGCCACCCTAGGACAGCGAGATGCCTTTATTTAAATAGACAAACCCCAGCCCCCCTAGGTGAAGATGTTAATTTATTTATCCCCCCCTCTCTGTGTGGGAGGAGGGAAGCTTTTGGCATTAAGCTGTGTGTGAGACAGTATTTAATGTTTGAGCCTGCTCTTGGACTCTATACAACCTGCTGGATGTAAAAGTATGGCGGAAACGGGCCACCATCCTGCACCCCTCCTCCCACACACACACACACACACACACACACACGCAGCCAGTCTTCCGGTCACAGTGTCTTCACACGTAGTGCAATTTCTACAGCCTGTTTTCGCTTGAAAGACCCCTTTTCAGAATCCCAGGACAAGTCTTGCTGTTGCATTCTGGGAAAGGATGTTGTCATATCTCCATCTCCAAGGTCTGACTGGTATGGTGCAGGGTTTAGCCGGTTTGTGTGTCTGTGTAGGTTTTCCCTCTCCATCAGTTACCCTGGCTCAATTAGCGGATTTGCAGCATCAATATACGTACATTAGACCACAGTACGATGTTTGACATGACAACAATCTACAGCTGTCATTCATGAGCTTGTCATGGCATTTATCAAAAAATGGCATATCGCTCAGATGACAAGGATAATTAAAAAATTATCAGACGGCATGAAAATTTAAAAACGGTCTGTGCACTATCTTTGCCATACAGCCAAGGAATGGTGAACCTGTAGCGGCCCTTAGCTGAAGTGGCGCTACAGAATCAGGCTAACATCGATGAGGTTCCACTTATGCTAACATTACAGCTAATAATCTCAGCAGCCCTTGATCACAATCTAATTTAAACAGGGAATAAATCACAGAGTTAGCCTGGCTCCTTGCTTTACACTGAATTTATATGGTGGCGTTTGATGTAAGCCTTGCTGCCTTGCCTTTTTTCTGCGGGAAATTACCTTTCTAGGTATAATTATGTCATTTAAGAGCAACCGTGGCAATTTTCAATCCAATAAAAATCCACTCAATTTTACTTAGGGCGACGAATCGGGAAGCGCACAAATTCAGCGGTGTCAAGCCTTTTACAAAAACAACACAGGTCTGGGACAGATTCATTTTGCATGAGTGTGAGTGTGTGTGTCTGGGTCTGTGTGTGAGTGTGTCCGTGTGTGTGTGTGTGTGTGTGTGTGTGTGTGTGTGAGAGAGTGTGCGTGTGTGTGTGTGTGTGTGTGTGTGTGTGAGTGAGTGTGTGTGTGTGTGTGCGCTCTGGGTGTGTGTGTGTGTGAGTGTGTGTGTGTGTGTGAGAGTGTGAGTGTGTGTGTGTGTGTGTGTGAGCGTGTGTGTGAGAGAGTGTGAGCGTGCTTGTGTGTGTGTGTGTGTGTGTGTGTGTGTGTGTGTGTGTGAGAGTGTGCGTGTGTGTGACTGTGTGTGTGTGTGTATGTGAGAGAGTGTGCGTGTGTGTGTCTCTGTGTGTGTGTGTGTGTGCGTGAGTGTGTGCGTGCTTGTGTGTGTGTGTGTGTGTGTGTGTGAGGTGTGTGAGCGTGCTTGAGTGTGTGTGTGTGTGTGTGTGTGTGTGAGTGAGTGTGCGAGTGTGTGTCTCTCTGTGTGTGTGTGTGTGTGGTGTGAGGTGTGTGAGAGTGCTTGAGTGTGTGTGTGTGTGTGTGAGAGAGTGTTAGAGTGCTTGAGTGTGTGTGTGGTGTGTGTGGTGTGTGTGGCGTGTGTGTGTGTGCGAGTGTGTGTGTGTGTCTGTGTGTGTGTGTCTGTGTGTGTGTGTATGTGAGAGAGTGTGCGTGTGTGTGTCTCTGTGTGTGTTGTGTGTGTGTGTGTGTGGGTGTGTGTGTGTGTGTGTGTGTGTGTGTGTGTGTGGGTGTGTGTGTGTGTGTGTGTGTGTGTGGTGTGTGTGTGTGTGTGTGTGGGTGTGTGTGTGTGTGTGTGTGTGTGTGTGTGTGTGTGTGTGTGTGTGTGTGAGAGAGTGTGTGTGTGTGTGTGTGTGAGAGAGTGTGAGCGTGCTTGAGTGTGTGTACTGATTCTTGCTCTTAAAGCTGCTCCAACAGAAGTGGTGCTCAAATTGCCTGTCTGATGATGAAAAGTGGAACATAACAAAAAAAAAAGTAAAGTGTATTAAAGTGTATATGCCATGTGGGGTTTTATCCTCAAGGATGAGAAAAGTACACACTCCACAATTGCGATGTTGGCACAAATGAAAGCGGTGGGACTGCGTTTCTGCAGTTGTCGGGGATATGCTGGAGAAGCTGTGGCCCTCCTTAATGAGGAGCGCTTGTGCTAAATGGAGCCATCTGGAACGCTGCGGTTTGAACATCTCCCCTCTGGTGCAGGGGAAGCAGCCCCCGTCCTGGGCCTGCGCTGCCATACGCTAGCATCGCAGTGTACGCTACCGCGGCGAGTGGAGGTCACACACACCGTCTTTCTCACACACACACACACACACACACTGTCACACACTTTCACTCTTGTACACATACTCTCTCACAGTCACATGCACATGTGCACACACACACCCCCTCCTCGTCAAACACTTTCACTTGCGCAGACATACTCACGCACTCACACACGTACACTCACACACACTCTCTCTGTCTCTCTCTCTCTCTCTCTCTCTCTCACAGATTCAGTCTAGGTTGGGGGTGACCTCCTGCAGGGCTGTGCGTATGCTAGTTTTCGTTCCAGCCACCAAATCGCAGGCCCGTAATCGGTCTGAATACCTAATTAGCTTCAAACATTTTATTTTACTCATTTCCCATAATGCATTGCACCAAATGTATATGCTCGCGAGGTGGACACAATTTGTAGCAGTTTTTCTGTCCCCCAATCAGCCCTAATCATGTGCCTGCATGACATCACTCCTCCTCAAAGTGAATGCTGGTAGGACCTGAAGAGGCTAACAAAATGGACTCCCCTGCTCGTCTGACATTTCCACAAAGAAAGCAGAGTGGGAGAGTGCTTTTTTTCTGTATTAAACTCCTCTAACAAAACTTCACAAGTTTCTCCTATATATACAGTGTCAAGGCATTGGAGATGAACTGATAAAACAGATTTTTTTTCTCTTTTTTCGAGAGGGCTCGAGGGCACTGCAGAGAGAATGTGGTGCAGACTGTGGTAATGAACGGTCAAACGCTTATCTGTTGACACGTGCGCCTGTTCCCAGTCCTCCACAGGTCATCTGGGGACAAGAGCAATGAAATGTGTGACATCAGAGTTTTTTTTTTTTTTTTTTTTTTGAGCTGGGTCTATATCGGGGTGGGACTCCAAATGGGAGACTTTCAGCCGGGAACAGTTTACGAGAGTTTAATGACCTCTTCCAGTCCCCTCGCTCAATAACGGGGCGCGTGGGGTGCTGGATCAAAGCAGACATGAACCGGTTGTCTGGTCACAAAAAGCCCTCCCATAATGCTCTCTGCCAAGCACGAAACGGACACGCACACAGGGGCGAACACACGCACACACACGCACACACACACACACACTCTCTGTATTGGCATCTGTCAGGTCACATCTCACCACTCAGTGACTCCAAAGTGTGCGGCCTTCCACTTCCTGGTGACGGCTCAATACCTCATTAACAAAAGGAGCTTGTGAGTGGCTTTTAATTGAAGTTCTCTCCTCTCCTCTATCGACCCCCCCCAGGCCCCCCCAGCAATGCGCTCTAATGGCCAGCAGCCCGTCCCGTATCGCACGGGACGTTCTCATTGTGTAAGGGGGGGCGGGGGGCGTTGGGGGGGGCGGATTTTACCCCTCTGCCCTCTTTTGTCTGTCTGTGTGATGCCAGTTCTGGCAGGGCCCTTTCTGAGCTCAGACAAAAGCCCAGCATCGACTCTGTGAGTGTGACCTTACAGGCCCACTTAACTCAACCTGCCGTTCGTTATATATAAATATATATGTCACATGCTGTGCCTTGCTGCACAGAGACCGAAGCCTGTCTTGCCAGTCAAAGTGTGAACGTTTAGTCAGAAAAGTCAGAACTTCCTCCTAAAGTGGTTTCCCATGTGTTGCGATATTCCTTTTCCAAGTATTACATTATTATTATTGTGTCACAGTAATCCTGCTGAGAAGCTTACTGAGAAAATTGTGAAAAAAAGTGAACTCCTACGTCTCGTCTCTCTGCCTCTGTTTTATAACTCAGTCTTTGAGTAAAATCAGGAAGTAAGATTGGCTGGAGTAGGTCATTGACATGCTGTTCCATGTAAATAAAGCACTACCTTTTTCTCACAGTGTATTTTTAAACACAAAATCTTATTTAATGCTTGCTGTAACCATGTACAACCACTACCTGACCTACAACTCCGAAGTAACAAATGACTTTTTTTTTTTTTTTTTTTTTTTTGAAACGCATAACCAGAAGTGAGGCATTAAGTTCCATCACATATGCAGATATTATTTATGAGTTTATATGATTCTGATATGTCAGACTGCCTACTCTGTAAAGTATGAGCCCTGCTACTCTGCCCATGTTAGCACTGCAGCATAAGCATATAAATAATGAATAATAATGAAAGCAGGGTTTCCCCTTCACCGCCCCCGCTGCCGCCCCCCACCCCCCGGCCTCGGAAGAGCAGATCCCCCGTGTGTTTGTGAACATGACGAGCCTCTTTCCGTTACAGCGCCGGGGTGACGTGAACTAAAAGCCCCTGCTTGTTCCTCTGAATTTCGTGCTGTGGTCGTGCGGCGTGTTGCGGCTGATCAGGTATGACAATGGAGCATGTAAATCTGTGCCTGCAGCGGAAAGCTTTTTGCGCACCCCGCCGCTATTCCGCTGCTATTTGCACGTGACCCGCCGTGCGTCTGGGTGAAGCTACCTGCACGTGAAGGATCCGGTGGAGGTTAGCGAGCGCTGGCGCCCATCTCTGTGTGCTGATAGCTCACTGGCTTGTTGGTGTGAGGCTCAGACCGTGGACTTCACTACCAAATGAGTGAAGTAGCAGGCTGGGCTAGGTCGGTGCAGCTACCCTGAGCAGTGCCCAGCGCCTATCGCAGGGCCGCCCAGGCCCTATCGCAGGAGCAGGCGTTGGATTGGCTGGCATGGGGTGAGCTGCAGGAGAGCTCCAGAGTGGTGTCCTCCATTACTGAGGGGACGCATTAACTTTCAGAGGCACAAACGCAACGCCACACAAAATGCCTTTTGTGGTATTTATTTATATAAATAAACTGGGTGTGAAGTTGCTCTAGCCTGGTTTCAGACGCCGTCCGAGAGATGCTGGAATTGGGAGCTGTGATGGTATTGGGGGGGGGCGGGGTTTGGGGTTTAGGGTGACGCAGCAGAGGGGGATGGGGTCCAGCTCGGGGCAGGCTCTCCGCTGTGGAGCCAGGGGTGCCTCTTGTTTTGGCAGATTGGCCCCACTTTCAATCAAAGCACTCTGCACTTTACCCTCACCCCTGAGCCAGGAATTCCTGCAGAATATTATTTTTTCTCCTTTTCTGCTTTTGTGGTTATAAAACTTCAGCTGTGGGTTGGTATAGTGAGCTATACCTGTGTAGTTATGTATTTATGTGTCATTTTTTATATTATATCATAACATGGGCACACAAAATACGTCAATCATTCACTCACTCATTCACAGAATATAAGAGTGGAATGCTGAAAATGATCACACATTCAGACACTGTTCAGATATGTTCCTTAGGGCAGCTGCAGTATCAGTGCTGCTGTCTCTGTGATATGGCGTGTGTTTGGAGCACCGAAAGGGCCCTGAAAACCCTGCGCAGTGTGGTAGAAAGCAGATCCCTGCGCAACACAAAGGCAGTGTGGTAGAAAGCAGATCCCTGCGCAACACAAAGGCAGTGTGGTAGAAAGCAGATCCCTGCGCAACACAAAGGCAGTGTGGTAGAAAGCAGATCCCTGCGCAACACAAAGGCAGTGTGGTAGAAAGCAGATCCCTGCGCAACACAAAGGTAGTGTGGTAGAAAGCAGATCCCTGCGCAACACAAAGGCAGTGTGGTAGAAATAAGGCAGGGAAGCAGAGTGCTCCAGCAGTATCTGCTCTCAGTGAAAAAAGGAAGATCTGAGCACAGCTGAGCGAGTCCAGGTGCAGTCTGACGGGGATGTTCGAGTGGAGATGAACAGACTTCCAGTGAGGGTTATGGCCCAGGCCAGCGGCCAGCAGGCGGCCTGAGAGACGGACACGTCCAGGCTCCGCGAGCCGTCCGAGAGACCCAAACAAGCCGTCACACATCAGAGTCAGGGCAGACCAGTCTGTGTGTCTACTTTATTCCCCTTTAAAATGATATTCACCCATTCTTCCCCACCCAAATGTTGTACATAAGCCTTTGTGTACATTTCATTTAGCTTGTCATTATTTGGATAGATAAGCTTAGCTTGTTCGCTATCATCTAGCTTGCAGATTGCAGCTACCTGGGGAGTGTGTCCCTAGCCAGGCTATCTTACATGAGTAGACGTTGCGCCAACTGGTAGAATTAGTTTTTTAAAAACCCAGTTCTCCCTTCACCAGTATATATTGCGCATATATTTATCTTTTAGTGAACCAGTTTGAGAGAGAGCTTGCCGCCAAACACAATGGTCAACAATTCCAGTGCCTCCCACTCCTGACCTGAGGCAGGGTTCCCAGTTTGAATCCCTGTAAGAGGCACAGCCATGTCACCCCATGAGGAGATCCTTAACCTTCACAGTTTCAGCTGTCGTGCAGCTGCCTAAGTGGGTAATATGTAAACACACTGGTGAAGGGCGCCCGCCTGCCTGCCGCACAAATTATTATAAATAGAGTGGCACATAATTGTCTATTTGGCGGTTGTTTATTTGTTTTTCTCTCAAACAGAAACAGTTAACGTGGCTGGTAGGGTCTGTCTTGTATTGATTAACGGTCCGTTCGTTTGTTTCTGCATCGTTCACTGTATCTCAATCCAATTATCTCCACCTGCCCCCCCCCCCAAACATAACAAATGATTCACTTGCGTCATTTTAGGGTGAAAAAGGGAAAATTAAGAGTAAGTGACAGAGTTGCTGAGCTATTAAACGGCCAGCGAAAGCGGACGCCCTCGATGCACCCTCCTGCAGCTGGTGTCCCACAAACGCGGATAACATCTCTCACGTGCATCTATCGCTTGATATTAATAAGTGACAGAGTTATGAGTTATGAAACGCACTGTGCCCACATTCTTTTTGTTTTTTTTTTAACAAAATTTTTCAGGATTTTCATTTCGTGCCCGCCCAACCCCTCACCCTGTCAGAAGTCCGTCCGTCTGTCACACCATTAGGCGTGCTGCACTGCGCAGAAGTATGCTCGGAAACTAAACTTGACGAAGGTCCGGGCTGTTCTCTGAGCAGCGAAGTGTGGGGAACCCTGAGCGGAACCCGCTCATATCTGGAGAAGCATATTTGAAGGCGGCCTTTGACCACGGTGTGGGATTTCAATAAGCCCGATATATCTCCAGCCCTGTTTGTGGGTTACATAAACAGCAGTGACTCAGCGTGTGAGGCCTATAGAGGCGGAGGGTACACCGTGTGCAGAGGACCGGCACTGAGGTTTAAATAAAAAACACATGCTGGTATCTTCCTCCTGGAGGCTTGCTGGGAGAGCCATGTCCTCCTACTGCGGTCCGCACTGTCAGTCTTTATCTCTGACAACCCTAAGCACCCCAGTCTCCCACACACAGCGCAGTGTTCCCTCAGTCTTATTAAAAAAATAAGTCCGAAATTTTTCAGTTTGAGATGCAAAAGAGCCGCCGTGCGTCATCGGGTGTTTTCAGTTCAGCAACTAATAAAGTTTATTCAAAACACCACATGACTAAACTAGCGTAATGGATCAGCACTTTTTTTTTTTATTATTCCTGAAAAGTTGAAGTTGATGTAGAGATTTAAGATTTTTAACAGTGATACATCCAGCTCCATGGTGGGATGTAGGGTGCTGACATTAAACCGGAGATGCTGGGTAATTTTTTTTTTTTTTTTGGGGTGGCTGGGGGGGGGGGGGGGGGGGGGTTGGGGGGGGGGGTGTGGGCGGGTACGGGGGAGACTGGAGCAGTATTGGACCAGACTCCATTTCTTAAATGAATTAATATTTGCAGGGGGTAATGAAAAGTTGGAAGAGCAGTTGAACCGACGCGCAGAGGCTGTTGTGCTTTATTACGGAAGGGCATAAAAGGCAATTCAGCACCTGCTGTGCGGTTTACCCTGCGTGTGCAGAGGACCCGCGCGTGGCACCTGTCCAGCTTATTAGCCAGGGGAGAGAGGAGCGGCGAAGGCCGTGTGTGCTGAGCAGTAAACGGGAGAACAGTTTTCAGAGGGGCCTTTGAAATGAGCAGGTTTTAAAAAGCAGAAAAAACCTAAGGAGTATTTTAAAAAAAGCTTGGCAGTCGCACCCCTCAGGTGGGTCTGAGTTATGATGGGAGGCGAGCGCAGACGGAGAGGGGCCGCGCCGTATGAGCGGCATTATGCAGTGAGAATTAGAACAGAGTGCCGATTATACCGCCGGGTCTGGAAATTGAACCATCACAAAAGCAGACAATCTGATATTGGGTTTCTGGGCGCGCTCAGTTCTGCAGTGTGGTTTGACGGACAGCTTCCTGGTCGGCGGGGCTCCTGGCGTCTCTGGCTGTTAGTTATGTATCAGGCCCCACGCTCAGAGACACACACACCGGATACAAATGCACCACCCTGCTGCCACTCTGATATGTGCACATCAACGCACACACGCATGACCATACGCACGCTCGCTCGCTCGCTCGCACGCACACACACACCAAAACCAAATGCATGGACATTTGCGCACGCACACACACACACACACACACACACACACACAAAACGCATGTGCCTTTGCACACCTACACACACACACACACACAACCGGAGACACACACACATACACACACACACCCAAACTCGTGTACATGCACACTCCAGCACTCTTCATAACTTGGCTCAGTTCAGGCAAACTTGTGACTCATCCCAGGTCGATCCCTGGTTCTAAATGGGTACGCTGCTAGAAACAGTCAATATGCACCAGGTTATGCAATAACGCTTAACTTCTTACCACAGCCAGTATGGAAATCTCAGTGACACATCCTACTGGAATCAGGAGGTGAATATTATGCATGTATGTTTTTCCATGGAAATAGGCTGTAATACCGTGCTGGCTCCATTAAGCTTTATGTCAGCGTGTGTGCGTGTTTGTGTGTATGCTATGTGTGGATATGTGTATTTCTGTACACGTGTATGGTCACGTGCGTTTGCACTTGTATATGTGTGTTTCATGCATATGTGTGCACCTGTGTATGGTTGCGTGTGCGTGTGTGTGTGTGCGTGCGTGCGTGCGTGCGTGTGCGTGTGTGTGTGTGTATGGTTGCGTGTGCGTGTGTGTGTGTGCGTGTGTGTGTATGGTTGCGTGTGCGTGCGTGCGTGCGTGCGTGCGTGTGTGTGTGTGTGTTTGCGCGTGTGTTTTCCTCCACTAAAGTACAGGTTCTACATAATCTTGGCTCTGATTACTCCTGAAGCTGATTAAACTGTGAGGGCACTGCTGACACACATTGTGGAGGCCGCTCCCCCCCACCCCCGCCCCTGAGCGTGTCACACACGTGTGTTGCAAAAGCAGCGGAGTCATGATGTCAGTGCAGGGCCCTCATGAATAAGCCATTATGAGACACGCAGGGCCTTAGATCGCTCAGGCAGGACAAGGGCTTGATGAATGGCAGAACGCTCTCAGCCATGCCATGAAGAAGTGCTCTCATCGATTCCTCATGTCAGCCTCAACAACCGCGTACAGTATGGGAATTCACCCATCGATTCTGATTGACATCAGATCTCCCAATTAACATTATAGACCGAACAACAAGCCAGAGGAGTTTCTTCTGTGGTTTTTTTTTCTTTTTGTTCCCCGTACTCTTTTAATATGCCATTGAAGGAGGGGCTTTGAATCCCCCTTAAACCATGATGCCTTATGTCGAGGAGACTCTGCTCAATGAAGGCGTGGGCTGGCCCGGGCTGGCCCAGTGTCCGCAGACCCACCTGCAGGGCCGCCGTTAAATGTTAGGAGGTGTGGAGCGCAGGGCTTTGTGGGCTCATGTGATGATGAGCGTGGAGGAGCACAGGACAGAGGAGGCTCTGTTCTGGGATTCAGCAGCACTCTGATCTTCACCTTCTCCTGGCCCCGCCCATGTTCGTGCCCCTTGGACTGGAACAGCGTGTACTTGGACACAGCGCCATGGCAACGTGGGGCATGGTGTACATGCTGGGGTCGCTCTTCACCCTGGAAGCCCCGACCTCGGCCTTCCTCAGGGGCAGCCTCCGTCACTACAGTGTCCCCCATGTCCATGGCCTATGACTTACCTGCAGCTACCTGCATTTCTCACTCAACTCTTTTTACATTGCTCGTCCTTCTCTCTGTGATAAGAATAACAAAAGGTAGACTTTAACAGAAGCCACAGGTGAGATCTGTCGCTGGCATGTGTCCCGTTCTTAGCCCTCTTTGTTCTTGTTCCATAGGTGACAGAATACCTGAACGGCCAAGAGTCTGCCAAAACCGCCAGGGTGAGTACGAGAGAACTGCGATCAGGTGCACACTGATCCGAGACACTCAGACGCTGAAACTCCTGCACTAGTACAAGAGGCAGGAGCAGCGGTTCAGCTGTGTACCTTTGGTGGGGGCTGTGCTAATTTGAGGCGCCGCTAATTCGCCACAGCTCTAACGGTTTGGAATAATATCCTGATATCATGGGAGGAAAGCTGTTCCACCCTGCCTTCCTCTCCGTAGCCAAACATGGTGAAAAAGTCACATTATTTCCATCATATAAGCTTAATATTTACTCTTAAAACGTCAAGTGCTTTTCCCAAGGGAAAAAAAACCTTTCCCCTAAATTTTATGCGATGAAAATCGCCAAATGTCATTTAAAATTAATACTTAATGGGCCACACAAATATAAAAATGGTAGTTCAAAGTAAATGGTTTTGCTCTTCCACAATGGGGATTTATGAAATATAACTTTTGACGACCATTTTAATATTTTCCACTTATGGCTTTGTGTGTTTAAACACGACTAGTTAACATAGCAACCAAAGACACAGCTCTGACATTTGAGTTAAAAATGTCAGAGCCGCACACATTGAAGGTAATCAGTGTCACTACACAAAAATGCCTAATACGTTTTTTAATTAATTTAGCAGTAAATTCAGTCTGTCATCTTGCTCTACTGACTCTTTCTGTTTTAATATTTTTGCCTGCAGCTGAACATTTGGCGATACGGAGACTTCCGGGCCGATGACGCCGATGAATTTGGCTACAACCGCTAATTCCCACCGCTCCGAGACCAAGCGCTTGTGGAAGACACGCTCACACTAAAAAGAAAAAAAAAGAAAGAAAATAATAAAAAAAAAAACATCAACAACAACTGCATTGACATTCTTCCTCCATTCCTCTTTTATCAGAAGTCAAAAGTCTCTCTTCTCTGTGCGTCTCTTTCCTTCTCCTCTTCCTCCTCCAGCGCCTGTTTCCTCCACTCTCCCCTAATTCCGTTTGTGGGGAATTTGGGGAGGGGGTACCCCACTGGCAAGCCCCCAGAATACGGTTTTGTTCCAGCAGTAAGCAGAAGGCAGGGAGGGAGAGAGAAAGAGAGAGAGACAGAGAGAGAGAGAGAGTGTGCCTGGGAAAACCATAAACCTTCACACCCTCCCCCTCCCGGTTTCCCAAGCTTGCTTTTTGAGAAAATGCTTCCTAAATTAAGAAAACTATATAAATATAAATGTTTATGAGTAAAACAAAAAAAAAGCTAGAAAAACCAACATAAACTTAAAAAAAATCAAGGAGCTTATTTTTTGCTTTTTTAAAAAAAAATTATGTATATCAGAACGTATGAGAATGGTAAAATGATGGTGTTCATGTAGGAAGTCTTCTTGTTTTTTTTGTTTTTCTCTGGTGGTGAGATGAAATGTGCTTCTCTCTCTCCGTGGTGTTTACAGGACACTCTCAGTCTTTATCTGGCCTCAGCAGCAGAAACAGTGTTTGACCATGTTTTCCCCAAGAATGGACCTTTGTCATTGTATTTAAATCTTTCGCTGCTTTAATAAAATTAGCTAAAGCTGAACAAACTCGTCTCCCATCTCAGTGGCAAGTTCTTTGTGCGTGTTTATGAACGTGCGCCGTGTGAGAGACCTGAAGGGTCCTCGTCGGTTTGCTCTCTTAATTGTCTGGCGGTTAGCGGGTGGATGGGTGGCTACGCTCGTCTGCTGTGATTGCACAGTATTGTTTCCACGGCTGCTGCGTCGGAGTGCAGATGGAGATGAGAGCTGGCACTCGGCTGGTTTCATCAGGAGGGCTCTCACCGTGCTATACGGCCTTTTTTCTCTGTGAAAAGATCGTCTCTCAAGATTGTACACATTATTTACCAAGGCCTATGGCCTATGCATTTAATTTTTCTTTGCCTACTTGTCTGACAAAGCAAATAAAGAAAATGATTGAAGAGAAGAATAAGATGTGATAAAATAAATGCAGTTCTTTATATACAGTCAGTGTTTAGTATTTTGTTAAGAAACTAAACATTAACTTAAAAAAAATTCTTAAAAAAAAAAACCTTGTATTACCATTCCTGGTGTTTTCTACTTTGATAGATGCATGAATAGAAAGCCTGTCTGAACAGTTGTGTGTATTTTTAGAGATGCAAGATATTTTGTGGGAGTGAGTGTGTGTTTGTCAAAGACAAATGTGTGTGTCTCTGCATGAGTTTGTACAGCATGCAAAAGTTTGGGCACCCCCTGGTTAAACTGCATTTAATTCTCCAAGTGAGCAGAAACTAACACAATTTTTATATGTTGCAAAGTTAAAAATGACAGCAGATGTTAATGTGGTGATCATAAAAATCATAAACATAAAAGAACTTGATCTGAGCAGGGATTGTAATACATCCCTTAAACACCATTACATATGCCCAGGCACCATGAACGGTGACTGCAGGCTCCATTCCCTCTCTGTGAGTGTAGATCTGTGTTCGCAGAATCTTAGCGGTGTTTCCACCATCATCGCCAGCTCTCACATGTTCTCTACTCAGGGAGGTGGAGATTTTGAAAAAGAAAAAAAAAAGAGAGAGAAAGAAACGTCTATCTTCGATGGACCGCCATGCAGAATGCTGCACAATTATCGCCGAGGTCCAGTTAAAGTGACTTATGGTTGGGCAAGCGAAACGTGAGACTGGCACTGGTGCCATAAATCCGTGGCCCATCGGATGCTAGTTTAATCTTCGGCTCCCAACTGTACGCGAGTGAGCAGCGTCGCTAATTTATCGTGGTCAGCTTCAATTACGGCGTGAGAGGGAAGGAGTTATAACTCATAGCTGCGTTGCAATATGTTCCAAGGACAATTATTTTTAATATGGCCGTTTTCATCCATCTGCGTAAGAGTCGTGGGGAAAAGCATGATGAATCTGTGGTTTGAAGGGCTTCTGTTTCTCCATCACCTTTTGACGTATTTCCCCACTTGGCTTCGCGTGTTAGTGATAAAACTCTCATTAAAGTCGTTCACGGAGCCACTGTCACGTCGACGTCGTTCAGTCAAAGCATGGAAGGCGATGATGAAGCACGCCGAACACTGTAAAATCGCTAATGTAGATAGCAGCGACATACACGCCATTGTGTACTATTGGCCTTTGCCACAGACCTTAATGTTGTGATCCTAATGACCTCATCTTGAGGTGATGTACCTCCATGCGTAAGCTTCCCTTTTTTGCCCACAGTGTTCCAGTTCTCAGTCATTCCATTGAGAAACCCGCAGTTCTGGAGGCCACCAGAGTGGGGTGCTGGTACAAATTCTAAAGAGACTTTCGCCATGAAGTTTGCAGGTTGTGACAGGATTATCAGGACTATATCAGGTCAGGAGAAAACGTTTCTAAGGTTAGAGGAAATGAATTCATTACCTGTTCCAGATTTCGTAACGTAATGTCTATAATGATGGCTTTAGCTTGCAAACTGTAGACAAGAGGACATCAGGGAGGGAGAATGTTACATCATGCGTTTAATTAAAATGATGATAGAATGAAGTCTGTATTATGTGTCTGAGGGAAACCCCTATTACTCTCTGATGAGCAACCTACATGAAGCCCAGATAAAATTATGTAACTTCAGAACTATCCTTTCCTCCTCCACTCAGAGGAACCGTAGAAAGCCAGGGTGCTAGCACGGCTAGCGCCTCACTCACAGAGTGCCAATGGATTTCATTATTAATATTATTATTGTTCTCATTGCTAGGTTTGGTACTTGCAAGAGGGGAAAAATCTATTTTTCATGAGCCTTAACATAATCCCCCTGTGATACTTTTTGGAGGCAAAAATGAAACCCACTTAATAATTTAGGCTGGAAAATATGGTTCAAACTAGATTCTGTTCGGGAATAACTTAATAGAGCTGCAGCCCACGGTGGCAGAGATCTGATTGTAGAGTTTTTAGAATCAGACAGAGAAGCATAGAGTGAAATCCATCTCTATAAAGATCTGTGTGACATTAAAAATGGGGGGAGGACAGCGTCTGAAATTCATCTCCCTTCCCCGATGTTTTATTTTATTGTTTTATTTATTTATTTTGAAGTGGTTGAAGTGCAAAACGCCTCAAAAACAGTCATCACCCGCTCACTCGCCGCTATTTTTAATGTTCCCCAACGACCTGCTCCACTCAAAGGAGATGAATACCCTCTGTGATGATGGAGAGTTCAGAAATCACACACAAGGAGGATCAAAGTCGATGAGGGAGGGAAAAAAGTGCGCCGTTTCAAGATCCATATTAAACTCCCACATCAACATTTTACATCAACAGGAAGGCTGGCTGCCTAGTGTTGTGCAAAGAGTCTGTTTTGGTACTGTACCAAGATCAGTATGTTATTCGCAGCATCACAGAACACATGATATAACCACCAAACAATCTGTGCATTAAAAAAATAAAAGAAAATAGATTGCACTGAATAATTAATCATGACGAGATAACAGCACAGCTAAGATAGACATTCCCATATGAGCCTAGGGCCATGCTATGTTCTCCCTCCCTTCACTCACATGGTAGAATGTGAAGCTCATTCCATGGTTATCCAGCTAACTTTGGTACATGCTATGAAGACAAATACATTGCTCTGTTAATAAAACAAGCTCAAACTCAATCTAATGTGATTGACATAGACAATAAAAGGTAATGATGATGTTCAGTCTGTGAACTAAAGCAGAACCTTAAATGGTTTTACTTCATCATTTTTACCAAAGTTATCCAGTTGACCTGGGAAGCCAGCTTCATGACATCACCCTGTGATCTGTAGAACAAGGAGAGGCGAAAACAAAATGGCCGAAACCTCACCTGCTCATTCAGCAGTGTCCTCCAGGGCTACAGCAGAGACAGGTCCCAACATCCACACAGAACAGAGTTCACTGTAAAATAGATCAACTTCAGTATGTTTTTTTTTTTTTTTTTTTCCTCTGAGAGGGTTTCATCTCAAAGAACACAGAGCTTCATAATTTTTCCACTGTGGAGTAGTTCTAAGGCAGGGATATCCTAAATGGGACATTCACTCTATAAAATCAGCATAAAAATGGGACATTCACTCTATAAAATCAGCATAAAATCAGCTGTCGTTCTCTCAACTAAAAAATCTGTCATGTTTGAAGCCACAATGCTTGTATTTTCAAGTGGGCCAACAGAAAAGTCTACACAGAAAAAAAAAATGTCAATAGAAGTAGCACCGAGCTAACTAATTAAACAACATGAACTCTTTGGCGATGTGTGTACAAGTATGCATTTAATGGACCTGATAATGTTTCATTCAGTCAGCTGCTTTAATCATTAAAAAGTGAAAATGTTAATGAGAAAAAGGTGAAATTTAATGGACCGTGCTCTGCAATCCAAATGACTCCTCTTTCATGTGCTTCACGAATAAACTGTACAGTCAAAACTTCCAATGATGACAGTAGCCACCATTTCATTGATTGAAATATAATACACTTTATTCAGAAATGACTGATATTACATTAATTTTGCATCAAAGTGCCAAGAGATCAAACTGCATCATCACTGGGGGAGAAGGTAGTTGTACCACATTGTAGCCAGTATATTGAATTCAAATTAACTGCAAGTATGTTCAATAGAGCTCAAGTATGTTTGATTCAATTAGTCCTGCAAGTGCACTTGACTTTTCATGGCAGAATTTTTCAGTGAAGAGGAAACTGTATGCTTGCTTGTTCCATGCTTCATTGTCCCCCCCCCCCCCCCCCCCCATTTTTCTGCCTGAATTGAATCTATCAGCCCGACCAAAGCGGCTGCCTACCACAGACTAAGCAGCCAGCCGCCATTTTCTGATTCCCGTGTCGACAGGCTTGCCACTCCCTGCACTGACATGTCACTGATAACAAAGAGCCTATGGAGATTGGAGCAACCAGTCACATGACTACCAGCTACACCATAAACCTCGCCTTTACTGAGCGAACCACCCAGAGCACCCAGTCACATGACTCCCAGCTATACCATAAACCTCTCCTTTACTGAGCGAACCACCCGGGAGCACCGTGGCCTGCGTTTCTGAGGGACGTCTCTAATGCTTGGGATCTGCTGCGGAATCAAGAGGAAGCTCATCCCCGCGGTTCACAGCTATTCGTTGCTTTGTTTGTCCCCACTCTGTGATGCGAACCCTACCTTCGTATACTCTGTGAAGTTCTCTCACTGAACTACCAAACTGGAGCTAAATCACACCGCTGGAAATGTCAAATTACCATCTTTGAAAAGCGTGAGGTGTGGCATGAATGAGTCGCCGTGATCATCCGCTAAGTGATGTTTTAGGAAGAAGGTTTCACAGTTTTAGCATCCTGATGGATGTTTTTAAAAGGCGTTTAAAATACTTTCAGTGCTGAGCTGTCATTCTTATCCTGAGCCCTGCCATGTGAAGGACTACCTGACAGGTCGTCCATTTTGTTGGCAGCATAATGGCAAAGCAACACATATCAAACAAAATCTTTATTCCTGGTGAGTGGGATAGAGGTGTTGGTGTGGATTCTGTTGGAAAAGTCTGACGGCCTGGCAGATGGCAAACTAAGGCTGGGGAGGAAACACAAATATTGACAAGGCCGTAACTGAATCAGCTTCACTGAGGAACAATAGGGGTTGAGCTGATTAAAGTAACCCAGCTCATCTGCTCTCTAGCGGCCTCTCCTGGTCGGCCTGGTGCATGCAGGTTCATGAACTGATCCTACATTGACATTCATGAATTTCATATGTAGTTGTGATTGCATTCTTTTAAACTGGGTTTGTCTACCAAACCAGGACTTAAGCTTCTCTTTTGGTGAGACCTTACAATCATTTACAGCAGTTGACCAACAATTTATTTTGCAAACTACCAAACCATTTCTGTATTTCAAATGCTTTCTTTCCATCAATACCTCTGGACTGGCTATTTTCCTGTAAGGAAATTCAGCTTTGGGTTGCTTGGTTACCTGAAAGAAGCAATGGCACTGACTGTACTATGTTCTGTAAAAACATGGCTCTCTTTCTCTTTTGCCTTTGAAGTCCAAAGGTGAACCTCCATCACACTGCCTGCAATAAAAATCCTTGAGTCTAAAGAGACAGGAAGTGAGAACTCCCACACCTTCCTGTCCCCAGGTGTGGCTGAAACACAAACACACACACACAGAGCTTAAAGCTCTATATGGAGCAATTACCTTCTGTGGGATCACTCACCTCTGGGCCCAGGTACGGTGGTAAAGTGGTAACTTCCCGCCAGATAACGCCCCCTTTTATCCAAGGCTGGGTTTCACATCTCTGAGCCCTGATACGGTGGTTGAGGGGTAACTTCCTGCCAGATAATGCCCCCTCTTCATCCACCGCGTCCTCCAAGTGTTTCCTCCTCCGTTTCACCCACCTGACCTTGATAGTGGTGTGATAGCAGGTTTTTCATATTTCGCCGCCTCCGTTCTCTATATTTCCTGTCTTGGCCAAATATAGCACCGTCACCTCTTTTAGGGCTTACTATATTAACGTTTGTGTGGAGGATGCAAATTGAGGCAGGAAATAGGGGAAGTGTGGGGAGGAGTATGTGTACCTTTTTACTGCGGTTTCACGGGGTGTGAAGGCACATGTAAATGGAGGCTGCAGCTCTGCTGCTCTTTTTCATTCCCTGCTAAAGAAAGCTGAAGATATTCATGTTAGAAGGACGAAAAAGGGGAAAAAATGACCTGCGTCACCAGGGGCGGCTGGTCCTCCAACCGAAGCCCGGAAATCTATCTCACCTCGATGTGTCACGCTCAGCCTGTGCAGAGACACGGGCTCTCCTTCCTGAGGGCCTCGGTCTTGACAGAGTTCTTTGCCCCGTTTTCCCAGAACCGACAGGAAAACAAATGCTTCAAGCTGCCATGGCGATGAACGCAAGCAAGACAACCCCCATTTGCAAAAAAAAACATGACGTGCCTGCTCCATCTTGTATATCAGACCTGGCAAAGGGCAAACCGGTAGCTTCAGGGCAACAATTCCTCTGATTGAACGCGCTTTTTATTTTATTTTTTTAATGCATGCTGCGGTCGCCCCCACTCCTGAACGGCTTTTCATCTTTTCTCTTTAAACGGCCTGTCAAAGACTCAATTACCAGCTGATCGGTGCCATATAAGTTTATGATTGGCCTGGAAGGGCAATGAGTCCAATTAGAGGGTAGGTGAACGCTTGGGCTCGTAACTCATCTCTTTGAGTCAATCCATGCCAAAAATGTTGACGAAACATTATTTCCTCCCTCTCCCCTCATATCTTTTGTTCTTTTGTTTGAGCTGAATTATGATAATTGTTTGTTTGTTTGTTTGTTTGTTTGTTTGTTTCCTAATGGAATGAGAGGTAGGTGCTGTAATGTTTGACATGATTTATGGATAGGGGATTTGCTGTTGTGTATCTGACCAAAATGCACTCCATGTCTCTCATTGTAAATGTACATAGAACAAGAAAAAAGAAACACACAAATAAAATGTAATGGTTCTGCACTGTAAATGAACAAGGAAGAAGAAAAGTAGGAGAAAAGTGGGAAACAGCTTGGAGAACACACAAATGTCATTTTGTTACTTAATGTACTGGTATTTGTGTGTATATACAGTATATATATATATACACACACACACACACACACATCTATATTTGTATATATTTATATATACTCAATAATGTGTCATAAGCCTTGTTTTATTATCATACTTTGTGTCGCAATTTTTAATTAAAGAAGAACTGAGAAAAAAAATCTTGTACATTAAATCTTAGGGATTCCAATCCTCATGTTTTGCCTTTGAAGAGGAGACTTAATATTTAAATACATGTGTACTTCCTTGAAACTTGCACTCTAATAAAAATGAACTTTCTTTAGTTTAATTTAATATGCACCTATAGGGAATCCTTTGTGCTATTTTAACTTGCTTGTAGAGAAGGCCGGGAAGGATAGTTTGTTTGTGGGACACCATGGATTCACTGTGTGGGACTGACGCTTTGATCGTAGGGTGTGAAATAGCACATAAATTATACAAAGGATTTAAAAGACTGTGGCACAAATGATCTGATTTATGAACAAGGAAGGCCGATCTGTGTCTTAATTACTTGTTGGTAAAAAGGTTTAATTAGATACGTAAATGAATCCCTCTGGAAAACCACTGGCTCTGTCGTTTAAATAATCTGTAGATCATGGAGGGCCAGTGAAACATCACCTTTAAATGGGAAATGAATTCAGACAAAATAAACCAGGTGGATTACCTGTGAAATCAACTCTTTGCAGTTGATCATTTACCTGCAGAGTATCAACAAAAACATGCAAGTTCTTGACATCAATAAGTGTTACGGAATTTTTGTATGAGAATTTATGTCATCTACATATTTGTTAATATGCAAGTAATCATGACAAAGCTGTACACAAGTGTTAATATGTGTAAACGCAACAGCTAGTGACCAGCTGCTCTTTCTGTGTCGGATGAATTGCAGCTTGGTAGCGACCAGTGCGTTTGTGGTTGATTTTTGTCTCTCTTTTTTTTTTCCTCTTCGAATATGTGTCATCCCTGCAAGCTGAAGGTGACCAGCTTCATTTTTGGTCATACAAAATTTCAAGGCTTTGCTGATAGAGCTGGTAAAATGAAATGGAAGGAGTTTTTTTTTTTTTATTAAAATGATCACCATGGCAACCCTGCCTTCGCACAGGAGACCGTTAGCAAAGTTTAGCAAAGTATATTGTTATGTCATGATGTATCTTATCAAAAGTCTAACATGGTGAACTTCTAAAAGATGAGAAGGCCTGCAATAGCAAAAGTAATTGGAGCAAAAAAAAAAAAAACTGAAGATCATTTTCCAACTGAAAAACCATCAGCCATGTTCTTGACACTGTATGCGACAAATCTGTACCCTGTTTGAAGAGTGGTACCAGTGATCACCACAAAGAAATAGCTACTTGAGCGGATGGACCCTCAGATTCGGCTTCACACTGTCTTTGGATGAGGACACTGAATGAAACCTGAAGAGCAGCTTCGATTGCAGACTGTGAACCAGCGCTGTAGCGGTGCAGGTATGATTTAAATGAGGTTAAACAGAAGAATGAAATGAAGTAGAATATAAATCACAAAGGCATTCATGGCAACTGATAAGCAGATGCCATGGACAATGTTCATCTGATTGCAATTTGTTGAGGTATTATTTCAGGTAATTAGATAAGGGGGGATTGGGGAATTCTGAAAAGACTTTATGAACGTGACACACACTTTATTGGTCTCACAAGAGTCAGACTTTTATGGCGGGGGACACACAGAGAGGGATTAGTCTGATCTCGGTTGTCTCATTCCCATGTTAATAGCACTCTATCCATGATAATAGCGCTCTATCCAAGACAACAAGGTTTGACATTCGGGTCATCTGCAGGGGTCCAGAACCATCCCCCCCCACCCCAAAAAAAGGGAAATGTAAGCTTGGGGGTGCCTCTACAACCCCCTGCCCACCAATAGCCTAAAAATAGCCTTTTTTTGTATATAGATTATTTTTGTATTTGCTGAGACAACTCCCTCCTCAAAATTAGTGACCATGAGCTCGATGAGCAGAGGAAGGAGATGTACTCTGCACTGTTCTAGAAGTTGAGGGTAGCAAGCACACTGAAGGTTGTGGGGACCATAAAACTGAGGCTGAGAGAGGAGATTTTAACATTCATATTGGGTTCACACAATAACTGTGATGGTGAACAATGAATCTTTGACATATAAATTTGATGGTGACACATTTTTTGGTTTGGAATGTCACAGGGATTTTGAGACTGGCTGAGGGGGACTCTGCGGGGTTTTAGTTCAGCTCCCCTGCATAGAGGGAGTTAATTGCCGCTTCACTGGAAGATGAGGCTTTGCTTTGTCTGTCGTGCCTGTCGCCTCCTGCATGACAACGGTCTCTGCAGTAAATTACTCTACCCAAACGGCACCACTGTGTATTCGCACAATGTCCGACTCCAGTGCTGAGAGTCTGCTTCTGCCAACTTCAGAGATCTGGGCACTGAGAGTTTTCTCATGCTAACAATGCTAACAACACAACTGTTGTCTGCGTAGATCAAGCTAACACTTTGCTAAAACACGCCTTGGACCAGAGAGAGTTTGTTCTGCTGAGTCTGCCTTCGCCAGTGATGCAGCTCTGGATAAGAACACCTTCAGTGCGGAGGACAACACAAAAATGGTGCTGAGATGCAGGCTAATGGAGAATATTAATTAGCATAATTACAATAACTTGGTGAAAGAATGCAAACTGGAACATTGGTCATAAACATGGAAAGGTGAAACATACATGACTTCCTCCCATTTTAAGGCTTTCAATATAAATTAAACATGTACACTGCATACATGTATACAGGTCATAGAGTGTGCTGGCTATGACTGTCAGAGGCATTTTTACGGTCTCATTTTTATGGTATTCACTCTTTGCTGGTCAGATGTGAACCATAGTGCTAGCTCTGCACATTTGGCATAACCAGTGATCCTGAGTCCTGACCTGCCCTGTAGGTATTGCAGCTTAGCTTGTGTTAATACACACATCCTGTGTGTCACATATCTTTTACACACAGCTGTTACATGTACCATATTTCATGCAAGCACATATCTTGTGTCACATATGTTGTTATTATGCAAATGTTCTATATCAGGTAGTTATTTGAGGTAATAACACATATATATCACATATTTACAGATACACATTACATATGTTAATAAACACATATTGAATACAAATTATGTGTATTTATAACAAATTAATTATTGAGTCCTTCAATATGTTAGAATTGTAATATACAAGATCAGATATGTTTAATAAAATGTGTAATATGTGACATGCATTTATTAAATTGTTAATAACATGTTAATAGACAAAATATGGCATTATTGCGCTCCACTTCAGTTATATGTCCTGAGAAAAAAAAATTCTGTGTGTTTGCAAGATGCTTATTACTGAAGAGGATATAACTGATAAAAGGAGATTACCAACCATTTAAAATTAAAAGGCTACTTTCAATGGTAGTGACTGTGGCAGAGGTTGTTCGGAACAATGTAGAGGAAATTATATACGAATGTTCACAGTCTAATATTGTCACATATCAAACCCCACCAAAAATATGACCAAGATTCACTCCAATGTTCTGGGACCGTTTTCTTTTAGCTTGACACAATTTTCTGGCATCTAGAAAAGTATTTGACAGGTGACCGGCAGACAGGTGACCCAGGTCTGGCTGGGCTGACCGTATCCATGGCAGCCCAGTGAACAGAGCGGCCAATGAGAAGCTGCATTTGCAGCGTTACTGTTTACACTGCTGCTGATGCGCTGCCCTGTCAGCGCAGGCATTCCATGCGCCGTCGTGTCACAATGAAGATACCGGCGCAGCGAACGCTACCGTGCTAATTGCGTGTGATTAAAAGGCTTTCAGATGAAACTCATCCCCCCCCCTTTATTGGAGAAGGATGCATTTAATGACTTTATGGGTCCTTGTGATTGCCATTCGACTGAGCCCTGCTGTCATGGAGAACCCCCACCCTGGCTTCAGCAAGGCCCCCTCTGCCTTGTCTCTCGTTAATTATTCCCGTAATTAACTTTTTTTTTCCTCCGAAAAGGCCGAGAGTGGCGTTCTTCACGGGTGCAGCTTGCTTTGAGGCTCACAGCTGCAGGAGAGGAAAACGCAGGTAAACACTGGAAGTCACCTGACCTCGACAGCCCCCTACGCCCGCTTCCCCCTTTCAGCGACATCGTCTAGAAAGGAGACAAGGTGAATTCTTCTCCCCCTCTGTTCGTGTGAAAGACCCAGCACTGCTCCTCAACAGCTATAAATACTCAAAAGGAGATTTGTATAAATAGACATATTAAAGAGTCTCACGACCCATCTGTTGCCTGGTAACACCAGGTATGCTTAAGTCTTTAGCAAAAATATCCCACCCCCACCCCCACACCCCTCCACAGGTTTGTGAAATCTCACCTTGTTCATCTATTGCTATAAGTCCCAGATCTCTCCATGTGGATTCAGATTCACCTCAACATTCATCTGTCGCTATAAGTCCCAGAATGCTCTGCTCTTACCCTCCCCAGGGAGGGCCTCACAAACAGCCTCCCCCGGTCCCTTAATTATCCAATTAGGTGTTGGTTTTTAATGGTCACATGACTCTGCTGGACATCGATGTCCTCCAGTATCGCTGTTCCTGTAATGGTCGTTCGCTGCCTCTAACACCATAAATGTAGGTGAAGGCCTGGTTCATTGATAGGCTACCATGACATGGTCTCGTTTTTCATTACTAATACAAAAATTACAAAAATAATGTATTGCCAACAGACACAGTACCCAAACAATATAGAAGGAAAAGGTTTGAAATAATACGCTGCCAAATCTTATATAGAAACAATAAAATAAATATCTTACATATATATGCAAATCTTTTGGCTCGAATTTATACCAGTCAATTTTATATTTTTTTTCTTCCTTGAAATGTGACAAGAACAATCTGTACAGTAAAATTTCAGAAATAGTGCTTTATGTTTTTATTTTCAAGCCGTTGAACATCTGGACCAGGGTTGAATCATCCATATGATTTGAAAATACATATTCTCTGATATTTCTTGATTTTTTTTTCTTCTTCCCGACTTTGGATGAAATAGACTGCATATATCGCACAAGGCGATTTCTCACGCGTGAATTCCAGATTAACCTTTATCCAATCGATTTATTTATTTATTTGTTTGTTTGACTTAATCTCTTAAAACAGCCTCCAGGTTGGCTGATTCGGAATTCCTCCGTGGAGCAAACTTATTGACCTAATTTGCGTATGCTAATGAGCGGTTATCTTGTGTACAGAGTGTGGCTCTCAGTAAACACGCATGCTGATTGCTTTAAAGAATTTAGCTGTTTAAATGCAGCTAATGGCACTTTTAACAGATGGAAATAATGCATGCCGGAATTGAGGGGACAGCAGTAAAAACCTGCCAACACCCCCCCCCCCCAACAACCACACACACTCATTTACCCATTTACGGTTATTTCTCCTCCTCTTTGCCCCCACACTCGGTGTTGGCTTTTTGCTTTTGTTTCTGTGAGTCATGGAATCGGGGCTGGTTACTTCATCGGTTCTGTTCAGAGAGACGGGCTCTCTTTCTGGCTCTCAAACTTCACAGGTATACTCACATACCCATCCCACTCAACTTCAAACAAACAGCTCCTCTCTGAGCTTGGTCCCAGGCCAGTGTCTGTGTGTTTGTTAGTACACTGGTCTTAGCTAAGTGACTGTGCAGTGTGTGTTTGCAAGTGCTCTATTCCCAGGTGTGTTAACGGTGCAGTGTGTGTTTGTTAGCATTGTCTTCTGAGTGACTGTGCAGTGTGTGTTTGTTAGCGCTCTGTTGTGAGTGACTGTGCAGTGCGTGTTTGTTAGTGCTCTGTTGTGAGTGACTGTGCAGTGTGTGTTTGTTAGCGCTCTGTTGTGAGTGACTGTGCAGTGTGTGTTTGTTAGCGTTCTGTTGTGAGTGACTGTGCAGTGTGTGTTTGTTAGCGCTCTGTTGTGAGTGACTGTTCAGTGTGTGTTTGTTAGCTCTGTTGTGAGTGACTGTGCAGTGTGTGTTTGTTAGCTCTCTGTTGAGAGTGACTGTGCAGTGCATGTTTGTTAGCGCTCTGTTGTGAGTGGCTGTGCAGTGTGTGTTTGTTAGTGCTCTGTTGTGAGTGACTGTGCAGTGTGTGTTTGTTAGCTCTCTGTTGTGAGTGACTGTGTAGTGTGTGTTTGTTAGTGCTCTGTTGTGAGTGACTGTGCAGTGTGTGTTTGTTAGCGCTCTGTTGTGAGTGACTGTGCAGTGTGTGTTTGTTAGCGCTCTGTTGTGAGTGACTGTGCAGTGTGTGTTTGTTAGCGCTCTGTTCTGAGTACGATGCTCACGTCTCTTAGCGTTCCATGACATTGTTGCACATCGGTCGCACGCTTGCTACGTGGATGGCTGATTTTTGTCCCTCCACACAATGATTAAACAGCTCTTTGTTCTGCCAGGCGTAATCTGGGCCGGGAAATCACGGCGTGTGGACTGAACTCTGTGTGCATCTCCTGTGCGTTCTGCCAGCCAGCTCCGCACCTCCCACATGCATAATTCCCTTTCATGTTACCCAGACTGGGCTGCATCAGTGAGAGCGGCACGCTCCACGTGTAGGGAGGAATATCGATACGCGCTGAGGCCCAACACACTGCAGTCAGTTTCCTCTGTGGAGATTTAACACGCACACACACAGCCACATACAACCACATAACCAATATATGCATGAATAACTTGGGAACAGACACACACCAACACACACAGCCTTACACCCATACTAACACCACACTGGCACGAGTCTCTCTGCTTTCAGAGCGTGGCTGCACTTCTGCTCAGGAAATGAACTGAATAGAAAAAACTTTATCGTCCACACAAATGTGGACATTTGCATTTGACTTCACAGCAACATAAAGAAATCAACATGGAGACACAGGCTGAAAACAGCACGTCATCTTCAGCATCTTAATATCACATGTGCAAATGACAAAGGATAAAATACATAACACTACCAGTATAAAAAAAGAAAAGGCTGAACAAAAATGCCTTACATAATAATCATTGAACACCCAATGTCTCTATGGTGTATGGATACGTTTATTCATAAATATATGAAAATTCTGCAGATTCCAGACAGTTTTCAAAAAAAAGTTAAAAACCTAAACGCATTATTACACAACATTAAGATTTTACTCTGAATTTTGGTGAGAAATCAGGAATGTTAATGTCTGATTGGTTAAAGCCATGGTTCTCATTTCTGGTCTTAGAAGGCCACAGTGCATGCTGGGTTTTTTTTTGTTTGTTTTCATCAGTACAGACCAGTACAGACCCAAGAATAATGGTGAGTTGATTTGTAAGTTCAAGTATAATAAACTGTTTTAATTGGTCATGAATTGCTGAGTAACAACAAAAACCAGGATACACTGCTGCTGTCCAGGGCCTTGGGGGTTAAAGTATTTCAAAATAAGAGTCTACCTTCCCCCCACACTTAGACCTGAACACTAAACAATGTAATTCATACAAACATAAATTCTACCATAAATCTCTAATAATATGCACCTGACACTAATCCACCTTGTTTCTATTTTCCAGCTGACTGCCAGTGCCGCTGAGGTAAGACCTGGGTTTTGTTTGTCATTGTGAAGTGGTGATGGCAGAGATGCAGCACAATGTGTTTTTGTCGTGCGAATTCTGGAACAATGGGCTGCCATTGTAGCAGGATTAATGAGGACAGCACCCCGCCCCCCCACCATTGTCCCCGGGACCCCTGTCAGACAGGCCTTCATCGCTCCTTCACTTCACTTCACAAACAACTGGGGAAATCAATAACTCCAACCTAAACATCATAGTGAAAATACAATAAAGCAGTGTTAAAATGTCATCTTTAACACTAACATTACAATGCAGAAGTATTGATTAGCTGCAATGACATCTTTATTTACGGTCTTCAGCAATGCGCTGCAGTGAAAATGACTTTACTCCTTTTTTTTGTTGGGATATGAGCACTGTGTGAAAACATCCAGACCTTGGGCATCTAACTCAATAGCACTGAGCTTATGAAATAAAATACGTGACATAGTTGTACTCTGTGATGGAGATGTTGGTTGATTTTCAGGTTGAAGCTGAAAGCGCTTGTTATATCACTCTTCACCAACCCCCCCTTCCAATATCTGTCATGCCCCCCCCCACCCCCCTGGTTTGTCACCTTGGGCAGCCACTCTTAGCCTCCCTCCAATCTGACCACCTCAGGAGATAATCGAGTCTCATGGGAGCAATGTATTTCATTGGCCGAACCCTCTCTCTCTGCTTTCCATTCATTGGCCGAGCCCTCTCTGTCTACTTTGCTTTCATTGGCTGAGCCCTCTCTCTCTCTGCTTTGAAGAGCAGCTGTCAGTAACTCGCCTAAAGGGTGAAAAGAAACTCTTCGTTCTCTCTGATGAAGTTTTACGCGGCTTTTCCACTGCCTTCCGTAATGGCTGAGGCACCCCCATCTTTGCTGAGAGCTGGAATATAAACTGACGGCTCCACACCAGTGAAAGCACATCTTTATGGATGTAAATTAAATGTGACTCACAGAATGATTGGACCCATGTCTCTGGTGACAGTCCTAGGTGCTGTTTAAGTGTAGATGCTTTTGTGGGAGTCCATGTGTGTATGTCTATACGCTCCCTGCCCATGTCTGCCTGGATCTCTCTCTGTCGCTTTTCTCTCTCGCATGCTCCTCTGTATTTAGCAAAATTCTCTTTTTGAGAGCTACTCGTACAGCTTACATTTTGCACTCCTTTAAAGCTGGAGGTTTTCTGAATTAATTCAGGTGAAGTACCTTACCAATCAGTGTAATGTTATTGCCCTAACCTGTGAATCAAGCAAGTAATTAGGCTAATATTAACTTAACCTTCATAGAGCAGCTGTCTGAAATTGTTGTGTTGTTAAATCTCTTGTAAAAAGAGTAAAGAAATTTGTATTTTATCTAGTATTGTCTAGCTAGCTAACATGATTTGGTCATTGTAACTGACTAGAGAGCTCACTAGATCATGACTGCTATATAACCTGCTAACGAATGAAAAACAATTTTGTTTCATTGTGTCTATTTGCTAAAATGAGTTTCTCTTTCTCGAGCAATATTTTAAATTATTCTCTCTTGTTTTTGCTGGCCTGTTTGCTGGCCTTGGTAAACAAGACATCTATGAAACACTTTTCATATTTTTGGAGTTTGGTTTTTCATTATTTGTGACTGAAATGCTGGTTTTATTTGTAGGTATAGAGGCCTATTTTTGGAAAGCAAAACAAGTTTTAATTGCTTGTCCTGCAGACAACTTTCTGTTATTTTGAATCACCTGTTTCAGCCTAAAGCAAATAGAAGAGGTCTGTTCTTTCTTCTTTTTTTATTGAGAAGAAAAGTATTTTCAACAAAACAATTATGATCCATGATCGTTCCTTTTGACTAGTTCTAGCTGTGCATGAAGTGCTGCCACAGACACGCAGCGCTTCATGCAGTGTGTGTACACAGAATATATGGCTATGGAGTTTGTTCAAACAAAAGTTAGGGTAAAGTATTGTCAGACAACCCCTCATTTAAATACCTCTATCCGTCCAATCTGGTTTTCTCCGCAGGCATTAAATTGCCACGTACCTTATCTCCCATCACACACCCTGGCTCCAGCATCCCTCCTCCTCCCCATCTCCACCTTCATGCCTACTTCTTTACTTCTGTTTTTCTTTCTCTTCTTGTGGTCCAGTGGGGGGTTCACCTCACTCAAAAATTGTGAGGTATGACACTGCCCCCTTGGACACCAAGCCCAAGATCAAATGTCTGTACTGTTATAAAACTTGAAACATCACAATAAACCCCTTCTAAGCGCATTATAGCGGCACTGGCCATTATAACGACATTATGCGCACAAACAACATTGGTTTCTGTGCATTATGCACGCACACACACACACACATATACTCACTCTCTCACACACACACACACACACACACACACACACTCGCACACACTCTCTCTCACACACAAATGACATTGGTTTCTGTGCACTACGCACGCACACACACATACACTCACTCTCTCTCTCTCTCTCTCACACACACACACACACAGATCCCTGGGGTCCCAGGCCCTGCAGGAGGCGCTGAGAGGGACGCACAGGCCCAGGGGCAGGGGGGAGCAGCCGTTCACACAGACCGGAGGAGCCACATCAAGGCCTGACATTTCCCCGCCGCTGCCCGCCATTTCAGCGACAGCGGAACAATATGAAATGGAAGCGTCCGCTGGGCCCGGGCGGCCGGCCCAAAGAGCAGCGGGCCTCTCTCTCCCCTGTCCTTCACCACCCCACTCTCTGACCCATTTTGTTTTCTCGCTGTGATCCCAGGAAATGAGAAGCATTGTTTCATCTTCAGCTTATCTGAGTCTCCCCAAGCGCTAGCAATGTGAGACCTGAAGCTCTGCCCAGTTCCCCCCACCCCAACCTAAACCCCCCCCCCAACCAAAACACCCCCCACCCCAACCTCAACACCCCCCCACCCCCAGCGTTGGCAAAAGGGGGAAAATATTGGGCCCAGAGTCTGACCCTGGGGGGAGGGGTGAGGACATCCTGCCTCATGTAACTCTCTCTGCGCTTCCCATGTATTTGATATGACAGATCCTACACAGTCAGGGCATGTGGGTGGCTCTCTCACGCAGCACACACGCTTTTCTGTGGTGTAGCTGTGAGTCCTACCACTGCGCATGGGAGTCCCAGCCATGCCATGACCGACTGTTGCGCGAGCTACACATTTATGAGACAGAGATCATCGCTCTCTAGCGGCCACTTGTGGCCAGCTGAGAACCTGCAAGTACACGCACCGAGCATATGATGACCTTGTGCTCCTTTGATAGCGTAGATTGTGTGTTGTGTGTGGTAGATGATGTGTGGACCAGAGAGAGCCCCTTAACCATTGGCTGAACTCTCAGAGGGAAGTTAATTGAAGCTTGGTGCATGTTGCACATGCCTACAGTTGAAATAATTTTAGTTTGAATCACCGGTTTGAGTAGCTAACAGTGTTGTCTTTAGACCTGCCCTCAGACACTGAATGCAGGAGGGTTTACCACTCCGCACGGCGCTGCGCTCATCGGGCTGAGCGCGGAGGCAAACAGCCCGGAACGTGAGGCGAGCGCGCGCATGAGCGAACAGGCATCGCCGGCCGCTCGAATCGCATCATCTTGACATCATGCATATCCTATTTCCTGGCCGACCGGCTGGTCAAATGGGACACTCACTCGCACGGATGCAACGAGGGGAATTAAGCCGCTCGTCTTTTTGACGGCTGTAAAATTTCCCTCGCCTTGTCCGCCACGTCTGTCATCGTGTTCTCTCTCTCTCTCGCTTCTCTTTTACAGCGGCCTAAAATTCTGCGGCTCTAGGGATTATCCCCTGGAGAAGGCCATGATGGAGGGAACACATGACAATTTGTATTCTGTTTTCATTTGCAACTTTCCTCAAAATGCCAAAACAAAGGCCATGACCAGTAGTGTAAGTGAGGAGATGAGAATACTGACCGAGGAGGTAGGAAAACTCCAAACCACATATGTTTAAATGGTAGTAAGGCTATTAGGTGGGCAATAATACGAGCTAAAGCTGAAAACTCCCAATGTATACAAAATGTCCTTTACCTGTAAAAATCTGAGCCCTAAAGAAACGTTTTTAAACAACCTGGCATCACTTTTCAGTGTTTCTTAGCTCTATAGATACATAAAGCAAGTAAGACAGTATTCCCCATATTAAGTTTAATATGGGTTACGTTGAAAACCAAAAATGTCATATAAACTACCAGCCCTGGGTATGTCAGTACTGTAGTTTACTGTCACTTATACACTATAACAATCTAATTGGATGTTCCCCCCAATCAGTGTTATATTACACGGGATCTAGCACTGTCTTTATCAGGGAGGTAAACAAACCAACCAACACAAGTTTTCTTTTTGTAACCCAAGGAACCGATTGTATTATACCTTAAGTGCACCCCACATTCCCAATCCACACACATAACACATATTTACAATATCTACAATGGCCACACAATCCCACACATAAATCACAGTCCTCGCGAGCAGGCCTTCAGAACCCCAAAACAAAAAAAAAAAGAGTCAGTTACTGACGTGGATCTCACCCACAATTGCGAGGCTTCCACAGTTATGGGCCCTGTCCATTAGGCTGTATGTCCGAGTGAGCCAACCGTCTCTTTCCTTTTTGTTTCTTTTTTTCTTTTTATTTCACACCGCCCAACGCCGCTGTATAGGGTCCAGTAGTTGACACCTTTGTAGTCCGTTTGATCCACTTGCAGGAGCTGGCTGGTGCATACCAGGAAAGTTCACACTCTTCTCCCCCAAACTTCTTTTCCCTCCTTTTTTCTTGTTCGCCTCTTCCTCTCTGCCCAGGAAGTGGAAAAAAAACCCCTGCCCCTACAATCAGGCTGCCTCTTAAAGGGGCAACGGCCTACACAATAAGCAGCCTTTGTTTTTCTTAACAGGTTAATTATAAAACATCGGTTCAGTGTGGCACACAACAAGCAACACAATCTTATAAATCTCCCCACCCATATGAAAGGTTTACCTTGCAAGGATTTCATAAAAATAAAACCATTCATTTTTTTTGTCTGGGCGGAAACATAAAACAACAAGACTTAATTACTTTGTGGCAGTGTCACAACACACCTGAACTTTTACAAGAGTGAAAAAAACTCATCATTTTTTTCTTCTTAGAAATATGGGGTGTCTGACCCTTTTTTGGGGTCATGAGAAGAGAGGCTGTAAAATGGGACACCAGGGCAGCTGGAAGATGTCCTGTCAACGAGCACCTTGTGTACTACACCTGTATTACCTGTGGTCATGTGTTCTTAACGCATTACAGTGCCCAGGTAATGCTCTAAGTTACCACTGGAGTGTGTTTCTCAGACTGTCATTAGATTCCTGAAAATGGCCCCCTGCACCATGTGACTGCAGACAGATTCACCTGGAGGAGGTTTTTCTGACTGGTACATTTTCTCTGAGTCACACTGTACAAAAAGTATTACATTTCTTTCCCTCAATTTGAACATAGTTTTTTCGGTCCTGGTCAGGGAAGAACGGCTGGAATTGAATATGTAAGAGAACAGTTGTGAAAAAAAAAAATATGTTAGCTCAAGTTCAATCCTCAAAATTAAGGACAGAGAACAACAGTGTTGGGTGTGAATGCCTGTATTTTTTGTGTTCTTTTGTGGCTTTTATCAGATCTGTAGGAGAAAATTCCCTTTTCATCTTGTTAAAATAAACAAAGGAGACAGAAATGCATCTCTGGATAAGTGGCAAGGGAACCCTATCTAATGTGATATTCCCCCAAATCTCACACAGGAAAACAGGAAATGAAGAACAAAGGAGAATGAGCAAAAATTCTGCGGGTTTGGATAGCTGTAGGAATGCATTTGGGTGCTACGGGGATTCTCCCAGGATGGTATTCGGCAGCGGAGGGAGGAAGAATAGCGGTCTGTGACAGGTTGTTTGTTTGTTTCCATAGATACCGCCTCTTGCATGTGCTGCTCTGAAGGACATCTCACTGGTGGAGGTGATGAGCACCATGTCTAGGGAGAGTTCACACGGTGCTTTGTGCTATCCTGTGGGCGTTTGCCTCCGTGAGTCACCCGGTGCGTTTGTGACACAGACTAAATCTTTTCAGGATTTTTTTTCTTTTTTTTTCTACTCACATCAGGAATTTGGGTATTTTGGTGTACTGCGGGAAGTGTTAGTTAACTGAAGTGAAACATGGGAGAGTTGTTCTTTTTTGGTCCCGGTGTTAGTCAGTGCTCAGTGCGCTCTCATTACTGGGGTTTGTGGATTGGTGAGGTCACACGTATCAGCACAGTGATGTAGCAGCACAGTGGAAGTGGACGTCCTCCTTTATAGCCACGTTCTAGCTGCAAGACAAAAGAACATCTCTCTTTGCTCCTCTCTCTCCATCCCTCTCTCTGCCTCTTCTTCTCCCCCTCCCTCTCTCTCTTGTCATTGTTCTTTTGGCCCTCATGTGGGCCTTCACTCCATTCCTCTCCCTCTTTCCATCTCTCCCTCTCCCTCCCTCTCTCCAGCCCTGGTGTGGGCCTTCTCTCCCTCCCTCTCTCCCCAACCCTGGTGTGGGCCTTCTCTCTCTCAGCCCTGGTGTGGGCCTTCTCTCCCTCCCTCTCTCTCCTTCTCTCTCTCCAGCCCTGGTGTGGGCCTTCTCTCCCTCCCTCTCTCCCCAACCCTGGTGTGGGCCTTCTCTCCCTCCCTCTCTCTCCAGCCCTGGTGTGGGCCTTCTCTCTCTCCCTCCCTCTCTCTCTAGCCCTGGTGTGGGCGTTCTCTCTCTCCCTCCCTCTCTCCCCAGCCCTGGTATGGGCCTTCTCTCTCTCCCTCTCTCCCCAGCCCTGGTGTGGGCCTTCTCTCTCTCCCTCTCTCTCCTTCTCTCTCCAGCCCTGGTATGGGCCTTCTCTCTCTCCCTCTCTCTCCAGCCCTGGTGTGGGCCTTCTCTCCCTCCCTCTCTCCCCAGCCCTGGTGTGGGCCTTCTCTCTCTCCCTCTCTCTCGCTCTCTCTCCAGTCCTGGTGTGGGCCTTCTCTCCTTCCCTCTCTCCCCAGCCCTGGTGTGGGCCTTCTCTCTCTCCTTCTCTCTCTCCTTCTCTCTCCAGCCCTGGTGTGGGCTTTTTCTCTCTCCCTCTCTCTCCAGCCCTGGTGTGGCCCTTCTCTCTCTCCCTCTCTCTCCAGCCCTGGTGTGGGCCTTCTCTCTCTCCCTCTCTCTCCAGCCCTGGTATGGGCCTTCTCTCCCTCCCTCTCTCTCCAGCCCTGGTGTGGGTCTTCGCAGGGTAATCAGCCATGCAGGATGTCTGCCTTCACGGTCTGGAAGTTTTTTATGGACAGCATTATTCTTCTTGCCAAAGGTGCTTCTCCATGTGTCTTTTGGTGGAGGAAATGTCCTTGGCGGATAACAAATATGGCCATTTTTTTACCCTGCATTCCCAGGGGGCCTTATGGGAAGAAGGTCCACTCATTTGCGCTCCAGGTTATTTTGGCAGAGGTAGCAGGGGATAGGGGTGGGGACTGGATTTCGGATTCCCCACGGAGCACAGCCATAGTGTCACACTCTGAACACTGCTATTTATTCAGCAGTGTGAAATTTTGGCTGTTACTGACTCAGCCCAGTCACTGACTCAGCTCGGTGACTGACTCAACTCAGTCACTGACTCAGCTCGGTGACTGACTCGGCTCAGTCACTGACTCGGCTCAGTCACTGACTCAGCTCAGTCACTGACTCAGCCCATTCACTGACTCAGCTCAGTCACTCTCCCCCTCTCTTTGTGCTGCACATCGTTCAGTGAAGTGCTTTGTTTAAAGCAGCAAAGGTTCTGTGAGACCCATGATGGGAGACACAAGTGTCATGAATCCCAATTAATGGGCAGAGCTATGATGACCTGTCAATCACCAACCTGTCTGAACCAATCAAAAACCAGTTTTACTGAACAGCAAAAGCACAATTATCGGTTCCAGTCAGTGATTGACTGATAGCTGTGCCCGTTTTCCCAGCACTGAGAGAAGCATTTGCAAGTCAGGGCTCAGGGCAGGCGAAGAATGATCAGAGGAACTGGCGATTAGGTATGTGGCTGGAATATGAGCGTGGAGACAGACGGCCTCCAGGGCCTGGATTGGATTAGCCCTGAGCAGCACACCAGCTAAGGCATAACTTCCTGCTCCACACGTCGTTGCGGCTGAAGCTCATAGCCCTTCATATGGCCCATGACGCATTCATAAATGAGTTATGTTTGCCGCAGAGAGAACATTCCACAGATAAGTTTGAGCTAAATGGGTTTTATTGATAACTGCTTTGCAGTGCGATCCAAACATTTGGTACATATGAACTTCGGCTTGGAAGCCGCTGCCATGCTAAGAGGCAGCCTGCCAATTTATTACACTATTCAGATCGAACACGGGTTCAATTTGACATTACACTGAAACAAATTCCCAGTCCTATGGGGCCAAATAATTAAGACCTGAACGTGAACAAAGATTTAAAAAGCTGTTCCACTGTTAACAGAACAATGCTGATAGAACATTAATCAGTGGTAGATATAGATAGATAGATAGATAGATAGATAGATAGATAGATAGATAGATAGATAGATAGATAGAAACTTTATTCATCCCAAGGGAAATTACAGTATGTGATGTGAATAGTTGAATGTCAACAATTTTAGGCAATGTTTTGCATTTTTTTAAACCACAGTTTACAGACTAATTTCAAATCCCCAATTGTGACACTTTTGGAAGAAGGCAAAGCCACTTAACTGACTGCCAGCTAGATTCTTACAACAATCTCGACACTAAGGAACCAGCTTATGTCACTGTTCAAACTCTTTTTTAAAATGAAGTTGGCTTTTTGAATTTTTGTGGGAAAAAGACAAAGCCAAAATGTTTTTCAGCCCATATGTCAGTGTGAAATTGGAGACAATTAGCCCTCCTGAGTAAGCCGAAGCTGGCTCGCTGGTCTCAACATAGACTTCTCTGTCTGTCGAGTACAATTAAAAAACACTGCAAATTGGAAACTCATTACTCATTTAACTAAGGACCAGATTTTAGATTTTTTTTGTAAATAATTACATGGTGAAAGCAATTTATTTGTGTTCTGGTAAACAGAGAATCGTATCCAAAATGAGTAACAGTTTTCTAACATGGTGATAGTTTTCTAACATGGTGACTACATCAGACCAGCTGATGATTATGTTGTTTTGTTCAGGGTTAAAGTCCAAAGCGTACAGCTGTCATTGCATGTGAAACATTAAAGCTTTTGAAAGCACATTAAGTGTGAGCAACATGTGTGCAATACAATTATATGAATTATGGATATTAATGTTGATGTGATTATAATAGAATAATAATAAAAGAAGAATGAAAAGCGAAACAGGAGGAGAGGTTGAGTTCATTTGGAAAAAAAAATGGGATGTAAATGTTGGGAATGCTCGGGGATTGAAACTCGGGTAATTAAGTCGCCCTCTGTGGTGATGAAATATAGGTCACCTTGATGAAACAAGAGGTAATTATAAACAGTTAAAAAAAGGTAGGTTTTCATGGAACCAGCAATAGGCAATTGCAATATGCTTTTTACATTGAGTTTTCATTAAGTTTTTTTTTAATGCTGATTTTTCCTGTTTTTCCCAACCCAAAATTGTTCAGTTGGTTGACCCCATTGCAGCACCCACTATGATGGCTTTGGGAGGAGAAGTCGAGCATGTGACTCAATTGTTGGTCCCAGGCAACATTTTATCCTGAGATCCACACAGAGGACCCTATGAAATCTTTACAAATAGGATAGGAGGTAAGTCATAGTACATTACATAATTCAAGAGTACTAGTATTTGGACATATCTGTTAAAAAATAGTGAATGAAATTTATAAAAGGCTTGTTTCAGTCAACAAAAATATTGACATCAGAAAATTAATTGTATCCAAAATGTGCAGCAATGTTAAATCAAATGAAACCAGATTTTTCTTTTGACTATTCTGTGCTCAGACTTGACCTCCAAATCACTCAGCTGTAATGGCATGTGAAGGATCGCATGTGAAAGACTAAAGCTTTTGAAAGAACATTTTTCTGCTACAACTCGTAAAAAAAAAAAGAAATAAATAGAAAAGATCCCATTTTGGTTGACGTTTGTGTTCTGTGAGGTCACCGTTTTATAACAGTCGGTCTCCTCTGACGCAGAGGCGTGCTCCACGTGCGGCGGTCTTAAGAGGCAGGCAGAGCATCTGAAGTGACCATCGGGCTGGACAATCTGTTCCGCACACAGGAAGCGCAGAGAGGCCGAGGTGACTCTGACTCACTACGCCCAGACCATCCGCCACTCGCTCCGATACCTCATCAGAGGTCATCTAAACACACACAAGGAAAAATCTGGAAAAAACAGTGTGCCGTATTTTCTGTAAACGTAGCTTTGTTGATCATGACATTCAATTCAGTTTCGGTTCAAGGTCATTCCGTATTCTTTTTTTGTAGCAAGGCTTGCTGCAATATCGAGCCTCATTCACACTCCAACAAAACTCATAACGGAAGGTGGATTGGTACAGGAAATGGCACGTATGTGTATGAGGGTGTGGCATTATGTTTCTAGTTTACATTGAGCATCACTGCTTAAACATCATGACTTGCTCTGATGTCAAATAACACATCCCACGGTTTACATTGTGATCCAAGGCCATAGATTACAGAACAAATATTTTTGACTGCAAAAGTCTGACTTTCTCCTCAAAGAATGTACCTCATGCGGTGAAGTGCACTCCTGCATACAGTACAGGTCTGACATCGCCATCATGTTTGTGAAGTGACTGAGATGAGACGGAACTGAGAGGGTTTCTCTGGTTACTTTGCTGGAGTCTTTGCTCACCAATCTTGGCTTCCATATTTTGGGTATTTCATGAGCACATTCAAGGAGTCAGATGTGCTGGAATGGAGCTTTATGGGCTCATCCAGCACAGAAAACAGAGTGAAATCCATAGTTTGCAGAAACTACACTTATCAGTGCAGTGCCATGCCGTATCCTTTGCCACATTAGCACTGCTTATGTGTAGCACATCAGTTTAGCATTGCTTTCATCATGAAACATGTCGGCAAAATGAAATTTTTAACTGACACAGATACCTGTTTGAGGTATTTCTCTAATATACTGTAATATTTCTGATTAGGCTCTGATTTCTGAACAGATGGTAAGTACGGGTAGATCTGCTACAGGCATGCTTGACTCCTGTTGATGTTTTCTGGCTGAGATATCGCACATCCGGTAGTGTGAAAATTGAGCTGCTTAATGATCCCAGTCCCAAAGTTGATATTTTTTATGTTGGCTGGCAGTGGAAACTTTCTCTCTGAAATGATTTCCGACATGCTGTGACACATGTGCTTGAATATTTCACAAATATGACACAAACTTGCTTGCAAATGGAGGGTAATTAGTTTGGAGGGTTATTAGTTTGTAGCTCTCTCATTTCATATTAACACTGTGAACTCCAATATCAACACTCCTTTCCACAAAACAAGTAAAATTGTCTGAACAAATAGTTTAATAGATTAGGCGTTGTCAATCTGGGGAAAGAACTGAAGAACTGGGATAACGGCATTTTCCAGATGGATACAGAGTGTGTGTGTACATGATTTTGTGTGTGTGTGAGTGTGTGTGTGTGTGTGTGTGTGTGTGTGTGTGTGAGTGTGTGTGTGTGTGTGTGTGTGTGTGTGAGTGTGTGTGTGTGTGTGTGTGTGTGTGTGTGAGTGTGTGTGTGTGTGTGTGTGTGTGTGTGTGTGTGTGTGTGTGTGTGTGTGTGAGTGTGTGTGTGTGTGTGTGTGTGCGTGTAAGTGTGTGCGTGTGAGTGTGTGTGAGTGTGTGTGAGTGTGTGTGTGTGAATGTGTGTGTGTGTGTGTGCGTGTGAGTGTGTGTGTGTATGTGAGCGAGAGAGACAGAGAGAGGTCACCCATTGAGGGAAAGCTAGTTCAGATGCCTGCAGTGAAATAGCTGGGGCTCAATGCTGTCTAATGTCACAGCAGTTCATGTTGCCGTGGCCCAAACCTCTAGTGAAAGGGTCCTTGGGCAAAGGAATGGCTCTTATGTAAAAGGTGTGTGTTGCGTGTGTGCCTTCTTCTCAAATAAATATCATCTTGTTCAGTTCTTTTTTTTACAGCCAAGGGAATCAGTTTCAGCCACAGTGCTCCCCTGAATTTGGGATTTTTTAAAAGTGTTTTCTTCGCGATTTAGTGGTGACACTGATAAAAGGGATTAAAGTTGATCTCCCAAATAACAGGCGTTGATAGTGTTTACTGTCAGCCGCACGCTGACTGACACGCTGACCCATAGGTGAGTCGAGTTCCCCATCCAATCAATGGCTCCAGCGAAGGGATTAAGACGTGAGTTTGAACGAAGCCTAGAAAACCCCTTAGACCTCATGTTAGTGACACTGATATGCACCTTAATCCACAATGAACACATGAAGTATACAGAGACTCACAGGGGAAAGCCTGCTCTCTTATGGAATACCAGCCTACAGTGGTGACGAGAGAATGAGGTGTTGAAGGTTTTAAACGTGAATGTGTCCATGGGTTTTTCCTAAATCTGCCCTGTAAGCACCAGTTGTATCATCATCAATATTGCATGGGTCCTTTAATGACCGCTTGACCACCTATTAGGGCCTCAGCTGAATTTCACATTTAAAGAACGGCACCTTCTACAGCACAGTGTCTCCATCACTGTGCTGGGGCATTCAAGTTCTTATTGGTTCAGAGGAAAGAGTGCTCCCTATTGGCCCTCCAACACCTCTTCCAACAGCAACTTATTTTTCCCAGGAGGTCTCCCATCCAAATACTAACGAAGCCTACACCTGCTAAGCATCAGCAGTTTGACATTCAAAAGGTTCCGAGTGGTTTGGCTTCTGGCAGAATCTCACACGTTTGATTCGCTGAAACTTAAGATGTTTGAGTCTATGGGTGTTGTGAAGCCTAACTGGTTAAAATGTTCTTGGCACAAATGTTGACAGAAAAATGTTGTCTGTACGTGAATTTGTAGGACGGCCGCCTGGCTTTTGTGTGGGAAACACGTGGGTTCAAATCTGCCTGCATTTGAGAGAGAAACTTTGAGAGACTGGCTGCTTCTTGGACTGCAGGGAAAGGTGCCGGCTCCTCAGGGGTGGAAGCCTGTTTTGAAGCTGCCGTTTGGCTGTGTTTATCTGTCAGGATTTGGAAGTGAAACCACCACATGGACAGGCGAGTTTGTCTCTGATGGGGATGGTGGGTAGTGCGAGCTCCATCTGTGCTGGAAGTCTTAGCCTGAATCCACTAGCAGGCGGCGTTTTGTTGTCCTGGTGGAATTTTGTATTATAGATTGAAACATGATTAGTAGGTTGATGTTGACAGAGATCAGGAGTAGCTCAAAGCAGTGAAGGGGTGGAGCTACAATGAGCTATCAGTCTTTGATATATTTGAACCAATTAAACACCTGGGTCTCCACAGCAAGATGCAATGATTGGTTAATATCAGTCAGGAAGTAGAAGCACAAAGCAACTCTACAATGTATGATGTCATAAAGCCCCATTGTTCCATGACTAGGGTCAGTTTTTTCCCTCACAGCTATGGTTCAACACAGAGCCTCACAGTTCCACTACATTACATCTGCATTTAGCAGGGTGACTTACAAAAGCACAGACAATAATTTAGCATGCCAAGCAGAGACGATATGAAGTTTTCAGGGCCACACCCGACTGTAGCAGTTATCACAGCTTATCATTGGTATAAAAATGCTCTCATAAGTGTCAGAGGAAGTACAGGTATGTTAGTTTGAGCTCCCTTTGGATAATTCACAGCTATACGTGATGGTAAATGTATTTTAGTTATACTTTAGTTAATAAAATGCTTATAATGCATTAATAGGTAAGGTATAATCATCTCTAACTGTTTATTAATGATTTTAAAGACTTGCTCATGCATTTGTGAACATCAGTAAATTTCACTGTCTGTGACTTCACAGCTGCATATCTGGTCACTGTTGGCAATGGATCTGATAAGGTTTCTAGGTGTGTTATGACCCGGCACAAGCATATGAAAGGTGGGTCATCGTGCTTACCAAGATCAACCCCACTCAAGCCACAGATAGTGTAATATTCAGAAACACATAAAATATATTCAGAAAATGTAAGAAATATTCAGAAACACAGAAAAACAAATACAATGATTTATAAATAGCTTACAAATGATTTTTAACTACATATTAATATGTTTACAAGCAGTTTTTTGAGGCATCAAAATTGAAGTGTTACCTGCATTTCATTCATAGGTTCACACACATAATGTTGAGGGTTCAACCCAAACCCATGTCATGCATTATGGGAAATGTATTTTGTATTGCACTCCCAGTCCACAGACCCTGGGTGACTCTTTTCATCCTGGGTGGATGGGTTTTTGGGGGTGTGGGCTCCCTGAAGATGGAGCGGAGGTAAGACGGGGGCGGAAGGGAAACAGAGCATGCGATAAGCACAAAGGGTGGGCGCTGATACATTTTACCCAACAGAAAAACTGCGCTCCAAAAAAAAACCTTCAGAACAATGACGCACACAGATCCCACGCTACGCAACGCCCTCACACCGATCCGTCCACCTTTCTCTTCTCCCCGTAAAACATTTAGCGCTGGGACCTGCAAGGTGCCTTCAGCTGTCCTTCAGGAGCTCATCAAGAAATGTAGATGAAATTTCATGCAGTGCAAATGACTGGACTTGTGAAATAATTAAGATCAGGTTGGCACGATATCCTGAAATCGACACATCCCTCCTTGCCTATCTTCGTTGGTTTATACCCCCTCCATGCTCGTCTCCAAAAAAAACCTTGCTGAGAAATATTTCATCAGACTGATGAATGAAAAGATGTTTGGAGGTTTGACTTGAGTTCTCAATGCTCAGCCCCCGGTTTCATCTCTGCACCGCAGTGCATTATGGGAACCCCCCCCCCCCCACCCCTCCTCATTATAGAATTTTCATGATCACCATTAATTGTAAAGCTTCAGAAAGTTACCAGGGACCAGATGTTTGGCAGAGGAACACAAGCGAATGAATTGTTTTGAATTTCACAGACACATTCTGGCAGAAACTCTCCTGAGATCTAATCCCAGGGGGAGGAAATTCGACACAGAGCTGTAGACTCATGAAATAAGCAATCAACCTTTATTTTTTTTAAACCACATAACTTTATTTCCTTATTTAATGTGTCACCGTACCTAACGGCTGTGATGCAGAAACATGGATAAATGGAAGTGTGTAAATACAGGAGGATGGGCCTCGGCTGCCCTTGTACAGATATTTCTTTACACTTTATTCTGAGACAGTGGTGCCAGAACTGGTCTCCACAGTGGAGTCTGGGGCTCTCTGTTTGCTGACTTATAATAATAATAAACTCTCCTTTACAGTGTAAACTCTGTAACACAGCCTGCCTGAAAGTTAGACCTAGCTGAAACGATCTTCCAGGACATTATTATATTCTATTAGGGAAAAACATGTGCCCTTTGTGTGCAGCTTGGAGATTGTTCAGAAGCTCAGGTGGAGACCATTTTTGATGAGGTGTGTTTACCTAAATATGGAATCTGTAAGATTTATTCCAAATTTATTCAGGATTAATTCTTTGCAATTGATTGAATTAATTGTCTCATTTTAGGGTTATTAAAGCAATGAAAATGTCAACTACTTGAACATTATCTTTCCATATTTTTAAAAGAAGGGTATTTTTCATGCTTTCCAAACAGAAACCCCTTTTATGTGACTAAACTACCCATAATCCTCTGACTCTCATCAGTACTTGAAGTTTAAAGGACATTTGAAAGTCTTTAAGTACAAATGGATGTAAAACTCAATGAAACCAAAAATAATACCAAGCTTAATTAAAGTGAAAATTAGTTTCTTTTTTACTTCATGTGCAAAACAAGGATGCATTTTAAAAAGCATGATTTGTTTTGACATTTCATTTAATTTACTAACACCTGAATTGATTTGTCATCTGCCATTCTGCACTCATAAATGTGTCCAACAATAAAACAATTTACAGAACAACTGAAGCTTTAGAAGGTTTATTTGTAGAAATGCAAAGATTTGAAAAGGTAGGAGATCTGTGGGAATCTGTGGCTTGCCTTGCAGTACAACATGTGATGAAAGCAGGTCAGCATGGGCCCGTAGGCTTTAGGCAGAGGACCCCTGGATCTGCCCAGGGGAAAGGTCACCATCGCTGGGCACATGAGCCACAGAGCTGCCCTGGGGCTGGACCTGCTGGTCAGAGGTGTGGAGGAGGGAGGAAGAGGAAGAAAGTGAGGAAAAAAATGTGGTTGAGATAAGAATTTTGTCAGTGTCATAAAAGAATCCCTTGTATCTCCAAGGACAACTTTGCAATAAATATGTAAAATAATTTGTATTATTACATTACATTTGACATGTTTTAGTGCCGTGGTGTTTTGAATAACTTTCATTTGTCACAAAGACATGAAACACAGTTTTGACAGCATGCAAGTGATGATGCAGCATTTTTATTCATGTATTCCGGTGAAAAATGGAAAGACACAGGTTTTTTATGATGCCGGCAACAGGAAAATGCGATACTACTTTTGTACTTTTGTGAGTCGATAAAACTATAAATATAAAAGGAAACAGATAATGCAGACAGAAGTCTTTGCTTTAGTGTTTTCAGATGAATATCCAATGGGTCTCCTCCAAAAGCACAAATAAAAGGCCTGGACTCCAAAACCCCACTGTGAAACATACCACGCACTTTCACCCCGGGCCTTTATGAGATGGTAGCAGTCATGTAGCTGACGATTAAATATTCCCTCTGTTTGGAATTCTGGGTAAACCGCTGGGCTAATGCCCAGATGAAGGCCACACCCACATTTCCACAAATTGATTCAGGTGACAAAAAACTGTACCTGGTCTGCATAACACAGTGTACACGACTGTTCATGTTACAAACCTTGAAACGAACACCACCCGCAGTTGTTGCATTGAGTTTCTGTTTTTTCCCAGAATTAGATTAGTCTCTTTAGCACCTGCAGTGAAACATATCAGGTGTGGGCTTATAACCCTTGTTATGTTACAAACCTTTCAAGGTAAACATATTGATCTTTTTTCTGTTTTGCATCTTTATGTGCCATCTAATAATTATTTACTTTTAACAAATGCGTAGTAGTAGTTCTGCTTTCGGCTGCTGGTGATTTACGCCTGTGTCTGGTTAGACATTCAGTGGCATGAAGGACCTTGTGAGGTTATTTTCTACAGCCTCTTCCTGTTTAGATGTTATTTCTATACAGGGGGTCCTCGACTTACGAACGAGTTCCGTTCCTACAACGTGTCGTAAGCCGATTTTCGACGTAAGTTGGAATTTATACCTAAATTAACACCTTAAGTCACTCACACTGTACACACAACACATGAAGGACATATAAAATACAGTAATTAAATGAAACAGTAGTAAAAGAAAAGAGAGAACAATTCCTTACCTTTATTTCTGTGGTTGTATTTACGAACCAAACCGCTTAAGTCGAAACAATGTTTTTTAAGTAATTTATGGGAGTGCGTCGTAACCATGAAATGACGTAACTCGAGACCGTTGTAACCCGAGGACCTCCTGTATATGGATTATATTCATATTTCGTTCCATTATTTGCTAAATTAGTCCAGTCAGTTTGCTTATAACACATATGAAACATTCATGAAGTTAAACATTGTTGGTGTATTCAAGATAACACCGGTGCCTACATTCTGTGCTTTAACAGAGAGCTGCATGCACGTGACTGGATGAGTGATCGAGCTAATTAAGGCAGCAGTAATTGGTTGTGATGAAAAACAGCAAACACACAGCCGTCCATGGCCCTAGGTTTGACACCGCTGGCCTGATGTAAAAAAATGTTTATAATATTTAATATGATAAGATTTATCAGTGTCTTGGTTTTATGCCACTGAGTGCTCTTAATAATTAATCGGCCTAATCATATTTGTAACCTTGCATGACATCATTGCTACATTTCTTCCTAAGTTCATGACTGACAGCTGAAGACTCGTCCTAAATGAGACGTTTTACTTTGGTGCAGTCTGTGGATGGACTGGCATTGGTTTATGAAGCTAATTAGCTGATTGGACCAGGGTAACTGGTGTAAAATAAAGGCTGCACACACCATCAGCCCTCCAGCACCAGTGTGTCCCAGTCATTAGCGATGGTTCATATGAAGTTTCATTAACTCTGACAGGGCAGAGCAGCGCTCGGCTGTCAGTCATGTACGAGCCAATCAAACAGGAAGGGGGTTTCCATGGTGTGCTACGTTCTGCCTGCATTGATTGGTTAGAGACATTTTATGTGGTTTAGAAACCTGATGATCACCAAAGTCTTTCATTCACTAAAGCAGTTCCAGAATTAACATTACTGTAGTAACATACTTTAACTATTTTACATAAATCCTAGTTTCTATACATGGCCCTGTTTTTGGGGTTTAAGTGTGGTGAAGTTCACTCTTCAGCAACAAGTTCTGCCTCCTAGTTACTCTCAGAAAATGAAAGCACTGTTTGACTTTTGGGTTGCACCAGAGATCTTACCTACGTAACTTGGCCCTCATTCGCACAAGATCTGTAAACAAGATACTTACCAAAAGACCCATAACAAATGGGGACCAAACCGTGGCCCCGTGTGTGTCTTTACTCTGAGCCACTGACAGAAGGACAGTGTCTGTAATGGTGATGCCCAAAGTCGAACGTGGCTGTGTCCGTGCCACGTTGTCCAGGAGCACTGATTTGCATGTTGTGTTTTCATGAACCTCAAAACTCAATAGCAGCAAAATGGGAGGACAAGGGGAAAGAGAAGCAGAGGTAAGAAACTATACAGCTTAAGTGTTCCCACAGTGAAATACCCCTTTAAAGGTATAATGCTGTAAAATGACCACGCTATTTTAAATATGTAATTTAGCTTACCCATTTCATAAAATTGATTTTATTTAAAGATAAGCCTTATACAAAATGGCATTTTAAATGTATTTGTTTAACCTTTATTGTACCAGGGAAGTCCCACTGAGATGAAGACTCTCATCTTAAAGGGAAGCCCTGGTGAAAATATGCCTTATACGCCAGCGAGTGGTACTGGAAGAGAAGGCTGATGTGGACACACACGTGTGTCACCTTTTTCGTTGCCTGAATATGCTGGATTTGAAGAGGGCACTTACTGCTTGTGGAATAAATTGAGTCTGTACCTGTGGCAGTGGACTGCCCCTTTGACCTCTGTGCATCTCTTTAACCTTCCTAACCTCTGACAGCATCCACCAGCAAATTACTGTCTTAGACCCTGACCCCTGTACCGCATTTTACCCACAATCCAACATGTTTTTCCACTGCTTCAAACCATCACTGAGTGGTACTTGACTTACTACACTGTAATTTCCATCACATTTATATCAATATATGAAAGTCTTGTTTAATTATCCCTCTCACATCGGAATGGTTTAACTGACAGGTGCATGTTAAATGACTATTGGATGTCCATAGGACACAGTAATTGGACGGGGTTGAAACATGGGTGGCGGATACAGTTTCCTTCATAAATTTCACAAAACGTTTGAAGAGGCCCTAATGAAACCCGTGTTTATTTAGCCTAATTGCACGGGTAATGAAATTAGGCAGCATTTACTTTTAATCTATGCACTTCCCCAATTTACACTCGCACCAGCACGTCAGGCAAGGACACACAGGACTTAACAACCTAAGACTAAAATATTACTGTTATCTGCACACTAAAGTGCAATTTTAATATTTACCCAACATCCACAGACTAAACCAAACATACATGGGCATGAAATTACATTCGGATTAACGCTCACATGTAAAGAAAATACCCTGGCTGTCCTTGGAAGGAGAGCCCTTGGGTATCCAGAATGGAAGCTTTCTGAGAATTGCAGGGTAGAGAAACGAAGGTGCGAATTCATCCACTGGGAGGGATTAATTTTTCCAGTGGGGGGGGGGCGGGGTTTAAGCTATTTTCCTCAGCTGGTGAAGCAAGAGGAGGGAGGAGGACGGAAGGGTTGGGCTGTGAGAAACTCTGCCAGGTCAGCTACACTAGTGCAAGTTCCATGGATTACATCCTATTAAATGACCCCCCCCTCGCCCCCTCCTAACCATCGCCTCGTCGCTGAAATATGTGCTCACACACAGGAGCTCAGTGCGGCTCCATCCTTGGTCGGAAAAGCTCCAGCTCTCTCGCCTTCGGCAGTGAAACGATTTTATAGACGCCCCCGTTTTCAATTTTATAGACGCCGCGCTGCCGTGCCGTTATCAGGCTTTTCCCGGCCCGCTAACTGCATTTAGCAGGGCTGGAACCAGCTGTGCAACTTACAGTACTTAACATGGAAGGGGGGTGGTGGGGTGGGGTGGGGGAGAGTTCATCTCGCCTCAGTAAGTACCTGTCAAATACACGAATAAATGTGTTTCTGTGTATGTTAAATGCACCGACTCGACCCGACCAAATATGTCCCCCCCCTCCAAAAAAAAAGATCAAAAAAAAAAAAACGCACACATGTTCTTTCTAGAGAAATGTCATCTTTGCAGAGCTGCTGCAAGGTTTTTCCTTTGAGGAACTGCCATTTCTATGGAAACCCCTCCAAATTCAACATTGCTACCACATGTCAACACAAGTTTGAAATCCTGACTTCTCACAACACTCACAGGCATAGCTTCACCATATTTCATACCTATCTGAATCAACTGCTCATAATGTTTCATTTTTCTGTGTTTAAAAATCGCCTTGCCCTTATGCAGTACAAACAGGTGGTTCAAACATTAAAACATATGCGCTGTACAGGAAGAGGCAAAAATAAGAAAGTACTCAGTAGAATGCAGTAAACCTGAAACAGCACGAGTCTCAAACAAGCCTTCAATAGGTATGTATATAATGAGTCATTAATACTTGACGTCAGCGCGATCGTGCCATGCCAACGATCATTGTGTGGGGACAATGAGGCAAAACTGAGTCCCTGTCGTAGCGACACAACGTGCAAATCCTACGGCATTATGCACGTTTTTATTATTTCCCGTGCGCGAAATGAAGTCGTCAGCATGAATCCGACGATGAGTCTCTATTTGAACGGAGGACGTTTTAGAAGTCATTTTCTCTCCCCAGGTATAAATGGCCTATTGCAGTCAGCCTGATTTAGCCTGCCAATATTTTCTCATTAGATTCTTACAAGCTTCACTCAGAGGACAAACTTATTATTTCAGTTTTACGGTTCTGGAGAAGAGAGGAGGCCCACCGAATTAAGCTACGATTACTTGTCCCATGACAGACGAGTTCCCCCTCTGTGATAAATCTTTGTCTCGCTCTATGCCAGATAGAACGTTTTATGGCAATTTTTATCCAGTTTTATGGTTCCTGAGTGTCCTGGTCCCACCCATTTGGGGGTTTGAGAAGTGTTATAAGGGTATAAGGAGCTTGGGCATTTGGACCAATCAGAGCTGTGGTCACCACTGTTGGACCAATCAGAGCTGACAAATTTAGGAATCAACAGCACTAGCTGATGATGTAATCACCCACTCTGTCATAACACTCTGCAGCGGTAAGGTCCCCCACTGTCATTAGTAAAACTGACTGCAGCATTTTCTCCCCCGCTTCTTCCCTCCCCCCCCAGGTGAACGATAACACGAATCACCAGGGTTTGCCTGGGACAGCCGGCGACAGAGGCAGTTTCAATCGTGGACGCGGTGTTCTAATTAGTTCCTGCTAATTAGCAGCTTGCCAGAGAATGTGTGAGCCCCCCCACCCCCCATCACCCTCCCCCCATCACAGCCAGCTCCATTAGCCAAACAAACAGACCACATAATCAGACGCTGAACGAGCGAGTAGGAGAGGAGCACATTCAAACAGGCCTATCCTCACATTGTGCTCATGCAAATTCCCTGGGCTGTCCTCTTGACCGAGCCACTGTGAATGATAGTACAGGCATGTAAGTGATTGTTGCACTTTTCCGCTAGACAAATCAGTTCAGAACAAAATGGCATGTCATGGTACATCTATTAAAGCTGGCAGAGTATCTATCTGCAACTGAATAAAAAAACTCCACAAACACTGCAGGGTTCAAATTAAGGGTTAAATTATTTTGAGCTGAAGAGAAAGCTGAGCACAGAGGTCCTCCTTATCCTCTTCTGGAAAGCTGACGAATCACAAAAAAATAAAAATAAACTTTAAAAAAGGATGTTAAGTTACCAAACCTCAGTGAGCATCCCAGGAAAGTCCTTACCTAAATTATTGATAAGAATCCTAAGGCAAGTCTACTTGACAAGCAAACAGAATTTATTTTGATAAAAAAAGAATGGTAATAAAATTCAGCATTTTATGAGAGAAGCTATTTCATCTGACACATTTTCGGCTTTTTTTTTCCTTTTATAAATTGTGATTTTCATCCCCCCCCTAAACCCCCCACCCCCACCCCCACCCAGTTAACATTGTCTAGGCAGCTTGTATCAAAAGATTGATTCCCCCCCACCCGCCCTCCCTAAATTCTGCCGTTAAAAAATAAAATATTGTCTCCCTGCAGAAGGCAGGGCCCAGCTCCAGGCTCAGCCCTAGTAATAGGTGTGTATCCCCCCCCCCCGGGTCTGCGTCTGTCCCCCCCAGAGCTCAGGATGGATCATTAAAGGTGTAGCGAATGTGAAGAAGCCCCCCCAGCTGCCAGCTTTCAGGAGAGCTGCAAACAAACACAAGCGCCCCCCCCCACCCCCCACCCTCCCCCCCTTCCCCCCTTCCCCTACAGGTTATGTTTTATTTACCGGGCCCAAAGGGAAACCTGTGCGCCGAGGAACTCTAAAATTAGACAAGAATGCCTGGCGCTCTTCAAAGCCAGCCGAGATACCGGGCCTACCCAGGGATCCACAAACTGTCAGAAAAACTCTATATCACCGATTCAATCAAACAAACACAACACCCCGGCGCTGGGAAGGAACTGGAATGTCATTAAAATCCACCTTCTTCCCCCAACATACCTAAACCTCCACCTCCCCTACCCCCCACCTCACCCTAATCTTTCATTCTCGGGCCTTGGTTCAGGCGGTATTACGGGCGGGGAGTACCTGCGTGTCGTACAAATGAGCTACCTTTTCACACTGCGGTAGTGCATGCGGGGGTTTTACGCTGCACCAAATGGGACAGAGAGCATGCAGTGACAGCGCCGCCACTAAAAATGGGGCTGATAAAGACCTTTTACACTGGGAGTCGCGCCAGAAGCTGCTTTCTTGGAATTTGTGGATGGGGAAGGAGGGAGCGAAGCCTGAAATTCACAAAACGACCGTGTGGGGGGTGGGTGGGGTGGGGGGGGGTGTTTATGGGGGGCAGCTGTCTCCTTTTAATGACTTTTTGTAAGGTTTGATCGTGTCGCCCCTCTACAATACAGCGCCGTAGAACTACTTACATTACATCTGTTTAACGAGAGTTAGGCAATGCTGTATCTCCCTCTCTTTTCATACAGGAAGCATTAAATCAATCACAGAAAATGGCCGTCCTCATAGGTATGCAGGTGCTACTGTTTGGCTGAGTGGTGCCATTCATTATTAAAAACTCCTTCAGTCTCCAGGAACAAAGAGAGCCGCCACAAATGTCACACTCATACATTAAAACAGTGCCCCTTGTGGCTGGAAGCGGAAGGGTAGCTGCAGTGCATTCTGGCTCGGCTCGCACACAAAGCCACATTTTCTTATATCAGCTACATCAAAAAAACCTTTTTTTTTTGCCTATTTTCCATTTCAAACATGAACAGAAGGCTCGCATTATCAGTTGTGTACCAACAATACTTCACAGCTTATCAAAACTCTACTCAACAAAACTTTTGATCTACCTCTTATTTTCCTGAACTTTCATCCAGAATTGAAATTACATGATAAGGTAAAGAAACATCAAACATCTGTCTGAGTAGTTTTTTGTAGTTTATTCATGGTTTCTTTGGATATATTAGTTCTAAATTTTGGCTCGCTTCCCTCTCACAGATACATAGCATAGTGTAAGTGGCCAATCAGCATTGGGCCTGGTGAGTCATGCTTGTGTTTGTTGCATGGTATACAAATCTTGTCTGATACATTACTCAGTTTTTGAGGAACAACTTTCATGCTCTAGGGTGTTCATCTTTCAGCCACTATTACATTAAAAGAACATTTTCTGTGGATAATTTTGACATGAATTAAGAACCCAGTGTGACTAAAGTTTTTCCAATGTAAAAATAAGTTTCTCTTGTTGTGGAAGGCTATTTTTTTTACAACACCAGCAATATACCAGTGTATTACCATAATTATTAAAAAGTGAATTAGATGCATTTCAACAAATACACATGATGATGGATGCAAGCTCATCTTCAGCAAGTTGCAGTGGTTTGGTCGTGGACATGGTTTGGGAGTGATGATGAAGACGATAACACACATCCTGAGTTGCTCCTGAATTCCAGATAATGTTACCCAAAAACTCACGCTGGCACCGTACCAAGTGGGAATCCAAACAAACCATGCACTGCTCCCGAATCCTCTCGGAGATGCGGGAGACGGACCCAAATGGCAGTGGACGATGCGGTGGGGAGATACGGCATTGTTAAAAAGGTAATACAGGAGCAGATCCGATAAGGAAGCTTCTCTTAATATGGACAGCTATGGGGGCAGGGGGGCTCGTCCGGGAGAGGCCAGGGACACGCGTCTCGAGATGGGAGTCTGTGGTGATAAGGAAAGCCATTTGGATCTGGCTGATGAGCTGTATTGGATTATGCCCTGCGGCCCCTGACGAGTGGCGCTGTCTCAGCGTCCAGTCCTTATCGACACCGGCCCGCTGGATGACACCCTCCCCAATGACAGAACGCTGCTAAAAATGTCTCTTTGCTGATGGTATCCTCCAATAGGACTTTGGGGATGGGGGTGGGGTTACATGCAAGAAAATTCTCCTGTGAGTTTCCAACAGTTCTCATTCCTGATAAACCTGTGTTTCAGGCAGGAGAATGTGTGCTGAGTAGAGATTGCTTTGCTTTTTTTTAGGCATGAATGTTTGCTGCAGTGCTGGGGATAGTCCATTCCTAGAGGGCAGGTGTGTATGTACACTTTAGTTTCTACTGTTCTATCGTACATTTACAATGATAATTAACCCTTTAAACTGATAATTATGTAACTGTTAATCACTATGTACCATTAATAATTGATTGTTATCAATTATATACATCAATACTAATTTGCTTGTTGGAATACGGACACAGGCGCAAACACACACACACACACACACACACACACACACACACACACACACACAAGTGTCTTCTCCTGTCAGTCATGCGGTTAGCAGTGAATGGAATAAATGTAGCTGAAATGTCAGATTACACAAATGAATGGACTCCTTAAATAATTAAGAGCAGGAGTTGGCACGACATCCAGAGCCTGATACCACCCCTGGTTTTAGGCTATTATTTCTCACTCTTTAATCTTTCCCCAAGAACGCCCCATCATCTGTTTCCGTGGCTTTACCGAGGAGGCGAGAGCCGTCTGGCTCTCACTGCCCAGCCACCATTGTAGACGCTGCCAGTCTCTTCCACGGAGGCCTGGCACAGCCACAGGTTTCTGGAGCAACCAAGGAGGAGCACTAATTCAATCAATCGATCAGTCCTCATGTCATTGGTTATTGATTGGTTGCTTCAGGCATGTTCCTGATTGGTTGGAATGAAAACCTGCAGTCTCTCCAGGCCTAAGCGGATTAGACTGGCCACCGCCGTGCTATGCCGTTGTTGAGGAGTCTGATGCTCTCCGGATATCCTGTCGTACCCGCTGTTCCATTAGTCAGTGATATCGGGATATCAGATGCCAGCCCTGAACCTCTCGTTTGTGTGTGTAATGATTATTTTTAATCTTCACCTCACAGAAACGTTATATGGGGTTCTGCCCTGGCTTTGGCATTCTGTATCATAGGCTGAAACGCTGAGAGGAAGTCCTGATGGCTAATACGGGGCAGCGCTCTGAATAACATGCCCACCAGGAGGACAGCTCCAAACTATGCTAGATAGATAGTTCATGTAAAATTACATATTTCTATATGTAATATATCACATACATTGTGAGTGATTGTTAGCCCTGAGGTTTAGCTGTGAGAGTGTCAATGATGAGCCAGCCATTATGTGCTAAAAATGCTAATAATACAGTGGTTTTGTATGCCCAGCCAACTAACACTTTGCTAATAACTGCCTTGAATGAATGTAATTTGTGTGAACTATACCTGTAATCTCTGGATGAGTGTGTCATTGATGAGCTAGTTGTTTTGTTGCCCCGCCTGTCAGTTGCTAACAATAAACTGCTGTCCAGGTATACACAGGTAATTCTTCACTAATGAAAGCCCTGAAACACTGTTACATGGATGAACTGTGCCCTGTCTTAGCAGACCATATGCTCCTCTGAACTCCAATGTGGGTCGAAGGGAGTCTCATCTTAACCTAGAACCGACAGTCCTAGCATTAAGCATTTTGTATTTTGTAATGTTACTTCTGATAGTGGATTGAGGTAGCTTAATCTATATCACTTGAAGAAGGTAATGTGATCTAGGTTGGTGGAGGATGGAAACGTAATCTATAATAGTGGATAAAGTTAGTATAATATGCAGAAGTGGATGAAGAAAATCCAATCTGTATTAGTAGGAGTAATCTATACTGGTGGAAGTCAACCTGTACGGCAGCTCACTATATATTCTCTAATTGGTGGGTTGGAAAATCGAGATTAGTGTTTCTCTCCTATCATTGGTCTTTCCCTTGTAATAAAATACCTCATTAATATGTTTATGGCCTAATAACAATCAAACTGCTTGATGCAATACCATGCAGTTGGATGCATAAACCAACCATTGAATCAACAGCAGAGATAATTACTCATGGCTAATGTACACCAGAGAGAAAGATGAATATCTTTGTTAAGAAAAATAGATGTATATTTGCAGTCATTAAGGGTGATCTCAGCACTATATAAACATTGCCTGCTAAGTACGATTAAATTGACTCCAAATTAGATTCATTATACCGCTATCAATGCGCGATATGTCTTTGGGAGCTATTCAGTCATGAAAAATGTATTCAGATGGGAAAAGGCAAAGTTATGAATGTGTCCCATCGAGGGTTTTATCATGTAATCATGATAAAACAGGCAGCAGTTTTCCAGGAAGCAGCAGCTCTGGATGGTGCATTATATATACTACAGCAGACAGGGCTACAGGCCATCGTGTGCAATGGGAACCCTGCATGTGTATGTTAGAAAGTAGAGCACATCTGTCTGGCTAATGGATGCAGAGTAATTTTACCGTAACGTAGTAAAATTACCCCCTCTCATTCAAACACATTAGCATGATTCATCTGACAGCTCTGAAGCCAAGAGGATGTCAGGTTTGGTCATAAAATCTTCTTAAAGAAGATCTTTGGAGGCCTGGATATATGGCGCAATATAATCCAGGGTTCGGATATTATGGTCTGTCTTCCATCTTGTCCTTCATGGGAACAAAGCATAATCTTAAATCTAAAGATATGGTTCTTAAAACTATCAGAGGAAATGTTAAAGTCATTTTCCCATTTAAATGCATAAAGATGACTATTAATGCTGTTTATTATTATTATTATTATTACTGTATTTTAGCATACAATTAATAATAAGACATTCACCCTTATTTATAGGGACTGACTGATAAGGCATGTCCAAAATGTGCAAGTGCAATTACAACTGACAGCATAACACACGAGCACAAGCAGCTACCCTAAATATCCCACGGCGACACAGAGCTGTGAATACAACTTTAAAAACCAATTACCATGCGCTGAAAATCCAATATGAATCACATTTATTAGTTGCCGACAACATGCAGTAAGCGGCAGATGAGTGAGATATTACTGTAATGCATTATTGCTATTGACTGGCCAGAGGTCAGTGGGATCGCCTTGGTCTGTGGTCTCGCATACTGAAGCGACAGTTAAAATACTGGCGCGGGCTCTGACGCTTCACAAAGACCCGGCTATCCCCCATGCTTCATCCTGCTACGCCTCTTCATCAAGAAAATCTGAGAGCTTTGAGCTTTGACCGTGGCCGTGCTGAAACGTTCAGTGCTAATGGTTAAAGCGAAAACAACAACAAACCTCTCAGTATTAAAACTTCAAGAAAATCAGAACATGCTCACCGTCAGCAATTGCAGTTAAACCTTTTAATGTTGAGTCACTAGCTGTATATCGTGGCTCCTTTAGTTTTGGTTCTATGAAACCTCTCTCCCCCATCACCAAATTTGTGATACAGTGCATTTACCCAAAAATGTCTCCAGCATTACATGACTTGTATGTTAAAACCTGTTAATTGTAACACAATAATGTTTAATAATAATAATGGAAACATTCAAAATCATGTTTTTTTTTTTACTTTTGTTTTTTATATTTTTTCCTGTGTGCATTGTTAAATTAGCTCACATGGCTAATTTCGCATCATAGTTCTAGAAAGAGAACGTAATGGTGCAGTGCCAGCGTTAGCCGAAAGATGGGTGGAGTTGTAATCATGTCCCAGGAAGTTTAATGTCACCCACCGCAATGAGAGACAGCAAATGAATATGCTGCAGAGCCGTTCAATCTTTATTACTTCCCTGTGCCTGGATGTGGCCGACGCATAGCTGCATATTAGCTGACAAACCCGCTGATTCCGGATCCGGCGCGGCCGGGGACAGGGGTCAGGCTCCCCATGCCAGAGTTTTTTGCTTAATCACACTCCAGTTATGGTTTCTGTCCATCATTTAAGATTGTGTATCTCGCTCTCTAACAATAGGGGCAGAGTCCACAAACGGATATTAACCATCAGCCCTTTCTCCTGTCATTTAATTGTCTGGCCGCATCATTCTGAGAAGAATACTGAATGTAATGTCTGCACTCTGTACCGTGTGTGCACTTAAGTAGCAAGAACAGTGTCAACAATACACACACAGACACACACATACACATACACACAGACAGACACACACGTTGTCATTAACTGCACTGTGCATGTAACACAGTCCTGTACAAATGTATCCACTTATTCCTGTCTTGCGATAGAGGCGAAAATGCAGTTACATTCATCGAGTGTAGTCATAGCTGCACAGAGAGTCATAATACAATAGGCCTGATTTATTTAAAAAAAAACTGACAGTTATGGTGAAGTGCAAAACATGAAACCAGTTGACATTATCCTGATTTTTATCTGATCAGGTATTCAAATAAAGTTAGTAGTAGAAATAGCTATAATAATAAATCCGTCACCATCAGGCTCCTTTTCCTTCCATGGAGTGTTCCAAAGAATCATCTGCCAAACCGCCATGATCAAAGCAAATGGCTTTCCCTGCCGTATGCCATTACTGTGGCTCTTTCCCGCCAGAACGCTGTGAATGGCCCTTAATGGCGGTGGCTCGGAAATGATGGTGTGGAGGAGAGGACCTGTTTCCATGGCGTTTAATGAGCGATGGAATGGCCCTCTTCACTTTGAAGTGTTTGAGGGCCGAGGCATCATGACCTGGAAGAGAAGAATGTGATTGTGGGAAATGGGGGTGTGGGGGGGGATGGGGGGGTGGTGTTGGGGCTTTGCTTTATTGCTTTATCTATGACCCCCCCCCCCCCACCCCAAAGCCAACACCTATACTCCATGCACTACATTTAGGCCATTAGTCCCTTTATTTGTGACCGGCTTGCTGATGTAAGCACTTTAGCACGTTAGCTTTATTGCGCGTGTGCTGGGATTCCCCCCCCCGCCCCTCACACAGGGGCTGGTTTGGAGATGCCAGTGTGTGATGAGCGCGTGCGAGGTGCTCTCTGTCACCACGAGCGTCCAAAAAGGCATTACATCATCTGCGCATCATCATTCCACCGCGAGCTCAGAGCAGTGGTGCAGCCCTGTGTCATTTTTCAGCCCATCCCTGTGTCATATACATATTTGCACATTTACATTATAAATTTATGTATTTCTTTTAATTATAATAATAGTAGTGATGGTCACGTTGGTTGTTACACACAGCTTCACAGTGGATCTTTTTCCAGAGGGAATCAAAAATGCGAAAATTATTTCCAAACATCTTTATAGGCGATCTATGTCAACTTTTTTCTTTTGGCATCAGGGTTCATTGTCCGGATGTCGCTAACCTTGGAAATGTTCTCATTCCACATTTCATTAGATTGCAGATGCTAATGACGCTAATGGCTTTAGTGCCCCAGCTTGCTTGACCGCGTTATGGATGTCCCCGGAGGAAGTGGAACCGCGAGTCCGCCCTAATGGCCGAAAGCCATCGAGCCGCGTCCGCGTCGTCCATCAGGATCTCCAACCAATTGACCGGAGAGTTGTACTCATGGCTTCTGCTCCTTCCTATCAATCAATCATTGGGAGGGGGAGGGGGATTGGGGGGGGGCATGTCACCTGGAGCCTCTAAGTGTGACGGGGAAGGCCTCTCCATCTCCATGTTGTGAGAGCGTCCCCTCTAGCCATTCCCCTCTGTCGCCATCTCCATCTTCCCAGAGTTCCCCTGTTCTCTCTCCGCTGTAACAGATTGATTTCCATTACGGGGCTTTGGAGAGGTTAAATAATGCCCCTCCATTACTGACCCTCGAGGATTAATCCTCAAAACCACATCATCACTCCTCTGCCTCCTTCTCCATCCCATCTCCTCCACTTTGTTTGGGCTTCTCCTCTTCACCTTTCCCTTTCTCTCTCTCCCCCCTTTGTTCCAATCACACTGAGGGGTTGAAAAGGTCAAAAAAAGTGAAAGCGACACAGGCCCTCGTGTTTTAATATTCCCTACCTCCACCGTGGTCTCCCGATGACCTATCAGAAGATGAGTTTTTTCAAGGGGTCTTAAGGTTCTTCACTGGTAGGGAAAAAACCCAACATTTTAAGTCCAGGAAAGTGCTTGGTTGGTCGTAGAATAGCATTCCAAACTTAGCCCTGAAAATGCCCTCTGTGGTTAATGTGATTTGTCAAAACACTGTAGTTTTAATTTCCTAAAGCTTAAATTAAGCTGTACATCACAGTAAACATTTCCCAAGGTTCATATTCTAACACAGTTTCACTGAACTTCTAAAGTCATTTCGAGCCCCTCCAGATACGTAACTGAAATATAATATCTTGGCAACGCGCCGTGGAATAGCATGTAAATAAATCCGGTGGACTGGCATACATCGGAATGAAGTTTCACCAGATTGACACCTACTATTTACCCAGACCTCTGGGTTTTTCAGGTTGCATTCTCCTGCACTGAGAGCATAGTCATTCCTCTCCAGACAGCCCCTATTGACATACTGTCACCAAAAAAAAACATTCAATTCAAAATCATTCATCCAGGCTGTCATTATGAGAACAGTCCTCCTCAGCCAACACAGCTCTGGGCGAAAAGGGCCAAAAGGGCCAATATCCATATATTATATATTATTATATATTCTGACATTTCTGTCTGTATATTTCTAAATTGGGAACCTTTTAACCAAAGATGTTGTTTATACATGCTCTTAACAAATATTCTGTTATTAATATCACATGCAGACTGTCTTAAGTCTGGCAGGGGACATTGCATAGCATTAACTTTAACCACTGAAAATGTCAGTGTTGCCTTTATAAGTGCTGGATATGGCAAATGACTGCTAGAGTATTCCATGGATTTCGTCTTTATGTAATTTATGATTTAATGATTGTCAGGTGCACATCATGTCTCAGAAATTGCTCATTTTCTGGCATATAAAAATCATGTCAAGTCCTTATACCCCTGACAGAGGAGGGCCTTCAGGTAACACGGTGTACAGGTATGTGTTTGTGGTGCAGGTGTAGGCCCTGATTTGGTGATCAAGCCCCAGCTGCACGGTTACAGCTGCACGGTTACCAGGTATGGCTTGTTGTCCATGTTGGTGAGGCAATGATTGGCTCAGCCACAGCAGGGGAAGAAATTGAGGGGATAAGCTCCTAAAATCATCAGTTCCATCACCATGGGGTGATCCTGGCCCAACCGAGCACCTGCAGGCTCGTGTCATTATCGTACGTGAACTTCATGTTTCACCGAAGGGACAGTTAATAGGTATAGCTGGTGGTTTATCTGCTGGGCAGGAAGTAGCGAAGGCTAATCAACACACACATAAGATGGATTGAGCAGCTACTTCCTCCTCACACAGTGGAAGAGGTCTTTGGGTGGGGCAGCTCGTGGAGTTACCCAGCTTTGCTCCTCCTCGCACACTCGAGGCGCTATGCTAATGAAGAAGCAGTAGCGTCATCATCAGCAGGCGGCCGGTCTCCATGTTCTGAAACACTCGAGTACTTCCCCTGTATTCATTTCCACTGAAGCATTTATTCAGAGCCAGCTGGGCACAGAAAGAAAACCCGTTCTTCGTTCCTACGCTACCTTGCTCTCAAGAGAGCTTTTCTTTTTTTTTTCTTCTTCCCTGACTGCAATTTGCAGAAAATCAACAACAGAGCTACGTCTCTTTATCCTCTCTCCTGTTTGGCTCAGCGTGGCTCGATAGAGCGTGTCGAATTGCATAATTATGTTTACTACTGTAGCTTTAATTGATAGAGTCCACAGCCGAGGCCTCAATTTGCAAAAAGACACTTTTCTTTGAATAGGCTGGTCCTCTGAGCATTTTAGACCCTTTGTTCCACATTGTTATTAAAAAAAAAACCTGAATATTTCCTTCTTCACATTCCTTCAGTGTTGCCCTTGGAAGCGTTTAGTGACGATTAGGGCCCTCAGTGGTGTATGTCACATGTGTGAGATACAAGCATGCGTGTAACACAGATCTCTCTGCGTGAGTGTGTGTGTGTTTGCAGTTTCATAGTTTGGCAGGTGGATATCATTTATACAAGCATGCATGTAACACAGATCTGTGTGTGTGTGTGTGTGTATGTGTGTTTGCAGTTTCATAGTTTGGCAGGTGGATATCATTTATACAAGCATGCATGTAACACAGATCTCTGTGTGTGTGTGTGTGTGGTTTCATAGTTTGGCAGATGGATGTTATTTTTCCCAGCTGCTCTTTAAGCCCCCGGGGGGATACTCTGTCTGTGCGGGATGTGTAGAGAAAGCTGTGTTGTAGACATGCAAAGTTTTTACTTGTCTGCTTTTGTCAACATACATGATATTTTATTGGCCCAAGTTTGCATACTAGCATGAACACAAACACACACATACACACAGACGCAGGGCACACACTTTGTGCAGTGTTTGAGTTTTTTCCTTCACTATGAGTTTTCTGATTAAAGGAACATTTCCTGGCAGTAATGAAAGGACAGTGTGATTCACGTTGATGTTTCCTTCCAACTTCCCGCGTCCGAGGGCCCCGCGAATATTAATAAGGGAGATATATCTCCACCTCTGAGAGCCGCTAAAGCGGGGGCGCTAATGACCTCGCCCTTTAATTAAACGAGCAAACGTTGTCCTCCGCTCCGGCCGTCCCTTGCCTCGCGTGTAAAATTACCATATGAATGCCCGTACGGTGTGAAACATCCGAGCTGGCGGAATGGGCTCTCCCCAGTGCAGGACTGCCTGGCTTTGTCTGTGGCTGCGATGGGGGCTGATGAGCCGAGCGGCAATTACCGGCTGAGCCGAGGCGGAATGAGGCGGGCCGAGGCTTTATGATATAAACGGCCACGTGCTGTGGGAGCTCGCTATCCACGGCAGGTTGACGGCACTGTGGCCAGAGAGAGACGCCCCTTCAGATAGCCTGTGCCCCCCCGACCCCCAACCCCCCCTCCCCTACATTCTCCTCAACACTCACCTCCCACCCCGCTCAGCAGCCCCAGCCCCGCGCCGTGCTCAAACCTGGTTCCTGTGGCCAGACCCATGTTCTTCCTGTGCTCACAGTTTGACTCCGCCTTGAAGGTTTGGGGAAAGGGGCGGAGTGGGTGGGAGGGGCCATCATGCCTTGTCTGTCACGTTCTGTCGCCATGGCAATGTCAGCTCAGAGACCATGTGGGGTGCTTAGCGAACTCCCCTGTGAGGTTATTATTCAGAGCTCTGCTGCAGCGAGTGCATCAGACTGCAGACCTTTGGGCAGTGTATTACGGCACATGGTGGTGATTAGGGACAACCCTAATGCTGAGGTCTGAATAGGAGAGTAACCTAAAGTGAATGGGCCAGTCCTGAACGTCCTGGTCCGTGGGGCGCTAGTTCCTGGTGCTCTGGTCCACAAATATTGGTAGCTAGTCGTAATGTTGGTCTATATAGTAGAGCGGTTGTGAGTGGATGATTCTGGCCCCTGTGTTGGTCCATGTAATTGAGCAATTGTAAGTCAATGGGGCTACACGTAAACTGCATCACACCTATAATACAGGTAAAAACGTGCATCGTGCATGACGTGTGGGAAACTGGTCTAAGAGAAAGTCAGGAGTGATAAATTGGACTTCTGAGCTTAAAATAGTTTTACTGACATGTCAATCTTTGACCTTGCATTGTGCTGTACCATTCCCAAACTGCAGGGGTGGTATACTGTTAAGGGGGCCTTTCCAGCATAAATAGATGATCCCAGATCAGCACTCCTACTCTGGTTCCCCTTATAAATACAGGTCCAGTACTGTGGCCTCAAGACAAACAATGTTCTGGACTCAAACTTTCACATTTGTAGAAAAAAATGATGGACTCTTCTGTTCAAAATGTTGAGGGTGGGTATCATTTTAGACTGTGAGGGGATGTTAGAGAGCTGACAGTTTGGTACTCTGCAGTGGCGTCGGCCATCACAGACCATGGTAAGGTGTGACATTATGTTTGCGAGGAGGTGACACTCTATTATCGATTATATTTGGTTTACAGCATGTGTGAATCTCTCCCCACATCTTCTGTAAAAACCTGATGAGTTTTTTTTTTCACCCCACCCCGTGGGTCGGTATCTGACAGGACCTCTCCTTATAAAACTCAATCTACTATATGTCAGTGGGGATATTTTACAAAGTAATGCTCTCAATCCCGGTGGAGATTTAGAGATTTAAAAATAAATGTGTGATTACACCTAGATGATTACATTACCATGGAATAAATGTCCTGATTTAGAAAAAAAATCCAGTTTGTAATTAATGTTGCCTAAAAATAGTCTCAGACATTTAAGAGACAGTTTGCTTATAAAAGCTTATAAAAGGCTCCCGGCATGCTTGTATTGGAGAATAAAACCCAGAGAAAGGGTCTGTTTTGATGTTTATTATTATTTTTGGAGAGGATTAGAAAGCACTTATGATTCTTCATGTTAAGGGCCATTTACTGTGTATGTGCATCCAAATACACACTACGCACTTTTGTTTTCAAATGCTTATTGACCTTTCGCTGAAAAGGTCGAATTCATTTCAAGCTTCAGTTGTGTGCGCTGTACATGTTAAACAGCAATTTTTAAGGAAGGCTAGTCTTAATATTTCATATACTGTGCATAAACAGCTGCAGGCACCTTTTAATGGTGGTGGCTGTGAGAACAAGCATCATCATTAAAAAAAAGAACGTCATGAAATTTGATAGGTAATAGAAATAATGAAAAACATTGGCTGGAACTGTTTCAGATGTATATTTGTGGATCTGTTGATGCGCACTTACCAATTATTAAGTCATGCATTCTGTAAGGAAAATTTATGCTTGGAACGCTCTAGTTATCCAGCATGGCCTTCTGCTGTTTGGATCTGTCTGTGACTTATAAGGCAATGCGGAGGCTAGACCTGATACAAGAAGAAATTTTCCCATAGGGAATTAAACACAATAGTTTGCAATGAGCAACAAAATTTATTCTGATATATTTATATTAATAATAATACATTTTTGTCCTTCAGCAGAGACCAATATGAGGGACAGCCAGATGAAAAAAAAAGATATTTAGATAACTAACAAGTAAATTCTCTAAAAATGAAAACAAAAAAGGTAAGATAGTAAGAAATAAAGAAGATGAATGAAACAATGAATTGAAAGGATGTTAGTAGGAAGCTGTGAAAAGCATCGCGACAGGTTATTACTGCGCTCCATCCAGCCTGTAGCTTCTGCAGAGCCATCAATCATGTTGAGTATTCTCAGAATGGAGGCTACTCTGAGATCGCATTGCAGGGTCTGTGTTTTGTCTGTGAGGCTCATTATCCAGAATGGTTTGAGAAAAACTATCGCCAAAGATATGCTGATCAGAAAAGTACCTGATCTACACAAACATCTCACTCCAGAAATGTACACCGCCCTGTTTGAAATTGAAAATAAGGGAATAAAATCGTGAATAAAAACCTAGAACTTCTGTTTGTACATCCCATTATTTTTGTTCTTCCTCTGACAGGAAAATACCATCCATTTTCAGGAAAACAGCATTTTTAAGGCTGTGTTTGTGAAACTAATAAACTAAAAAAAATAGAAAATGGAAACAATTTCTAGGTAGTTGATGGCAAAAAAAGTTGAGGCAGTCTTGAACCGAGATGCTCTAAGATGCTGAGATGCTGAGATGCTGAGATGCTGAGATGCCTTCCGTTCTCGTCCATTCTTTATGGGGGAGGACATGGGTTGGGGGGGTATAATCTATCAAACTTTGTACTCCATTTTGGAGAATAACGCTTCAAAAAAAATGGGAAAAACAACAATCTAAAAATGTGATAACTTTCTCAAAGTTAAGGACACAAAGCCGCCGTGGTGGAGAGTCTAAATGTCCCCATGGAAACCGAGGACAATTTATATCCATAAAAGGCACTGGGCTGCTTTCTATTCAACAAAGCGCCGCGCACTGTGAACGTGCTGCGCTGTGATCGCGCTGCGCTGTGAAATGGGTCCCACATCTGTGAATTGTGCTAAAATAAAGGATTCTCTAAGCTTGTTTGGTTTTTTGGGGGGGTGGTGGTGGGCTGGGTTTGTCCCAGGACAACTAATTAATGTTTATTGCATGCACGCTTCTTCTGTAAACACTGTTTTCATATCGCTAGATACACACACTGATTGGCACTGAAACCTATAATATGCTTCAGAAGGCAACACATGTCTATTTTTGAGAAACAAGGAAAGAATAAGCTGGCTGGCTGCTTACTGCTATTTCTGTTTCAGGTAAATGTACGTCCTGCAGATAGTCTGTTCTTTCTTTTTTTCTTTGGTCTTTTTTGCATTTCATCAAGATGGAAGGAATTGAGACAGACAGCCATGAGGGGATAAAGATCAGAAATGGCAGGCATGGGGTTTGAACCTGTAACCCTCTGGGGGCAAACATGAACATGTCTTACTGACAAGGAATATCACTGCATTAGCCACGACAGCTATTCATAACCTAACCTTGGAACTACAGTCCAGGTCAGATACGTGCTGGGCAAGGGCTCTGCAAACATTTCATGAGGTTCTGGAGGTTAGAGGAGATCAGTCCAAATGCTAGGCCTGTCCCTGAAACCAGAATTTGATTTTAATATAGATTGGAGTTGTTTGTGATTATCTTATATTATTCTGATTAGATAATAAGCACAGAAAGTGATTCATGTTAAAATCTTTATTTTTTTAAAAATGATATACTCAGAAAAAATAGGTGAAAGCAGTAGTCCTTCCATTTGCTGAGAGATTTTTTACTGCCAGCGTTTGGGTCTAATGCCTTCATCAGCATGTCAACCTAATTACATTTATAAGAATTTAAATGTGAATTTAAGGCACTCATGAAAAAAGCTATTCTATTTTTATGAAACATTAGTTCTCTGTAGAGTGACCTAGCTCTCACAAGTCAAAGAGAATGCAAAATTAGTAACGTCTGAAACTAAGAATAGCATCAGATTTAAACAATGTTTTTGTCAATGCCTCTAAAAACGTAATGCAACATGTGCTCTGCATTCCATTACCTGCACCTTTCAGTGCTCATGTTACCCCGCAAGGTGTCAATAAAAAAACAAATCAACAAAGAAAACCTTGTTAACTTAAAATCATAAAAATCCTGAATAAAAGCCAGAAATTGCTTGAAATAGCTAATAACAACAAAATAAGAATGTCAAAACAAGCTTAACTTATCTTTCAGCAAATAAAATATTTGAAGGGAAGCTAACACACGCTTGGCATCTCTGGTCAACTTTGAATAGTTTCTGTGACAGTGATTTTCATTCGCTAAACCTACTAGCCAATATTCAGTGTGCACCAATGAAATAAACCGAGTGTGGGAGGTGGGTACATATGCCACCCAGCACAGAAGATCCCCACTGTGGGAGTGAGGCTAGACCAATGGTGTTACAGAGACACTGCCAAAATATTTTGCTGCTCGCCAAATATTTTTTAAAAATACACATAAATTATTAAAACATTCTCTAAGTTTTATTTCCTGTTAGACACCTGATGTGAAATGAATGAAATGTATTCTTTGAAATGAAATGTATTCTGTGCGCCAAATACTGAATACTCAGGAGCTCTTGACCTTTATCCAAATTCCCTCCGTGATTACCAAACGGAACTTCAGCTCCCTTTTTGATTAGAGCTAGCCGACTTTCAACATGCAGCCACAGGTGATCCTTCCTCCAATAAGCCTTTATATTACACCAGACGAACAGTCATTATTTGACAGCTGGTGACAAAATAGAACTCTGCAACCCTTGTTGTTCTCAGAAACTTTGAATTATTAAAGTATCTAATGAAAGAGAGGGTCAGCAATGCCATGTCTGGAACACTCAACCACAAGCAAATGGCTCCTCATATTGGCCAATGTTCCATGGTAAGCAAACTTCTGACTTATTGCACACTAAGTCTTCAGCTGTAATTAAAAGAAACCACAGGACAATAGACAGTACACAGAAGACTTCTGTTTCTTTGGCATAATTTTTTTTTGAAGTTAAGCTCAGCTTATATAGTCAAGGCTTTGGAACTACACACACATCGGGTGCTACACATGGGGACAAAAAGGCTGTTGGACAAAAACGTCCAACGATGCTTTTGTCCCTTTTTGTTAATGATGACTGTATCCTACTTTACACGTTTATCTGCTATTTTGATTAGCAAACTAGATCAGTGACCTAGATTGAGTCACATAATTCAATTTAACGGCATGTTCATAAACTGATTCAATGACTCTACTCTGTAATGTTCTGCCTTATCAGATCTCTCAATCAATTATAAGGAATGTGGCCTGGGCTCAAAACCACAATCTCTTATAAAGGGTGAAAAACATGCAAATGGGGTTTATTTCAAAATTTTTTCTCCATTGAATGTTATTGGTGCTTTTGGATTTCTAAATGTGGATTTGATTGGTCCAGACAATTTGCCTGCATTTATATTTCTTATTATTGAATTTGGAAGTTGCTTCAGATTGCGACTAAGACCCACCTACAGATAATCAGGTTTGTTCAAAGGTAGTAACCAATGGTTTATTAGCAAAGAAGTTTTCCCAGAGTTGGGCAGTGTTGTGCTACAGCAGGGATGGTAGCTTGTCAGGCTCTGACAGTTGAGGCTATATTGGAGTTTATTCCCTCTAACTGCTGGGGATCTTTTTCATTTACTCTGAAGCTATGAATTTCATCACCTGAACATTGAGTCAGGATGGGGAAAAAGTTTTCAGCGTTAAGCACTCAGTGTTAAGATTGAAAGTCCATTTTCCTTCTGTCCACTGACTGTTTGCTAAAAACAAACTACTGAATTTCCATTTCTTAAATAAAGAAAAAAACGCTATCTTTCAGAGTAATACTCAGCTATTTGCCTTGATGTTATGCCTCCTCGATTCTTTCCAACAACCCTTCCCAAACTAAGGGAAAATAAGTTTGTTTCAGTGAAGGCTTTTATGTGGCAGTCTGGCAGCAGAAGAGAATGGTCCTTATGTCTGATTATCAGAGACATAAAAACAAACCAGAATAAAAGGCTCAGAGCTATGCTGAGCTGCTGCTAACATGCTACAGCTGCTATTGCTGCTACTATTGCTAATGCTTCTTCTGCCTTGTGCTGTTAGTGCTAATACTTTTGCTAATGCTAATCACTTTCAAGAATGCAAAGTTGCTGCCTCTTCTCTTACCGCTATTACTGCTGTGACCAACACTGCTGCTGATTCTTCTGCTAGTGCTGCTGCTGCTAATGCTACTATTAACACTACTGTGGTTAACCCTGCAAGGGCTTCCGTTTGCTACAGCTAATGCCAATACTACTAATTCTACTGTGACCAATACCGCTAATGCTTTTTATGCTACTCTGTTAATGCTACTACTGCTGATGGTCAAACTGCTACAGCTGCTATTACGACTGTGACTAAGACCACGAATGATTCTTCTGCTAGTGCTACTACAGATATCATTACTGCTACTTTTACTGCTGCTACAACTTCTGCTACTTCTTGTTGGTAGCGTATTGTTACTGTTACTACCAGTATTGATGCTCCAACTACTGCAGACTTCCTATTTCCCACAATTTAAATGTTTTTTGTTATTGGTTTTGGTATTGTGTGTTAATTGGACATATTCCAGCAAAAGAAGAGTGGGACAGAAAGAAAATTAAAAAAATGAAGCCCTTTGATATGATGTTACTCAGACTGGAGAAGGGCTGCAGGTCACACAGAGGCATGCAGAGGCGAAACTGGGTGTGACACATGTGATAATCTTGTGGCTGCTACAGTGGTCCTCCATGTTGTGCTGCCGCAGGGGGGGTTATCTGTGCCAGCCCCGCTGGCGTGCTGTCCGCCGTCCGCTAGGCGCTGTCCTTCGCTGTCATTGGCCCACAGCTGCAGGCGCTCAGCACCGCGGAGGCAGCACGTCGACTTATCTGCCTGCTGCAGCTCCCTGCCTCACGCAGTAACCCCGTGTCATGCCACTGCCCCCCCCAGTTCTCCCCACCCCCGGTTCATCACACACACACACACACGTGCCAGCACACACTCACAAACACTCACTCATCATGCATACACACACACGCATGCATGCACCAGCACACACTTGCAAACGCTCACTCATCACGCATACACACACACACACACAGAAGTATGCACACACATACACCAGCACAGAAGCACACTCACACACACTCACTCATCACACATACACACACACAAACACATACACACCAGCAGAGAAGCACACTCACACACACTCACTCATCACACATACACACACACAAACACATACACACCAGCACAGAAGCACACTCACACACACTCACTCATCACACATACACACACACAAACACATACACACCAGCACACACACACATTGGCAGTTGTTGAACAACTGATATTATCCCCCACTGAGAGTGCCAAATCCTTCCATTATGACTGATGTCGTCTCGGCTCGACTAGCGGTTCAGTACAGCCGTGTTCCCATTTGCCTTCACACCGCGTGAAAACTATCAGCATCTGTTGACGTGTTTTTGGGGCGTGAGGTTCATCTCTAAAGAATAAGTGTGGTTTTATCTCTCTAGACCATAATCTGACATATATGAAATCTAAATATCATGAATCATTTCCCTCAATTGTCATTTCATAAAACATCAAGCAGAACAAACATTTTTGGAGATGGACATAACATAATACTATCATTATAGACTCAAGACGCCCTGTATATTAAGTTAGTTCGTTTGGAGTTTGTACACTCAATAAATCTTATAAAAATGTTCCCTTTCTAGAAGTGTAAAGACTGAAAAACCTTGGCCCTATGTGCATTGGACGTATTTCCCAGTGACCATGCTGTTCACTGAAAAATTATGGTCCATTTTCAATATGACTGCAATATACTTAAGTCACCAATAGTTGCTTATTTTCAAATATGACATTGTAACTTGGGCATTTAATAATTTTGGGGAACATTACAGAATACGAAAAAAGTCACACAACATATTCTGAGCTCCCAGTTAATGGTGAGGAATATGTTGATTTGATGGCACGTACACACTTTTTTCTCGGTACAGCATTTCGGGTCATTGCAGTGATCTCATGTTTCTGTGAATGTAGGGAGTGTGATCATAACTGAAATCATAATCATAACTGAAATTATAATGATTTTTGATTTGATTTTAAATTACTCATGTTTAATGGCTAAAGTGCATTAGCGTCCCACCTTAGCTGCAGGACTTAATGCTATAGAAATGAGCGGTAATATGGAAAGCTGCTTGCACCACACAGCTCAATACACTTCTAGATGAATCACAATTACTGAGTGCAAGCCTTTCAATTTAGCACCAAAAACACTGCAAACTACATATAAACAAACATGGCATCTCTGATTGGGCTAACCTGCTAAATGCATGAACTTGGAAAGAACCAATTGAATAATTATAATCCCTGCTTTACATCAATTACATGAAAAATAGGGAAAAAATTAGCATGTTGTTGCAGGGGAAATGGAAGATAATTGCACATGGAGAAGATGTGGATGGGGGCGTTTTCAGGTGAACTCGCTACCCCAGGCGACAGCACTGGTGGCTACATTCAGTGTGAAGTAACTGGCGGGTGCCAGCGTGGTGCTGGTTTCCCGTGGTGACCCCTAAGTGCTTCTGGGATTGATCCCAAAGTGGGCGAGCATCTGCACTTCCAGGGGTGACATAAACACCCCGCTTCTACTGCTCTTTCATCAGGACGGGAGATGGGCTCTCTGTCACAGCGATGAGGCCCTCTCCACACACCCACTACGGAGAGGGGAGGGGGTGACGGCAAACAGCAGTGCTGCAGCATCAGGCCAGAGAGTAAAGAGCTGAAATATACCTATAAATACAGAGGGATAACTGCTTTGCTGCTCTGCTGCAACTGTGTGTGTGTGTGTGTATGACTGCCTGTGTCCTAGTTTGGGTTTGTGTGTGTGTGTGTGTGTGTGTGTGTGTATGTGACTGTCTGTATCCTAGATCGTGTGTGTGTGCGTGTCCATCTTTGGTTTGTGTGTGTGTATGGGTGACCTGAAAGGTCAATGAGATCTGTCCCTTTGATGCCACGTCTTGTTGTTGCTACAACATCTTGACACTTTCCATTTGTTTCCTGGGTTTGTGGTGCTCTGTTTCTGTTTCTGATAGGCTGACATGGTTTTACTGTGGCTGGAGCTGGTGGATATAAGCTCTCTAAGGGTGCAGGTAGTTTGTAAAAAACTTATTTAAACGTAATGGATGAACACATGTACTTGTGAGGTTACATCATAATTAATTACAAATAACTTACTTGTAACAGCAGGCCATGTAAGGAATAAACGATGACTGGTGGTGCAGTTCCATTAAAAAACCATGACAGGGTAGTGTGATGCGGCCCCGAGGTGAAGCCAAGGGAAATACTGGGAAATAATGCACACCCCTCCAGCCAATCAGAAACGAGTATTTAACCAAGCTGTCGTATATATAGAAAGGTAAATGTGTAACATAGAACACAGTCATTGATGTTTATAATTACACATTATGAAACAAAGCCAGCTCTATTACATGGCTACAGTTACACTGTAAGAGATAGGGCCTGGTTTCACATGTGTGATTAAAATCAACTCTTGCTCTTGTTCCAAATTACCTTAATTGTAGTTATACAGCAATAGCCTGTTATTATGATAGAGGAGTAATGATTTATAATTTCACAGATATAGGTTCAAACTGTATGTCCTTAGCAGAGGTTGATATGAAGTCCCAGAACAGGTCAGACCTTGATGCCAAACCCTGCCATAAAACCAGCTCATTACCGATGCTAGGCACATACATTCACTGAGGCAGAATCTTCTGGTAAAATATTTGTAAATGAGATTAGCGATGCTAACACTGATCTGTGCATTAGCTGGCTAATGAAAGGCAGACTGGTATGCATGTACTTCATGCGCTAATTACCGTAATTACACAAAAGTACACTGCTACTACGATGCATAATTTCACAGTTTGGAGTGGCATATTTACGAACAGATACAGTCCATTGCCTACAGTTCAATATCCTGAACTATAGATATGGAACTGTTATATTTTAGATATACAGCCCGAAGTTTTATGTTTTATGTTTTATGAATTTCCAGCTTTGTAAGGAGTCGTTGGAAACGCAGCCACTCTCTTGAAGCTTATCTTTTTGTGTGAATTGAATTTTGAGAAGCTTTATTTGATTTTGTGTGGCAGGGAGATGGCCAGGGCCCAGCTAAGGAGACTGTAGGCCTGTATTTGACATTTTACGTAAGCGGGTGGTGCAGGGCTTTAGCCCATAGGGATACTGCAGTGTGGTGTCTGGCTCTTTACATAATCAAATTCTCATCTCTGCCTCGGAGTGCCTGACTCTGGCAGAGGGGGAGCTTCAGTCTTTGTGCGGATGAAAGTTCAAGTTCATTCCTGCACGCATTTACATGCATAAATCCTGCAGCACCACACATCCTGCAAGAGAAACTGCAAAACTATTATGCAGCAAAAAGCATTGCGTCACTTTTTTGTTTTGTTTGTCTGTTTGCTTGTTTCAGGTATTGTTTGCTTGGCTGTGAATGGTTGTGAGGGATGTATTGTGCTGTTGTGTTTGTGTTAATCCTGTTTCAACAAAATGAAATTAACTTCTTGTGTGTGTATGTGTGTATTTGTTTATGTATATGTATGTGTGTGTATCTGCATGTGTGTGTGTTGTGCATGAGTGTTGTTTATAAGAATGTCTGAGTTTTTCTGGGAACATTGTGTGTATGTGTTTATACAGTGGTGTGTGTGATATGCATGTTTGTGCACGTGTGTGCATGATGCATAAGAGTGTGGTATGTAAGCGTGGGTGTAAGGGCTGTGGTCTGGAGGGGGTTTTGCAGTGTGTGGTGAGGGTGTAAGGGCTGTGGTCTGGAGGGGGTTTTGCAGTGTGTGGTGAGGGTGTAAGGGCTGTGGTGTGTACTTAATCTTTAACTTTACTTTGAACAGGGGGGACCTCACCTAAACCAACACCAATATGTAGCTCCACTGCGGAGATGCAGGGCGGCTATTTTATGCTAAAATACTTGTGACTCTTCGTCATACCACTTCACAACTGCAGTTTAGCAACAATAGCTTCTTTCAGGTGTCTGCAGTCTCAGTCATACTTGTATCTTTTCCCATGACACACTGTTCAATGTAAATGCCACTGTCCTGAATTTTCTGCTGGGGAATACTTGTAGTTCAAAAGTATAATTCAATAACAATTTATTCACAAAGCAAAAAATGCAGTTTTTCTGTTGAGCCAACAGAGTTGACTTTTGGTCCTGAGGTCACTGATGTCCGTAGGGTCTGCAGGTATTTGCTCCAGCCATCAACTGCATCACCTGACTCCGCTAATTAGCTCAACTCCCAAACCAGGAAGGTAAACAAATAAGCAAAATCAGGAGGTGAGGTGCATGGCTGGATCAGACACCTGCAGACCCCGTGGCCCTCAGGACCGAAGGCTAAGCACCTCTGAGCATCGGTATAAAACGTCCAGGGCATTTTTCTGTACAGTAGTGCTGACTTAAGTCTATTCCCCCACACCTGAAATAAAATAGTGGTTGTTGTCCACTAATCCCTTAGCTGGCATCTGGAATGTATCAACTGAATAAGAGGATATGCTTTTTCTGTACGAGAATAGCTTGGCAAATTAATATTCATGGTACTCTCCAAACTGTGTCAATGAAATTAAAAATTAACACTGACATGTGACTGTGGGCCAAAGTTAGGGATAAATGTTGTCTGAATCCTGGCCGTTGTTTCAGAGGTCAGGTGTCCACACTTTGACCAGGTAACCTTCCACTCACTTTAAAATTTTCAATGTCTTTGTAAAAGAATAAGTTCCCATGAAGCGCAGTAGGAGAGTGAGAGTGTTAGTTTATCTCAGTGATTAAAAGTCCTGGGATGTGGATTTGGGACATGAATTCTCCATGGCATGCATCTCACTATTTCTGGCTTAATGTGACTGGAGAGATATTAAAAGTGTATAATTAAGAACAATTAACAGCTCGTTACAAGCAAAAGGGCTTCAGATCCAGAACTCACAGGGGTCTCTGTCTAGTACCACGCTCGGAAAGCACTGCCCTACCTTTATAGTGTTTACTGGTGGCACGAGGAGCCAAAATGTCCGCCGCAGAGGTGTTGAAACAAAGCCAGAGATAATGTGTGCAAGCTTGGCAGGGTCTGTGTAATGTAAACTCCCCTGTCAGGGCCTCTTTCCTGTCGCTATGAGAGAGAGGTCAGATGTCTCGGTGAGTACTGAACTGTTGTTTGGACTCAGGATGGACGCTGGCAAACATCCGAGGTCAGCAGAGACAAGGGGAGGCTTCTGCTGGTGCTCAAACATCAAGCGCGTATGTCTCTGTTTATCGTGATGATGTTCGAGCGAAAGCTTTCTAGTATCAGTGCTGGACCTGAACAACTGTACCTGAAAGACACTGCGGTCCACAGTCAAGAGAATACCATTGATAAGATTATGACAATTTGATAATATTATGATACTCTTCATTGAGTACATGTAAGTAAGTTTTTGTCTGTTTGTCCATATGATAGACTGGTGACCTGGACAATGTTTGCTGGGATAGGCCTGCCCCCCTTGACCTGAACCCCCCCAACCCACCCTGGATTGGATTAAGCAGTTCAGTTATAGATGATGGATGGTTGAAATATGGTTAATTACTGCAGTGTAACCATAGCAGCTGAACTGGTAGCTGAGAGGTTGCAGGTTTGATTCCAGGGTAGGGCACCACCGTGCTAGACTATCCTATTAGTAACGTTGGTGAACATTTTGTAGCCCCAGGTGCTCCACTATCCTTCTGGGCTTTCACCACTTCACAACACCTGAGTTCACAGGTAGGGCCTCACCAAAAGATTCACTTACACAAGGAACTTCTCCTGAATCACCCCAGTTAATATCCAGCTGTATGACTGCCTTTCAAATGTAAGCTGTATGGGTCTCTCTGGACAAATATACAAGCCTTAATGAAATGTAAATGATCGTGTGTGAAATGGGCATAGATTTACCATGGGTTTCACACCCGGGCCTGAGCCAGCCGCTTTGTACTACAGCGAGCACAATTAGCAGAGAAAGATCGGATGAGCCCGCTGGAGGCCCCCCTGCCAAAGGAGCTAATCTCACTCTTAAGGTTGGTTTATGCTTGGCCCGCTGAAAAACAATTAGAATGAGACAGATGTCTTTGGGCAAAACGACATTTAATTTACACTCAGAACAACTGTCAGCGTGGAGCTGGAAATACAGTCTTTTTTATCCTGTCACTAAGAACTCTGAACCTGTCATATCACCCGTTGCCATGGTTATGCACACTTATCGAATGTGTTATGCTGTTTACAGTATAATCAGGCCATCTCTTTAGCCAAATAAAGTTTATAGTTCTGCTATAATCATAAAATATTATATATATGTATATATATATATATATATATATATATATATATATATACTATGTTAAGAATACAGAGCTGAGTATCTGAGTAACAGATAGCTGCATAGAATGTGTTATTCTGACATGCATAGATACATGCATACATGTAACCATGCATTCACATGCAATCCAGGGTCCACACGTTTACCGCAACCAAAAGCATACATTGTGATATGTGGAAAATTCTGCTTCTCCCCCACGTTTGTGTGCAGGATTTCTGTTGATTAAGCGTGTTTACCGTCACTGTTCTGGGAACTTTTATAGCTCAGGTCTGCTTGTTCTTGAAAGCGAAGGACAACAGGGCTGGGTCCTCAGGAGGGACATAACTCAGAGGCGGCTGTTCTGATGCCAGGGAAAGTGGGTGTCAGGGGAGCTCTGCAGTTAGGTCATACAAACGACAACCGTCCTCACTGCTGAGTAAGGCCCACCGCCTGCCATTGATGTTCCTGTGAAGAACAAAAAAAAAGAGTATATGCAAAGGAAAAATTGATCTGAGAAACCCACAGCACAAACCAGCGGAGAGGGATCAATAAAGGGGAGAGCAGCGGGACCACCTCAAAAAGAGAACCGCAAGCAGATTCTTTTGTTTGGAGATCCATGCATCAAAGACTCTTAGGCTAATTAGCGACCTTACATCATAAATTTACAGAGAAAAAAATCCTTTTATCGAAGGTGGAACTGACATCATATTGGTAAGCTTTCTGACTGCCCACCCCTCCCCCCACACCTCCCCCATCCTGCTCCCCGCCCTCTCCTGTCTTTATCGTCTCAAACCTGCTCTTGTACTTCTTGCCTGGGACTTTGATCCGACCACTTCAGTAATTACTAAATTGACCTCGCTGCCAGGGAATAATTAGACATGGTAATTAAGGATTAGCGGGGTCAGGGTCGTGTGGTGAAATACGATGAGGGGGTCACGGTGAGCCATTTCTGAAAGGCCCCGTTGGGAGATAGTGTGATTTTTGTGACATGGCTTCAATTCCGACAACCTACTCTGGGTGTGACTGAGAATACAGAGCCGTTTCCCCGTCTTGCCCTGCTGATTTTCTTCGGTAATGTTAGAGGTATCGGCTTGAGAACCATTGGTATATGACACCATGTTTGTGGAGGATTTTGGCTCCTTGGAGCTGAAACATACCTCATGCAAATACAATGCAAAGTTAATATCTTACATTGTTGCGTTTCAAAAACACGTCATTTGCAATTTATAACACAGCACCAGAGCTAGCTGCAATTTCATGCATCGCAGCCAGGGAGCGGAATAGCAGGCAACAATGTAATTCTCTAATTATCCAAATGGAATGATCAGCACAACCTTTGTTTACAAAGACTCAGATTTATCCTGTAGTGCCCCTTGAGGACAGTTTATTTTTTTAACCTCCACAGGGACAGTAATCATGCATGTTGAGTATGTGCAGATGAGCCATGCGCTTGCCCTGCGCTCTCATTTGCATTCATGTACTTGCGTAAGGGTATACTGGAGCCTCCCCTTTGTGAGTTTCCTGAGATCGATATTAGTACATTTATATTGTCTTACATTTATACTGCAGCAGAGATGTTTCACCAGGCGCTCGATGGAGGGACCACAGTCTAAGCCGAGCTCCTATGAAACCTGCCCCTCCTCCCTGCCTCCACCCCGGACCATCCGAGCGGGCACTTCCTTGGTGCGGTTATCACTGTGACAGGAAACACTGTCCCCACACAGCGAGGTGAGTGTCTCTGGGGATCTGGTCATCTGACCTCACAGAATAATGCAGATATAGACCATATCCAACAATAATCAAAAGGAATGGACTGAGATACAGGATGCTGTAGGATTCTGTGTGATTTATAATACATACTTTTTCCTGTAGAAAAACATGCTGTACCTTAGATAACACAGCACCGGAGCATAATTCTCTCGCTATAGAAGGAAAAGCTCAAATCCACTCCTTCAGGGCTACTGACAAGCAGGAGGCTTTTTTCTTCACCAACCCATTTAAATCATTACCTGTTTTTGACCTGAGGAAAAATTCCTAATTGGTCCAATTAAGAGAGTAATCAGTTCAATTACCTAATTAGACAGTGTGTGGGGAAGAGTAGTTCTTGAGCGTGGCTCTCCAATTGCACGTTGGCGCAGGAAAGGACCCTCAGCGCCCGGGGACAGAAGTCTGCCATAACCTGCCGACACTATGGAGATGGATTTCTGTTCACTGCAGCCTGGCTGTGATTAGTTCGCTAGCCTGAAGGACGGAAGTACAGACTACAAAAGGGACGCAAGTCTACCATGACCACCTGGACATTTCAGGCTCGTCTCTGTTGACTGCAGAGTTACAGTGCTTTGGGTGCTAACCTGAAGGTCAGATATACAAAAACACAAAAGAGACATAATTCTGAGATTATCCTGACTTCTTTTTGCTGACCGCAGCTCGACCATGATTCTGTTGCTAACCTAAAGGACAGATGTACAGAACAATGAAAGGGACGCAAGTCTACCGTAACCCCCCGAAACGATTTAGATGCTTTTCTGCTGACCACATTTTGGTTTGGTTGTTAACCTTAAGGACAGGTCTACAGAATTTGAAAGGCCAACCATAACTGCCTAGACTGTTTGGATATGTTTCTGTTGACCGCATCCATGCTAACCCAAAGGACAGATCTACACAAACACAAAAGGGTCACAAGTCTACCATGACCACTGAGACTGTTTGCATACGTTTCTGTTGACCACAGTTTGACGGTGATTTGGATGCTGACCTGCAGGACAGATGTACCACATTACAAAAGCTGCCATGATTCGGTTCACTTAGTAACAGGGAAGGACGGCAATGTGCAGATGTACTGGAACAAGCACACCTATTCACTTATACTCCAGCGTGTGCAATAAGATGAAGCAAAAAGACATCAATATGCTAATCATCCGCTGAGGGGAAGAAGAAGAAGACATGCATGTTATATAAACCCAGCGATGGGGCGTAGTGCCGGGGTGGGGGGGCTCTGCTTCTCATAAATACAGAGCGCTAAAGTAACACTAATACTCCAAATGGGGAAGAAGGCGGCGAAGCAGCAGCCATCTCCGAGTGATGCTCAGTCCCTCCTGGACAGGAATCACGCAGCTGGGTTTATGGGAAGGAGACAGCGGGATGCAGACTCAGGCGCACACCCCCTGCCGAGAAACCCCTACCACAGAATCTGCCCAAATCTCACAATATACCAGCCATCTCAAAAAGGGAAGGGGACAGGTTCACTTAAGGTACATTTCTGTGCTTCGGAGCAAATATGTTAAGCACAAATATGATGAATATAAGTAAACATATATATGCAAATGTGGTGTCGTGATGTGTTGATTCTTCTCGGTCTGTGCTGTTTACTTGCACAATCTGTGACTGAAGACACAGTGCACTTTCCACCCTTTTGAACCCCTTTAGGTAGGAAAGACGAACAGACATGCCTCTTTATGTGTGTTTATGAGAGTGATCCCTCTGACATCCCAGAAAGCATTGCTTCTGGTGTCATTCTCAGGGAAAGGGAATACCCCCCCTCCCCCATACTGGCAACTGTCTCTCCCAAGGAGTGCCCATTGTGCCTTATGGGGTGATCCTGGACCTCCCCAGTGCCCCCCCCCCCTCCCCATGCAGAACACTTATCTCTCTTATCTGTTACTGGGTTTAGCTATCTGCTGCCTCCACTTCATTCCCTCAAACTTTAAATCCTTATTGCTTGCAAACTATAAAACAATGCACAAATCAAATATTTTTGATACATTTATATAATTTGATAAGTGTATTAGCATAAATTTGATATCAAATTGTCCCCTCTCCCATACACTGGGCTACTGTTATTTGTTTTAATGTCAACTGTTTGAATCCTATTTATGAAAATGACATTTTAACAAGTTTACTTAAGAGTTATTTCGCTATTTGCTTTTCTAAATAGTTAAACAATGACAGTTACAATATTTCAGATGAATCTCTTGTTGTTTCTTCCTCTTGAAAAAAAAAAACAAAAAACAAAGCTGATGATAAAATGTCCTGGGTGTTTGTGCTCCAGCCAAACCCTTCCCTTTCATGCAGTAAGAAGAGCCAGGAGCGTGTGAAGGCCTCTCACCGCAGACATGAGGAATGAGATGGATCTGTGATGTGTTGCCTTCATCCCGAGGTCTACGGTCAGCCTCCTGACCTGCTGCAGTGTTGTCTTGTTCCCTCTTATCTTCGGCTAACGAGCTCGCCTCTGAATCTTTGCACTAATTAAAATTTGACGACCAGGATTCCATTTGAAGAGACAGGCGAAGCGCGAGCGGCACGGATCCTGCCAAGAGGGCGATAGTGCCTCATGTGTCATTCTCAAACCTTTAAACAGCCCCAAAAGATCAGGGGCAGCTTCCTCTGTGTGTCATGTGTCCGATTGCGCACACACTCATCTCGTGTTTTCTTTTTTTAAACACCTGCCATCAAATGCTGCATACTCTCCCTCCCCCTCTCCACCTGAGGAAAAAGGTTTTTTTCATTTCATTTCATCTTTTTTCATCTTGTTTTACACCCAGTCCAAAATGCAATGTTCAAACCTGCCTTTCATATCTGATAGGAGGGGAACGCTGAAGTGGAGCTGGGCGATTTTGCCACAGTTTGTTGAAAGTCAGTGCAGTTCAATGAGGTAAAAAATACTGACGACTTGATACTGACGTGGGAAAGCAATCTGATTTGTGGAGGCACAAAAATAAAACTTCTGCCAATTCAAAGGAGAGACATGATAGATTTTGGAAAGGAGGCAGGGTGTTTGAAAGTGAAAGGTCTGGTACATGTGTCTGCATGAGTATTTCAGTGTACGTGTGTGTGTGTTTAAGTATGTGTGTGGTTGTGAGTAAGTGTGTATGCGTACCCACCTATCTATATGTATGGTAGTGTGTGAGTGAGTATGGTGTGTGTGTGTGTACATGTATATGAGTATTAGTTAGTATGTGAGTGAATGAGTAAGGTGTGTGTGTGTGTAATATGTGTATTAGTTTGTATGTGAGTGAGTAAGTTGTGTGTGTGTGTGTGCTTGCGTGTGTGTGTGTGTATTAATTTGTGAGTGAGTGAGTAAGGTGTGTGTGTGTGCGTGCGTGTGTGTGTGTATTAATTTGTATGTGAGTAAGTAAGGTGTGTGTCTGTGTGTGCGTGCTTGTGTGTGTGTGTATTAGTTTGTATGTGAGTGAGTAAGGTGTGCGTGTGTGTGTGTGTGTGTGTGTGTATTAGTTTGTGAGTGAGTGAGTAAGGTGTGTGTGAGTGAGTGAGTATCGTATGGGTTGGGCTGGTATGAGAGCTGTTTGACCCCCCCAGGTTCTGCAGAGCACCGTCTAATCTAGAACACATGCGCATCTCCAGATCTCCAGGCCTCCCGCCTCATTCCCGCCACATTCCTGGACCCCCCCACCCCCCCACACGCAAGAACGGCGGATCCTCTATGCGCCTTCCAGCGCCTCTGCGGCTGGCAGTTATGAATAAGAACTCCCAGCATCCCCTGCTGAGCCTCAGCCGAACAGCAATGTCGCGCACGAAGTTCCAGTCAAGCAGCCAGTCGCGAGCTTCACTTCCCACGGAGACCACTTGGCATAGACTGTCGTCGACGGCAACGGTGGATGAGTCCCACATCCCGCGCGTGTTGGAAGTGGCGCCTCGGCTGTCACGGCAGCTTTGCTGGACTTGTTGGGAACTTTGTGGAAGTGAGTTCACCCTTTGATGTAACACTGGTGTTTGCCCCACACACACACACTCACACACGCACACACACGCGCTCACACACACACACACGCACACATGCACACACACGCGCGTGCACACACACGCACGCACTCACGCGTGCGCACACACACACACACAATTACAATACTGTCTTACAGCTCCCCCACCTGACTGAGGCGCTGCTGTAATTACAGTCAGATCCCATCGTGTATGGGTGGGACAGTACATCTGCTCTCTGAAGCTGGAGTCTTACACCTCTGTATATAAACCCCCTCCACCAGCCCCAGCCCCCCCCCCAAAAAGAAACAACAGCGAAAAAATTGCAGTTTGTGTGTGACATTGCTTGTGCCGTTGAGTGCTCTGTCACATTCTCTCACCGTACCCTGTCATAACACGCTCCCCCGGCCGTATGAACGCTGTGGCTTGAACCTGGAGTAGCTGAGCTGCCTCTGCAGCATGGAGCCCCAGCCTGCCGTGCCGTCTGGCTGTCAGACCAGGCAGAGGCACCCCTGCTTCCGCCCCACCTCCAAACTCAATGCAATTTCCTATTTCTGTACCCCCTATTTGATTTGCTTCCAGGGGCAGTTTTTAAAATTATTTTATTGTTTTTTTTTGGCTGGCTGAATTTCTCCCTGCGCCGCTGTTGGCTGCTCAGATCAGAGAAAACGTCCAGCTGACAGGCGGGTGGGCGTAATCATGGCCCTGCAGGGGGGGCCGCGGTCTCCATCCCTGTAATATGTGGATGAGAGGATCCCTCTGGGATGCCACCTATCCCATAATAACCCGACCATTCTGTCTGAAGATCCCCATCGGCACCGCTGTCCAGATGGGGCTCCCCGCTATGTTTCATTTAAAAGAAAAGTGTGACTAACACGGAACCCCCAGATCTCCTTCTTCCGTCCGTCCATCCTCAGCATGGGCTGATTCAGTTCCATGGATGTGGGGGGGTGGGGGGGGGGGCTGTACGGATTTAAGGAGCGTGCTCTTTACCCGAGCACTCCGCCGATTAACGCAGTGACCCCGCCGCTAATCTGTTTCATCAGCTCAATTCTACACTCAGCACCTCTTACAGGGTTTCAACTCCCACTCCAACCCCCCCACGCCCCCCCGTCCTCTTGGCCACATTAAGTTTTAATAATGGAGTGGGATTCAGTGTGTGTGTGTGTGTCTGTGTGAGTGTGAAGTGTGATTGTGTGTATGTAGTGTGTGTATGTGTGTCAGTGAGTGAGTGTGTATGTGTAGTGTGTGTAGTGTGGTGTGTGTGTGTGTGTAGTGTGGTGTGTGTGTGTGTGTGTGTGAAGTGTGATTGTGTGTATGTAGTGTGTGTGTGTATGTGTGTGAGTGAGTGAGTGCGTGTATATGTGTAGTGTGTGTGTGTATATTTAGTGTGTGTGTGTGTGAATGAGTGAGTGTAGTGTATATAGTGTGTATTGCTGACCAGTTGCTTTCTGCAGGGATTTCAGGTCCTTCAGACAGACTTACATCAGGTTCTGCCAGCCAGAGAGAGGGATACCTCTCACTGCAATGAAAAGGGTGGTGTCAGAGATGGACTGTGTGTCTGTGTGAGTGGGTGAGAGCATGCATGGATTTATATACGCCTGTGAGCATGTTTGGGTGTGTGTGTATGCGCAGATGTGCATTTTTGGGTGTGTCTGCATGTGCTTTATCTGTGCTTCACGTCTGTTTTGTGTCTGATGCTTATGTGTGTGTGTGTTATATGTGTGACACATGTTTTTGTGTGTGCATCCGTTTGTAAGGCAGGCTGTGCTCTCTTTGCCCTTTGCCGAGTGCCGTAGAAAAGCAATCATTTGCTCTCACATAAAAACGTCCAGCACACACAGAGAAATCCTGTTTTACAAGCCTCTCTCCTTCCCTCCCTCCATCACGCCGCTGTTTATTTTAATTATCACCATAATTAACTGAAGCCCTGGCTAATTCCCTTCACATTATGCTGAGTCATTGATATTAGTTGCGCTTGAGTAACAAAATCGTAAAAGGTTTTAAGAAACAACTAATTTTTCATTGATTTTGGCTTGGTCCACCCCAACGCTGCAACAGGATGCTTTTGCAGGGCTGTCCTGCTCATCCTAGGGGCCACAAAACCCGTAAAACTAATCAACACTTACACTGGAGGGCTACAGCGCCAACGGGGCTGCTGCATACTGCGGTGCCTGCTCGGCCGCTTAGCGCTGGTGCTGCTGCTCAGTGCACACAGGCTAGTGTTCAGGCTTTTGGCGACCGAAAGGCCCTCCTGCCTCATCTGGGTGTTTTCTCAGCTGGTAGACCACTTCCTGTGCTGTGAAATGGTGATGCACAATGACCCAGACCTTAGGAATGACTGGCCACTGAGAAGGCATGAGCATGTTTTGGCTGTAAATGTCAGTTTTCTGACTCCCTCCAGAAAACCATCTCTCGCATTCCAGAATGTGTGTTCTTGCATATATGACAGGTAAGATATTCAATTCTTGAAGTTAATTAGCAAATTAGTTGGTATCCCTGCTGGCACGAGAGATCCAGTCGGTATCTCTGTTAGTCTGAGAGATCCAGTCAGTATCTCTGTTGGTCTGAGAGATCCAGTCAGTATCTCTGCTGGTCTGAGAGATCCAGTCAGTATCTCTGCTGGTCTGAGAGATCCAGTCATTATCTCTGTTGGTCTGAGAGATCCAGTCAGTATCTCTGCTGGTCTGAGAGATCCAGTCAGTATCTCTGCTGGTCTGAGAGATCCAGTCAGTATCTCTGCTGGTCTGAGAGATCCAGTCAGTATCTCTGCTGGTCTGAGAGATCCAGTCAGTATCTCTGCTGGTCTGAGAGATCCAGTCATTATCTCTGTTGGTCTGAGAGATCCAGTCAGTATCTCTGCTGGTCTGAGAGATCCAGTCAGTATCTCTGCTGGTCTGAGAGATCCAGTCAGTATCTCTGCTGGTCTGAGAGATCCAGTCAGTATCTCTGCTGGTCTGAGAGATCCAGTCAGTATCTCTGCTGGTCTGAGAGATCCAGTCAGTATCTCTGCTGGTCTGAGAGATCCAGTCATTATCTCTGTTGGTCTGAGAGATCCAGTCAGTATCTCTGCTGGTCTGAGAGATCCAGTCAGTATCTCTGCTGGTCTGAGAGATCCAGTCAGTATCTCTGCTGGTCTGAGAGATCCAGTCAGTATCTCTGCTGGTCTGAGAGATCCAGTCAGTATCTCTGCTGGTCTGAAGGCCTCAGGGACGATTGTCTCAGGAGCCAAGTTTCTCCACTCCAGTCTCACGATGAAAAATGAACCCCTTTCCCTTCAGAACAAAAATAGACTAAAGAAATAAAAAGAACAAAAAAAGATATGAAATAAATAAATGAAAAGCCTGCCCTCAGCGAGGCACAGAGATAAGGTCAGTCTGGGAGAGGATGCCTGCTGTTCAGACTCCTCAGAGCGAGGGACTGGGGGTCGCAAAGTGGCATTTGGTTTGGGGGATGGAGGGGCCCGTCCTCTGGGCACCGGCTCCACACGCACTTCTCCTCTTTCCTGGGGGGTTCATTTTTCTCCCCACCCCTCCCCTCTTTAGTCATTTTATTCTCACCCTGGGATCAAACATTATTGGCCGGTTCTAGAGAGCGCACCCTCTAGAGTGCTGATCTAGAATCAGTTTTGCTTTTCAGAAAGTAATATTAATACATGGTGAAGGGGACGTAGTCGGTCACCCTGGATCATTGCTCCTGCTCTGAGCCGCCTGATAAACAGCAGTGCTGATTCTTTACAAGGGTGGACCTCCCACCTTGCGTGTGTGTGTAGACTGATGATAAAAACCGTGCTCCTAATGAGGTCCTGCCTCTCAACGCTCATTAAAGATCCCATGGCACTTTTCAGTAGAGATGGGGTGTGCGCCGCGCCGTCCTGGTCAAATTTCCATAAAAAACCTGGCACTCTACTTCTGGCCACCTAAAAAAACCCTGTATCTTAAAATCCACTGCAATTCCTACCCACGTTGATTCTCCAGGTCGTCACTGCAGAGGAGAACTTGGATAAGTGGATCTAACATGGTTAAATACAGGATAAAAATGCCACGCAGGGGGAGAGAAATGTTCCACATAAATGGTTTGTGTATCTCGCTCCATGTAAGAAGGAACTCTGACGGGCTATGGAGAAGGTCAGACTGAGAAGCGTAATTTCCTGACTGTGCAGGTGGGGTGGTCACACTTACCTGCCTGACTCAACCTTTCAACAGTCTACATGACCAGGGAGCCTTAAGGTTCTCAGAATTAGAAACAGCAATCTGAATTAAGCTTTTTTTTATGGAGAAACATTTTCAACACTTAAATATATCTACCTTGCGTAGGATGTTGCCTCTGCTATACATACACTGAGAAAATCACTGGATTTATTTTTAGAACTGTGATTAATGTTGATGACTGCATCTGTCATTGAACACACTGAAAACCTGTCCTCATATGAAAGGATTTGGGATTTTTGATCGCTCTGAACACCGGTCGCCCCGGTGTCATTTTTTATTTTTTGCGGATATTTTATCTTTAACTGCCTCCCCATGATGCCGATCCTTGCGAGAGAGGCTCAACGTTTTCTGCCTCGACTGCACATCCGCGCGATCCTGTCCTCGCTCACCGCGCAGCTTGCAAAGCCCGGAAACTAATTAAAGTAATCTCACAGGCCAATGAGATCTAAGAGCCTACGCCCGATTAAATTCACATTCCAAACTCACATTAATAACATAGTTTCTGCCGCAGAACTCCAGGCATTGCTAACCGTGGCCTGGGGGGATGGGGTGGGGGGTCGGGGGGGGGTCTGGATTTCTGAACGTGGCAGAGAAGTTTCATATTTCAGCTCCATTTTTGATCGGAAGCTTTTGATTAACCCAATGCTCACTGTAGTGAACTATCAGTGATTTTTTCTCTTTGTGTAGATGAGGCGAATTAGGTATTAATAGTGGATTTTAGCTCCATGTTCTTGTGTGAGTGATGTTCTGCCTCCTAACGTGGGTGGGAATTGCTCCCTTCTCAAGATATCGCAGAAGCAGTTCCTCCAGGCGACTGCAGTTCCTGCGGTCTGTCTGCACCAGCTGGGCATGGAATGGTCCAATCTGATGCAGTTACTGCGCAACTCTGCAGATCTTATGCAGTGACTGCACAGCTCGACCTGTCCGATGGAGCGACTGTGCAGCTCAGTGACAATTTTCTGCTGGCTGTGACTAAGCAGTCACAGCAGATTTCATTGCCACTGCTTGTCTGTCGACATAGAGATAGCAAGGCGAATATGTCCATCAAATGAAAAAGCAACATTCATAAAACAGCACACGCAAAAGCATTATTTCACAGAAGAAATGGATCCAACTGTCAGCATTTTAAGGACATCGAACAGAAAAATCATGATTCTTTAATGTGCCCTCGCAGTAGGACAGAGCTGCCCTGCAAAAAATAAAATAAAATAATAATTTCAGAATTTGCTAGCAGGCTTGTCAAAGAGAAGCACCTCATTGACGCTTTGAAATACGTGGCAATAACTTGAGGGCAGCGCTTTGGTGAAGACGGTGTTCCATTGGAAATCGATGGAATGTCCAGCAGGCCTTAGTTAAAAGGTCTGAAAACACAGAGATGGTTCATAACATCTTTTTTCTGAAAATAATTGATTGGCACAACATACGTGCCACAGAACTGAATCTCTCTGCTTCCACGGCCTGCTTCCTGTTACAACATGTGTGAGAAAGGTATCGAGGCTTGTGAAAAAAAGGAACAAGAAGGCAAATGAATTGGTTCCTGGTAACAAAACATAAAAGCTAATAGTTAAGACTCAAGACACAACCTGTTCAGGCACAGCAAAAGGAGACTTGAGAGGAATTTAATTGAGGTTTTTAAATTCATAAAAGGGATCAAAAAGGCGAACTACAAAAGATTTTTTAGGTTGAGTTCAGTCTGTACTGAGAAATTCTAAGTAACAATATCAAGATGTATAATTTTACACAAAGAGGTGTCAACACTTGGAGCAGGTAGTTAGGTCAAGTAGTAAAGACAGATAGCTTTGATGTGTTCAAGCTTGATGCAGTGCTGGATACTCTGTAGATGGTAGGTAAATGGCTAAATGCTAAAGCCCTATGAGTGTAAATGAGTACGTTTTCTCATTTTGCTTTTGAACTTTTCAGCATTCTCCACTTTGATCCTGAAGCCTTTAAGCGCTCACTGAATGTGGAGATCACATAAAAGGGGTGTTTGTGGATTTTTCTGCCCCTTTTTTCAACCCCAAGCCAAACTCACAAAGTCACCCAACCACAGAACTCACAGCTGTACCACGAACATACGCTGTGCTGTGTGAGCTACTCAGAGGCCGAGCACACACAAGTTTGCCATAACGGTGTTACAGTAAAGATGGATGTCTCCCCTGCCAGCAGAACAGGGGAGAGAATCTCGAATTTCATGTACGTACAGGGCCGTAACCGGGAAGCGGTTAGCTTTATTAACATGTAGAATGTTTGAGGTGATGAATGCGTACCATTATCTCAGCGTATCATAGCGTGAGACTTGGCGTAATTATGACAGCAAATGATTAAATGCATACACAGAGCAATTAAACACAGATAAGCGCTGTTTACCCATGTTTTATCTCCATGATTTGGCTTTCTTTGCTACGCCCTCGTTTTATCATTCCCTCTCGCCCCAGCAGGTTCGGCATCGCTCATAACTGTGAGACGCATCTCAGATACATCTGTGCTGTATTTGGGGGGGGGGGGGTGGAGTTGTGTTTCAGAACTGGGGAATCCCTTTTCTGGTCAAGACACCACCCTACAGTCACCCCCCATTCTGCCCAACTGGGGTAAAATGACTGTGACATTAACTGAGTCTCATAATGAAATATTGGTAAGTGTTGCTTTGTAACACTTAAGTCTTTGAGGTGCTCCATGATCGTAAAAAAATCTGAAGTTTTTTGTTTTAATTTATCTTCTTTGCCTTGCTCTACCTTTTCTCCCAGCTGAGAATTCCCAGTCCTCTCACAATCCAGAAGAACAGACCAGCGTGAGCTCTGAAGCCCACGAAAGCAGCCAGGGTGTAATTAAAATATATACCTCGTTGGTGGTTTGCCTGGCAGTGCTTAAATGATAATGAATGTGTTATGATGAAGGGGATCAGGACAGCCAGAGGTTAAAATATGTTTAACATCACATAAAATGAAAATATATCGTACTAAGATGGACATATTTGCAACATAGCAACAGTACATGCGACACCCTGGTCTCCCCCTTAATAAAATATAATATGAAATGAATGCATGATGGACTAAACAGTTATTATGAATTTCAATGAGCTTTAATATGGTTATAAATGATTTATTAATGATTTATAATGGCATCATATTTTAAAGTGTTTTTCTGTATGCATAATGGAAATCCTCTCTGAATTGTCAGGTATTCTATTTTAAACCAGTCTTCCACTTCAGTTCTTCTGTGTCGAGGTCAATAAAACTTTGCAAAACAAAAAACTTTTAGTTTTACTTGAAGAAGGGTTCACCCTAAAATGAAAAAAAAGGTTATTTATTAATTTTCTCACCTTGAGAAATATCTTTTGAACTATAATGACAGCTCTCCACAATCTGTTTAGATTAGTGTGTCAAATAGGCTTCATGAGGCCTTACAGACAAGAAAACTCCAAAGTCATTTTCTCAAGGTGAGAAAATCAACGTAAATGACATTTACGGTGAAATATCACAAACGGGATGCAAAGTTAAGTTAAGAACAAAGAGTACTTAATGAGGTTGCATTGTGCATGCATGTCACTGCGCGCACGCACACACGCACACACACACACGTATGCGCAAAGCAGTCCTCATGCAGAAATATCATTTGTGTGATAATCGTATCTGATTTCAGAAGTAACTTATTGTATGAATTATGATGAGCCCCTGTCACAGGGGACCCCCACGCACCCCCCACATCCATCTGCACCCACGCGCATCGGCTCATTAAATATGAATGAAAAGTGGTGCCTGTCATGAATGATAAATTGCGATTTAATCTCAGGTGGACAGCACCATATCGTATATATGTATCCATGTATACATCTGGGTCAACATGTGCCAATCGGATATACCTTACTTTAACATGGAAGTGCTAAATGTTTAATGATCACTTTGAAGATAAGTAAAAATGAAAAAAAACGTTTTTTTTTTTTTTAAAAAAAACATTATCAGTTAGCATTTCTGAATAGGTTGTTTTGTAGATGGGCTAATCCCTGTAGATTCTCTCTCAATCACTTCATCTCTCTTCATTCAACCCAGACATGGAGGAACCAGTAAGTCCACACATATCACTAAATAAACTGTGGGGGGGGGGGGGTCACCATTCCCCCACCCCACACCCAAAGTCCTGCATACTTATTGCACTCCCTGATTGTGCTTCACTTCAGGTTGGCTACTCATTCTGATTTGCCCGATGAAGCCTTTAGTTTTGGTGGAGGTGCTGTTTGTGTGGATTAAACAAGCTGGTCTGCCACTGCCGATCAATCGATCGGTCGGCTCCTCTTCCCTTCCACTTGCATTAAATCCTGGCCCCTCCTTTCCTCAACCCCCCCCCCCCCCCTTCCCTTTTCAGACCCTTGGGCTCCTGTTCCAAGGCCCCCTCTGTAAATCACGACAGTAACACACCCCCACTAAGTGAAGCCAAATCCTCGGCCAGATTTACTGACCCGTTCCAGGGAAGGGAAGAGGTTAAGCATCGTACGCTGTCAGGGCTGACACTGGGGTGCGCGCTTCGGACACGGTGTCATAAAAACGTCATCTGTATTATTCATGAGCGACGGTCACGAGGCGTCCGCGAGCACTTTGAGAGGCCTCCGTGAAGGACGTGAGTCAGTTAGCCGGGCCTACTCACCGCGCTTCCCTCACCACCAAGCCCATGAATTATTCAGCTCCGAATAATGATCCTGGTTTAGATATGAAGGACGGTGTACATAAAATTGCTTTGCCGTGCATGACTTTTTCATAGCCTGAAACCAGAGGTGATTAAGACGATTCTCTCTGCTTCTGTGGTGTGGAAATCGGGACACCCCCACCGGATACGCACGGACAGAAGGTCTCTCAGGCCCGCCGTGTTCCTCCATTGGTGTTTCTGAGGAGTCCCATCAGAGTCCATTTTGGTAGTGGTTGGGAAATGCCACGCTAGTTTTGCATAACATTTAAACATCTCATTATCCAAAGCAATCTACAGTTGCTTAGATGAACTAATCTCCCCCAGGAGTGATGTGGGGTCAGGGGTCTTGCTCTAGGGCTGCACTGGTCTTAGAGGGGCTGCACTGGAGCTTGAACCAGTAACCTTTCGGGTCCTAGTCAAGCACCTTAACCATTACCACATAGACTGTATGGCTGGATTAAATCGATATCGATTGGCTGCTGTAACATTACGCCTTTCCAAGGAGCGAGTCAAGGCTGTGTGTCCTTTCTGTATGAGCTTCGGCCCGTGTCCCCAAATTTTTAATTTTTTTTTTCGCCTGGGGAAATAAGAGCTCCGGATGGCTTTTATGGACATGAAAAATATTGCATCCTTAAATATGATCAACTTCCATGCAGGAGACAATGCAACTGAAGGAACCATCATTTATTCTGCCAACGACGGAGGCCCGTGCTATCTGTGTGTCATTTACAGCCACTCACTTCATCATCAGCCGACGTATGTCCACACGGTTTGCGTCTTAGACAAACGGCTACATCCCTAGTCCTACCATCAAAACCTCACAAGCAGCCATACGAACAGGACTGCCTCAGACAAAAGGACAGCCATCATCATCGTTTTTCATCATGTCGATGGATAATCCAAGTGCCAAATAAGTAATCAAACCAGTGCTCAGGGTTTTATATTCAACAGTTATCTCCTTTTATTCATTAGAATAGACTGTCACTGTTGGTGAACGTGCCAAGGCTGAGATGACCGTTTAAAATGTTTTTTTTTTTCCCCTTTGTAGACGCGTTACAGAAGCCGCCACACAGTTTATGCATGAGCATTCCCAACCAAAGAGAGACGCCGAAAATAAGAGCACGGAATCCATCACTGGCAGAGACAGCTGGGAATCTATCCTCCTGTATATCGTATGGGTATGAAAAACAGAGACCTTGTTAAGTAAATAAACATATAAATAAACTGACAAAGATGATTTAGGGACTGGCGAGAAGTCCCCTTTTTTAATGTCGGAGCTTGGATGATGTTCTTTTCCCTCCTGTCTGGCACCATAAATCAATGGCGTGACAGACAATTTATCTATTTATTATGTGTCAAAAGCATAACGGTGAAAGCTCACAAACGTGTGACTTTATCCTGCAATTAACATGATGCTCTATTTCCTCACTCGCATTCCTCATTTCTTCATCAATTCTTCAGAAGATTCATATAAAATAGATTGCAATCTGAGGAGTTAATACAGGGGCTGGCATGTTATTAGGAATTCATAACCCTGTCTGATTAAAGGAAGCATAAATAAGCCATGTTCAAAACAATTACTTTTAGGGACGGCGGAGGTTAAACATGTTAAATTCGCTTTGACGTTTTCTGTCTTGGAACTTGAATCAGCGGAATGGGGGCTGTTTTAAAGGGGGCGGGCTTTAATATTCCCATTGTAGTTGGGCTTGAAAAGTGGGTTGACGTGCGCAGTAATTGGTTGCTAGTTTTTGGATAAAAGTGTTCCGTCACATTAGTACAGACTTTATCCCGGAATTTGGAGTCAGAAGCAGAGAGCCAAAGTTTTATATTTGTAGTTATAAAAAGTGACACTGAAACAAAGACAGCTTAACCTGGAAAAAAATTTGTCTGAGATGGCAATTCGGGTGAGATTACATCTTGGCCTGGAATGGTGGGTGGTTGGGGGGGGGGGGGACAGGTGAGGACCTCATTAATTTCAATTCGCATTAGCTTTCCGTGGCGGACTCGATGAGCCATGGCTCGATAACTTGTTGGCCCCTCCCGGTCAACCATGGCGACACAAATGTGATGTGAAGGCAGACCGCACGCCGTGATTAAACTCTATGGTATCCGCTGCAAAACTGCCAATGACGATCACCGTTTGTCAAGAAAAACGGCCAAACGGTGAGTATGTGTGATACCTGAAGCATCAGTGTCGATGGGAATCAGTTGCAGGGTAATGGTGCTGGAAGAGGAATTGTGTTACAGCTTGCCACGCGTCTAAGTGCTACCCAGCATGCTTTGTGCTGTCAAACCACACACCACATACCATCACTGTTCAGTCCATTAACCAACGTTAGTACCAATCGAACTGTGTTTTTCCTCCTCTCAGTAATAACCACACATTTGAGATCTAGAGGAGTGCCACTGCTCTAACAGCTTACTGCACTGTCAATGATTTTTACAGTTCACTTGTCATTATTTGGCATGCAGTAGCAGAACAGATTTAGGGTGCTGCAGTTTGGGGACCCCAGCTTAAGTGCATTTCAATGTGTAAAGCTATGAGTATATACGCATAGGACCTAATTCACTAAAGCATTTCGTGCGAACAGAACAGATTTTCAAATGCAGAAAGACTGAGAGAGTATGTGATTGGTTCGGGTACTTTGTTTTCTCCAATTACAAATCATGTCACTAAAATTGCACATGCAAAGAAATGTAACATGTTCCAAAGGCTCTGAGTCCAGCCCATACTTGTTTGTGGTGACGTGTTCAGCTGTGGTTCGACTTTGACAAAGTCCGGCTGTGCTTTAGTACACGCCCTCTGTAATATGTGTATTTTCAGTTCCCAAACCCGGCACATATGCATCCCTCCAGGACTGTATTGGTGCCGCCTTGGTCTGCTGTATTGCCCTGTAAGCTCAGCACAGCTGTTTGCAGGATGGAGGCCGCTGAGATCACTGAGGAACCCCTGTGGATGACACTTGCTGTGCAATCTTATCGACCTTATAAACCAGACTGCCCTTTAACACCAATGAGATGGCGTAGGATTCTTGACAGATGTATAAATCTTTTTCTACATTCAAGTCCTCTGAGTGTCAAAACACCATTCAGGAGCTTAGTGTTCCTTCCTGAGGGACCGCCAAGTAACGGCTATGTAATTAATACCTAATGTTACCATAAGGGCAAAATTATGGCGCCTTCCTCAGACCATATTGGATATATGGTTTATGTTTTTTTTAATGGCATATTTTACATGAAAATAAAACACATGAAAGAGAGGACTTAACAAATATTCTTTTTTTCTTGGAGAAAGAATGGCGGTGATTAATTTGTGATTAATTCAGGTCTGTGAAAATGGGAAGCAGGAGAGTGAGGAGCAGAGCAGTACTCCAGCATGGCTTCCCTGCTAAGAATAACCATCTCCCGTTTGTTTGTTTAAATCCGAGCAACGCACCGAATCAGCTGACCTACATAATACCAGCAAGGCAGTCAGGAAAAGGGAAAACAAAACAGCAAAGAAATGAGATAAAAACTACTCTCTCGACAAAACACTTTTTTTTGCAGTGAGCGAGAAGGAACACATGGGGATGAATATTTAAAGAAGGGCTCCAGAAAAATCTCAGAGAGAGAGAGAGAGATAGAGAGAGAGAAAGAGAGAGAGAGAGAGAGAGAGAGAGAGAGAGAGAAAATTGATTTGCAAACTGAGTTTGAGTTTGGGGGGGGGGGGGTAGTTTTGGGTGGGCTCTGAAAATTCCATCCAATAAGCTTAAGCAACATCAGCTTATTAAATAGGACATAAAAAGACTCAAAGTTTATGATGAGTGTTTGGAAATTATTTTGAGTATTCACGTTTGCTGTGCTTCACCTTTAAAACCCTTTTAAATGTTTCCTGCACCACTGTGAGAGATTGGAGAGTAAGTTCACGTCTCCACTGTTGGCATTGCCCTCACCTGGCCAGCTGGCACACACCAGCGTCTGGTCTTTTAAATGACACAGACTTTATCTCCAGAGTCATTCTCTGCTTCCTCGGTTATCTGAACAGCGGGTGGGTATTTTTTTTTATTGGGGGCGTTTTTTATTTATTCATTCATTTGTTTATCAGGACAGCAATGAGCCCCTGGCTTCATTAAACCTGTCAGCCCGGATTGACCCATAAAGGCTTCCGTAGGTCTCATAATAACACGCCGGATACCGGCTGCTCCTAGAGAGAATGGAGATAAGCTAGCCCACTTACAGATAAGAACAAATGGATTCAAGCAGAGGGCGGTGTGTCAGATTTCTGAAGAACAATGGGTTACACTTTAGATTGCATAATGCAAAAAAAGCGTTAAACACATTAATGTGTCATTTATAATAATTTTTTTCAACAGTTTATTTATTATTCATCGTTATATGATTTGCTGAGGTGTTCGTAAACATTAGTAAATGGCACTGTCTGTGGTTGAGACAGGTTGACTTTCTGTTACCTGTGCAAGGTAATCACTCACCTGGGAGCCTGATCTGAGTTCTGGATCAGTGACCAAATGATGTAGCAAAGTCAAACTTGCCTCAAGCAGCAGACCGTCATTTACTAATGTTCACTAACACATCTTAAAATCATTCATAATGATTAATAAACAGATTACTAATGATTATAAACTGCTTATTACCGTGTTTATAAATGGATTTTTGCATTACCCAATCTAAAGTGTTCCTGAAGAATGGGGTAGGAGTGCCAGCTGTGTGCAGGATGGGTGGAGCTGGTGTCAGCCGCATGCGTGTGGCTGGTGTTCACACCAGCCTGGCACGCAGTAACGGCCCCTATGGGCCCTCTGCGGAGCCTGGCCCCGTCGTATTCACCGTGCATAATCCGCTCATAATTTGTGGATATTAAAAGCGCTGACCCTCCGATGATGCCGTTTTCATGAGGGATGATGGCCCTGATTTTCGTTCTGGGGACGCGGCACGGACAAACTGCACACGCCATGTTTTATTAAATTAGCTGGGCTGCCTGCCAGGGAGGCCGATGCAAGCCCCACGGGCTGAGCTGAGCTCCCCGGGCTTCAGCTCCCGCTGCATTGTGGGATAGGTGCGTGCTAGCAGAGATCCAGGCTATAGCTGCCCTGTTTTATTCACACCATGGCTGTGATCTCTCTGCACGCGCTCAGAGAGGATTCACAAACCTCTCAGTCAAACTGAGAGCTTGGCTCAGCCTTTTCTTTGGGCTAACCTCCCAGCCCCTCCAGGTGACAGGTACCTCGGTAAGACTGTGATCAGTGGCAGAGGCGCACACAGCTGCAGGTAAGTTCCATTCCAGGTTAGGTGAAAATGGGCAATAAATGACTGAAAAGACATTTATTTTGTTCTTTAAGGCAGAACACGGTGGAGGACCTGTGTTTTTCATCAGTGAGTCCATCTCATCCTTTATTATATATTTTCGTTCTTCTTTGGCGGGTGAGCAAACCACCTCGAAGGAGAATGCACGACTCTCTCTCAAACCCCTGCACTGAATATATGTTTATCACATGATCTTTGACCACATATACAATGTGTAGCTGACGTCTCATCTGAACTGTGGAGTACAGGGAGGGTTAGTCTGTGGGAGAGAGGCTGAGGAGTGGATGCTTTCTATAGAGGTACAGGGTGAGAGAGATGATATAGCTCAGTTTGTGTGGGAATATGTGGAAAAAAATAGCTTCCTGAACGGACTAAAAATAAACGCAGGAAGATACCTGGTTGTCAGCCATCGTGTTGCTTGTGATCTTAAAGAGATGAGGTAGTTTTTAAATGTATAAACTCATCACCACAAACATATTTTTCATATTTTCTCATCTCCAGATGAGGCACATTCATTGAGGATTCATGAGTAAATGATCCAGTATTGAGCATTCACTGAGCTTACACGCTGTGTGTGCAGGACTGCATGGTGTTCTCATAGCTGTGCCCAGTATTGAGCATTCACTGAGCTTACAGGCTGTGTACAGGACTGCATGGTGTTCTCATAGCTGTGCCCAGTATTGAGCATTCACTGAGCTTACAGGCTGTGTACAGGACTGCATGGTGTTCTCATAGCTGTGCCCAGTATTGAGCATTCACTGAGCTTACAGGCTGTGTACAGGACTGCATGGTGTTCTCATAGCTGTGCCCAGTATTGAGCATTCACTGAGCTTACACGCTGTGTGTACAGGACTGCATGGTGTTCTCATAGCTGTGCCCAGTATTGAGCATTCACTGAGCTTACACGCTGTGTGTGCAGGACTGCATGGTGTTCTCATAGCTGTGCCCAGTATTGAGCATTCACTGAGCTTACAGGCTGTGTACAGGACTGCATGGTGTTCTCATAGCTGTGCCCAGTATTGAGCATTCACTGAGCTTACAGGCTGTGTACAGGACTGCATGGTGTTCTCATAGCCGTGCCCAGTATTGAGCATTCACTGAGCTTACACGCTGTGTGTGCAGGACTGCATGGTGTTCTCATAGCTGTGCCCAGTATTGAGCATTCACTGAGCTTACAGGCTGTGTACAGGACTGCATGGTGTTCTCATAGCTGTGCCCAGTATTGAGCATTCACTGAGCTTACAGGCTGTGTACAGGACTGCATGGTGTTCTCATAGCTGTGCCCAGTATTGAGCATTCACTGAGCTTACAGGCTGTGTACAGGACTGCATGGTGTTCTCATAGCTGTGCCCAGTATTGAGCATTCACTGAGCTTACAGGCTGTGTACAGGACTGCATGGTGTTCTCATAGCTGTGCCCAGTATTGAGCATTCACTGAGCTTACAGGCTGTGTACAGGACTGCATGGTGTTCTCATAGCTGTGCCCAGTATTGAGCATTCACTGAGCTTACAGGCTGTGTACAGGACTGCATGGTGTTCTCATAGCTGTGCCCAGTATTGAGCATTCACTGAGCTTACACGCTGTGTGTGCAGGACTGCATGGTGTTCTCATGGTGTTCTCATGGTGTTCTCATGGTGTTCTCATAGTGTTCTCATGGTGGTCTCATGGTGTTCTCATGGTGTTCTCATAGTGTTCTCATGGTGTTCTCATGGTGTTCTCATAGTGTTCTCATGGTGTTCTCATAGTGTTCTCATGGTGGTCTCATGGTGTTCTCATGGTGTTCTCATGGTGTTCTCATGGTGGTCTCATGGTGTTCTCATGGTGTTCTCATGGTGTTCTCATAGCTTTGCGCTGATTATATGGCGTATCTTTAGTATTTTCTTTGCTTACCTGCTGCGCTTGTGGCATTTCCTACCCCACATTGTCTACCTATAGCTTTTGATTATTACAGCGCATGTCTGTAAGCAATCTTAAATCCCATTTTACACAAAACTCACATATTCTTCTTTTTTTAATTGATAGCCATTTAGTTCCGGCCTCTATTTTCCAACATTTGCAGTATTTGTTAGAATTATAAACTGGTGAGACAATGAACCCTGCCGCCACTGAATCCCGGCATAGAAATTGCATGATCCGGTAGCCCTTCATTTTCTTCACAGATTATGAGAACACAAAACAATTTAACAGAACAGAAAACATCATTCTGATTTTATTGCAAGACCAGTCCTGTTTTTCCCCAAAAGGTTAAAAAATTCTAAAGGGCTCAGTCAAAATGTCTGTCACATAGAAGAGAAACACAGACAGAAAAGGCTGGTCATTGCCATTCCTGGCTGATACAATGCAATATAATAAATGGAGTTTTAACGTGGAGAATTTAAAACACATTCACACACACACTTCCCTTCAGGCAAATTCTCTATTGAGTCCAATCAGGACAAATTATGAAGCGAGAGCTTTGATAGAATTAAAAGCCTTTTGTAGATCACAGACAAAAAAACCCCCAAATTAAATGCATATAAAACCATTCAGAGGCAAAACAAAATGCAATAAAATAAAAAAAATATGTATTTTGTATGATATGCTTAGAGAGTGTGTGTGGCATGGAAGCCCAGTTCATTTCCTTTATGGCCCAAGCAAACATTTCAATTTGCAGAAGCCAATATTGAAATTCAACGAGCGGATAAGAGAGGGAGACAAACTTTTTGATGTGTGAATCATTCCGATATGTAGCCAGGGGGTTGACCTCTGGTTCACTTGAATTCATTAGCAAAAGTAAAAAAAAATCAATACAAGATAACAAGATATACCAAGTTTTTTTTTGGTCTTCTTCTTCCTTCAAATCTTTCGCATCCTTGTCAAATCTTTGCATGTTTTGAACTGAAGATGTTTACAGCGGCTCTGTCTACCCCCCGTTTGACTGGCAGACTGAAGGATGCGCGAAGCATCATCAAACAGAAGTTATCAGACAGAGGGCCCAAACAGCGAGGCGACGTGCACTCTCACTCAGTACGTGCACTCTCACACGGCACTCCCTGTGGCCTCGGCCCATGTGGTCGCTTTCCTTTTCATGTGAACAATCAACACAATTAACCACCTGCGGTTGGTCGGCCAGCCAGCTCCCCTGGGAATTGTAGTCTTTTGCAAAAAGTTCCTCTGTAGTCAAAACGGCTGCTCTCAGTCAAAATAATTGAAAGGGAACTTGGGTGATCGTCCTGCTGTGTGCTGAGCTGACAGAGATGAGGGTGGCTAAGAGAGGGAACGGCATGACAGGAACAACACACAGGTAGACTGTCACGGTTATTTCAAAGAGTTTACAAGGATCGGGGGGGAGTTTGCTCTGCCTGTTTGAGAGACCCCCGACAGTCAAAATGACATTCTGCTGTGCCTCATATAGCATTTGTGCATACAGGTATTAAATAAACACAGTTGGGCTGTGAAGTCTCAGATCTGTGCTGTTTTTGAGAGGTCAGTATTCCAGGCTGTTTTCAAAGTCTGTGTGAAATCGGCTTCATTTCAGGCGCCTCTTTCTCTCATCCGCTAATCAATGTTTTTGTTTTGTCTTCCTCTCCCTGCTCCGAGCTCCTGCCTGAAGCTGGAGCTGAAACACCACACTGTGAATCCTCATTCAGCCAGCCAGCTATCTTGCATCCTGTCCCGTCCTCCCTCTAACAAGGTACGACTGGATACTTTTTGAAGATAATTGCTCTCTGTGTAATGACTATTTATTCTGAATTTACAGCCTTGCTTAACTCTTTGTTTGCCCAGTGCCAGCCAGAAACAGATGGGCTCCCCCTCTGAGCAGGGTTCTGCTCAAGGTATTTTCCTGTGAGTCAGGGAGTTTTTTTTTCCTTGCCACTGTTGCTCTAGGCTTGCTCTGAGGGGGTCTCAGGCCTGGCATCCATGTTAAGCTGCTTTGTGACAAAGCTCTACACAAACGATATTGAATTGAAATCGAACTGATCGATCTTGTTTAGCTTAGCATTTGCTAATCCCTACCCCATTATGTGACCCAGTCAGGTTGCATTGATGGTTGGATGACTGTTCCAAGGAAGGTGATTGGGTAGTCACCAGTGCTGTCAGCCAATCAGGGTCATGCCTCATTAATATGAATGCATGAATGTGTGACACCATCCATCAGCTCATTTCAAGGAGGGAGAGAGTGCTGCAGTGACATTACAAAAAAATATACAATTTATTCCCAAAAACACTTCTTTCCTCGATGTCCAGGAATGACATGAAACGACCATATAGGGCATTTTGTAGAACTGTACAGAATGTGATTGCTGAACCAGCCGGTGAGTGTTGGGCTATCTTCTTTCCATTACTCCCCCTGATGTGATATATACAGGCATTTTCATGGTGTTTATTACCTTGCCCCCGTCAGTGAATGTTTAGGACTCTGGGCGTGTAATAGTGCAGTTGTTGCAGATAGTTTTAAAGCAGTTCAAGTTACATGCTGCGTTTAAAAGAAACATGAGTTCGCTTAAGAGCCGTCGCTGCATACCAGGTCCTATGTCTGACGTGCTATCACCACCCTGTACTCATCACATGCTCAAACCCATGACAAAACAAAGTCTGCTAACATGCTAATGCACTCATGAGAATGTATGACACAATTTATTAAAGCTGTATTGCCTGTCATCATCCATCAATATTAGAATTCAGAATTACAAATGGAATTTCCAACACGCCCCCCCCCCCCCCCCCCCCCCCCATGCACACACACACACACACACACACACACACACAGCGCTAATATGGTCGTGACGGACGCTATGCTAAAGGAAACCTGATCGGTCAGTTGATGGATTGAATGGAAAGTAGATTAGAGGATGTTGGAGGCTTTCGGCCCTTGCTGTTGCTGCCCGGTGTATGGGCAGTCGGTGCTCCACTGAAGTGTATTTGACTGATGCACTGGCACAGAGGAGATGGAAGGTTTAAATTTAAAGGTGGCACAAATGGAACCTGGATCATTGGTGATTCAACAGCCTTCTTTCCCACCTGCCTCATTGGACCATTCCCTGACCCTGTGTACCCAGGATTTCTCACAGTCGGCCTTGTGGAATTTACCGAGCTTCATATAGTTCACTATCCAGTATGCAAGCTGTGGGACAGCACTTACAGACCTGCTGAGGAGCCGGTAACAAGGCGAGGCTTTGCCCTCGTGAACTGCACATTAAAGCCTGCTAATTTAACAAAAATATTCAAACGTCTCCTTTTCTACTGTTGTTTTCACTTTCTTTTTCACATATTTGTGTATTCTTTGTTAAACCCTTTGACGAGGCTAAATGGGATCAGAAATTGGGTTTTGGTGGATCATTTAGGAGACTCAGGCTGGGCTCCTCGTATGCCTCTCAGACTGGCTCACACACAAAAAGCAGAAAACAAATACAGGATCTAGCAGTGGAGTAAAATGAAAATTGTGAAAATATTCATAGGGGTATGAAAAAGGGGAACAACAATAAAAGTAAAAAATGGAGCAAACAAAACCAGTAAAAGCTAAAATAGAAAAAATGTCTGGAGATTACAGTACACCGCTAATAGAAGAAACAGTTTTTAAAGGCACCCTGAAAGCAAGTTTACTTTCTGGTTTTCTTGAAAAAGTGAGGTGAAGTGTAGTTCAGTCTAGAAAAATCCTTCTCCCATTATTATAAACATTATAACATTAACATTACATTTTGATAGCTATGCCAGAACAGTAAAATACTCAAGAGACATGAAAACCAATGTAGGATGAAGTAAGAAAATGAACTTCCCAGCCAAAATACATAATTTTTGACTTTGACCACTGTACAAACACCATTATCAAACTACAGGGTGTGATATTTCCTAAGAAAAAAAGTTAAAAAAGTCAAGGAATTGTATTTGTTGATCGTAAGTACACACATTTTACCTGCAGTACAGCCCTGTCTTCTGCTCTACTCATGTAAGAATTTGATGTCTTTTGTTGCAAAAGACAAAAGTGATTTCAATATAATTACAATTCCATCTGCACAATTACAACCAGGCATGATAGAAGTGTGAATTAATATTTTAATAGAATCAGATACAATATTTATCTTGAGCACTTAATGTATCATAATATATTCTTTATTTTTTATTATGGATAAAAGTATTCCCATTTGCACTGATGATGACATTTTTGTGTTTTTAATAATGAACTAATCAGAGTACATTTACACTTTGCTCTTTGATTCATAAATGCTTCACACATCCAAGAACAAGAAGAACTTTACCTGTTTTTTAATTTTTTTTATTCTCACATACAAAAACATGGGCTCCTTTTAAGCTGAATTCTGGAAGATTTTAAGGCAACAAAATAGAAAGGCTGCCAACCTTGGAAGGTTCAGTTTACACTTGTGCAGCGAAGGAGTCTGGTTAGACCTCGGATGACAGAACTTTAATGAAAATCTTGTCAGTTTTTGAGCTTTGGTGGGTGTAGATAAAGCATAATCCCTTACAATAGTATTTATCCAGACTGACAACAGCGCGCTCACTTTGCTGGAAAAAAGGGGAAAAATAGTATACTACAGCTTAAGGAAGCATCATTTGTACTCTAGTCTTGTTTTAGACAACAGAGGAGCATTGCGGTTCTCATTTATTGTTATGGTTTTTTCCTGAAAACATTTTTATATTGTCGAGCAGCAGCCCTCATTTGCAGAAACAACTTATTTCTCCTTTGAATATAACCAAGGTTTAACAGGAACCAGTGAGGAAACATACTCAAGGCCTCTGCACAGCCCTGCAGCAGCTGGACCCCAGCAGATTACTGATAACAAGCGTTCATGCCTTTATTTTAACATTTGGGACTCAAAAAACTCTTAAAAGACAAATAAAATTGAATTGTAACTGACCAATCATGCTTAGCCTAGCTTTTGCTCATCCCTACCCCATGCTGTGACCTGTTCAGCTTGCATAAATAGTCAGATGACTGTTCCGAGGGAGGTGATTGGACAGTCACCAGTACTGTCAGCCAATCAGGGCCTTAACTCATTAATATGAACGCATGGAAGTGTCACACCACCCACCTGCTCATTTCAAGGAGGGAGAGGGTGCCACAGAGCCTATCACCTGGACTACCTGCTGCCATTTTCATTTCAGACCTCGGTAATGCTCATTTGACACAGGTAGAACGTGACAGTTACTAGGCTGGTACGCACATTTTTGCTCATTAGATACTGTTTATTGAAGCGCTTTGAGATTTGATGCAAACTGCAGAACCCTTACTCATTATTGCAGGCTGATATTCCAGGGCTGGTGGGCCATCTCTGCCCTTGTGAAGGCTCAGTCACTGGGGTATGTTTATTTATAAGGGTATTCTGGAACAGCTTCCCTCTTATTTATGTATCTCCATTACACAGGCGCTTGGAGGACAGTATAGTCTGAATTTCCAAAGCTCCCTTCTGCTGGCAGTCCCCAAAGCAGGGATGGAGATGGCCAGAGAGACCTGCTGATCTCTGCCCCCCACCCCACCCCCACATGGAGCAGCCTGAAGAAAGATGTGAAGCTGAGGAAACTGCCTCCCCCCCCCCTTCTCCCTGAGCTCAAAGCCCTGGTTAAGGCTACAGGAACTAATTCAGAGGGAAGTGTTCATTGCTTTGAATAAGTTGTTGTTTGGCCTTTGAATGTACTTTTGCTCCTGCTTTTCTCTCACTATCTATCTCCCTGCCTTTTTCATTTGCTCTCTGAAACCTATTTTGCATATATGAACTTATGTTGTATTTACTGGTTTTATATTGTCTATAATTTTATGTGCTGCTACCCTTCTTGGCTGGGTCTGTTTTTAAGAAGAGATTTTGGAAGTCAGTTGGACTAACCTTAAGATGGTTAAACAAAAGCATACAAAATAATAATAATAAAACTAGTCTGGATTGTGGGAATAGAGCCCAAGGTCCATGGGTCTGGCTAAGGCTTGAGTATTTCCAGTGCAGATATTTTATAAGCTATACACTATAGACTTTCCCTATTACCAGCCAAGCAGAAACAGTAGGTATGAAGGGCAGACAGAGTGTTGGAGCTGAATATGGAGTATCTACATGGAAACCTCTTACAGTCGGGTTTCATTCTGCCCTGCATGCCCATGGAACACGGTCATGGGCCCCGCCTGAAATCACATACTACGTCCTGTACAGTAGGCAAAAATCAGTACACGTTGTATGTAGTGTGTCTGAAATCTCAAACCGGCTGAATCAGTATGCGAGCGTTACCTGGATGGCTTACTGCTTCCATCAAAATTCTGCAGTGTGCAAGGGCTGCACGCTGCGCAATCCCACAAAGCCATTGGGTGGACAGATACCAAAGAAGAAGTCGACAGAGATGGCTCTGTGCATGCAGTTTGATGATGGATGTACGTCAGGTGTAAACTTCCAGCTATCAGACTCCAGCTATGAAAACTCGCAAACTGCACTGGGTAGTTGGCGTTACCCTGACATAAGAGCAGTACGCTTTTGCTCTAATTTCGTAGGCACTGATTAGTCTGCAATTTTGGAGGCAGGGTTGGAGCGCCAGGGTTGATTCCAGTCTTTGTTCAGTCCGAGCTCTTGATTCCAATATGAGCCAGTATTATGTGCCTGAGCCGGTACACTCAGAGTCTTCGTGGCGAATCTGCTCTTCCAGCTCATGGTCGCCTGTCCACAGTAAAAGCTAAAAGCTAATGGGATCATGTAGTTAAGGGTTTGAATTGGGCAGCAGATGGATACGTCTGTGGCACTCCAGGGTTACCTACCCTGCCATAGTGGCCTCTGCTCAGACACTGTGAATCTTGGCTCAGGCTCGGCCTGTGACATTACACTGCAACACTGTCTGCTCCACAGACACGTTTATGTATACAAAATGTAACATAAAAAAATCAAAAGTGTCATAATCCTACACATAGTAGGCATGGAACAAAAATAAACCATTCATTCACTGACACATTTAGAGAGAAGACTTAAAAAATAGGTTTTTGGGTATTGCTTTGTAAACAGTTTTTTCATTTCTTGTATATTTCGTGTATAGCAGCAAAAAATAAAGTTTCCTAGCCATGATATAGATCCGAACCCTTTACTCTCTTACTGTTTACCGTTCCTGCGCAATTGCTTGTATTGAGCCTGTGAAGCAGCAGAACAGAGCTGAGACGGGCCTATTTTTAGTTGCTCTGCGTCATTTGGAAGAAAGTAGTTCAGAGTAATTGTTGAATTTGTTTCTCTGAAGAGTTGGGGATATAAAGGCTCAACTCTGGGCATGGAGGAGAAGCTGCTAGAGTCTTCCTCAACAATAGAGGCTATCAGGAGACATGTGAACACTCACACAAAAGGGAATCAATGGAGAATTATGGAGCTGGCCTAAGTTGAGAGAGGGAACACTCCATCAAAGGAGCTAAACCTATTTTGGTTTGTGCTGTCTGTTGAAGGTAATGATGAAATGAATAGGGAGGGGGGGGGGGCAGAGGAACTTGGAATTCTTTCCTGGTAAAGTCAATGGGCATTCGCTGCTGAGATTCTCAGCATTTGTTTCTGTACATGACATCGGCTTAAGCTGTAGATTTCCCAGCTAATGTTACTGTTCCCTGTGCTGAGAAAGGCTTGTGAATTACACACAGCTCACGGTGTTTTTACAGGGCTGTTATTAACCCCACTTCTGCAGCAGGCATTTATGTACTTTTTTATTCATTTATATTGTCTGTTTATATATTTACTTGGCAGGAGCTCTTAGTGAAAAATGAACATTATGCATTGCTGCTTGCAGCTTTTCTTAGGTGTCACGTGTCAGAGTTGATTTCAGTGGAGGGAGAGAAAATAAAGAGAGAAAGAGGGGGAGTAATATGCATGTCACGTTGAACCAAGACTCAATCTCAACATGGAGAGAAAGTGAGGGAGAGAAACTTAGCCAAAGCAGAAGGACCAGGTTTGCCTGTGAAAGAATTAAAATGGACCCGTAATGCCAGATGGACTACAAATCAAACGCAGCCAAGGGCAGCACACGGCCATTTTCTATTACAATCGATAAGGTACAGTGACAACGTGGAAGCGTATAAAAATTCCCCATAAACCTGATTACTGCCTGACAAATAAAAGCCCTCTCCAGAGGTGCGGTGGTGCTGTCTTAACCCACACATGGTTACGCTTTAGATATGACTTTATACCGAATGGGTGAGCAGGACATTTTTTTATTTCCTGTCATATCTGAAATGATATAATGAACTCACAGTTATGGATTTATTCCAGGGTGCTGTAGACGGCGACAGGCGATGCTAAATAGGAACGGACCGTAAAGGATAGGCGACGTATCCTACTTCTGCAGCTTTAAGGAAGCCTTAAATCACTCACGCAAGGCGAGGTGAGAGACTGAAGCTGTGCTATAAACCACAAAACTAGAAAAAATAATTAAATACATGAATGACAAGGCAATCATTTAATTTTGTTATCCCTCATGACTTTTAGTATTCATGATAACATGTACCGTTGCACATTACACTGCTGCTGTAAACATACTGTAATGCTATATTTCAAAAGACAATTAACATGACTAACGCTACCCAGTGCTGTCCTACTGAGAGTGAATTTGCACAAGGGCAAAACATACCTCTCACACCTTCTATATTAGCTTCGAATAGTTAAAGACTTCTGTGTATGCATTATAACACCTGTATAAATCATTCATAAACTTTTCAGGAAAATCACTGTCAGACAATATAGCATCATGTAATGTGTTACCATCTTCAGAAATTACTCTTAATGTTTCTTTACAGTTAGCAGTGAACACCACAGGTTTTCTGATCGTACAGGGCCTAACCAAACGCTGAAAACGTGGCTTAAAATGCCCTCCAGCATGATTGTTAGCCTCTTGCCTTTCGCCGTGCGTGACGTGCGTGATGTTGACTTAGATACAGATGACTGTAGAATTGCAGTGCTTTTGGAAAGAGTTGCAGAGTGACTCACTGCTTAAATGTCATCCTTAAAGCGGGCGTCGGGAGAAACAGGAGCTAGGTGCATTTCCATGAGGAACGCGATTGCCTCGCGCCGCCGCCCTCCTGACGGCCCGGGCACGTAAATGCTAAGCCGAGGTTGTCAAGTGTTCCCTGCCGTGCCTTGGCAAAATGTCATCAATCAGCGTGTTAGATCAAAGAGCTACTCCTCGTTATGTCGGCTAGATCAGACCCCACACGGGGGCCGAGGGGAGTGGGACCGGGACCAGACACACCTCTCCGCTCTGCACTCTGTGATCGAGCACCGCCACACACGGCCATTTCCATTCTCTTATGCATATGCATTTAGTGGGAAAACTGGCCTTTTTTCAGGATAACAAAGTAGGCCTGGGGGCTGGGGGTTTGAGGAGACCACCTGAGGGTTTCTGTCACTGGAAGTGATCTGAGTGTGTGGAGAATCAGCATACACAGCTCTCATGTGCTCTGTGTGTGATACGGCCAAACGGCTCGTTAAAAAAAAAACAAAAAAAACTCAAGAAATTACATATCTTTTTCAATGCTAAATCAAGGTGGGAATTTTAGTCTGTATTTAGTTAATGCTGTATTATGTTTTTTCTTTTTTTTTTTCTTTTTTAATTTTCACTTTGGTCTCTTTTGCTTGATTTAACCTCTCATATATTTTTTACATCTTACTCAGACTTCCACAGCACCTCTTGTGATGGGGGGGGGGTTGGTTTGGGTGTAGCTCCACCCTAAGAGAGGCTCATGAAGCCCCATCTGAACCATCACTACTCGCCTCCCTCTAATCTTCATGCAGCTGCAGTTCTGCTGCACATTTCAGCACCATTTTACTCACCATGAGATTCCCCATCCCGTTTGGGCATGGGAACGCAGGGGTTAATGACAATGCATGCCCCGTATACCCTTCAGAAACAGTTAAAATGGGTGTGCTCGTGACTCTCTCTGAATTTAAAGGTGTGATGCTCTCCTCTCTGACCATGAAAGTTCCCGTCTCTAACCATCCCAATCATGACTGATACACAAGTGTTCAAAGTGACCCTTGAAACAGACATTTCATAACTCCGTGGGAATTGCCTGGCAAAGCGAAGGAGGAATGAATAAAAAACACTGTGGAGAATTCAGATAGCTCATGAAATGTTCTTCATATGGCACACGTAAAGATCAGAACTTGTTGGAGCATCAGCTCAGCTCAGCTCAGCTCGTCACTGTACTTTCAGCAAATTCTACCCTAAAACACCTTTAAACCTTTTACTTCACAAAGGCATCATGATCAGGCTTTGATCTTAAAGTTAAAATTCAAATTCAGGTTGCTTTATTGGCAAGGAAATACTTATGAATATAGCCAAACATACAGGAAGTATGTGAAAACAAGCAGAAATTTCAAGTTAAATGTTCAATTCATTCAAAGAAAGTAAACAGCAGCAATAACAATAATTCAACACACGTGAACAGTAGAAACGTGTGTAAACGTATTTGGGCGATGAGGTTAGTCACGCAGTGTTCATCGGGTGATGGCAGGCTCAAATGTGCTGCAGTTTAGGGATGTGGTCCGTCTCCTAATGGATTCTTAACTTTTTCATGAATTGATATGGAAGCAAAGTTATAATTCAGGAAGACTCATGAAAGTTGTCTTCTTTTATGAAGAATTTGAATGAAGAAGGAGGTACATCTCCATCCTCTACCTTTCTCTTTCTCTCCGTGGTTCTGATGTGCTACATTACCACTGTGCACAGAAATAGCTGTTTAAACATGGAGAGAAAAGTTAAAATGGCTCCGTAGCAATCTCGTTGATAGCGTTTATCCCGGCTATGCTGAGGAAAATGTTTTCCATTGAAAAAGCAGACACTTATAATCCTCACTGAACCAGTCCTCTGGGGGTAAACACAATTTTTGTCATTTTTGAGCCTTTTTGAGCCTTTCTTCCAAAATGCAAAATACACCAAGGGGAGGCGAGGGCCAGACCAGCAGAGCCGAAGGTTGTCATTGTTTGTTTGTTTGGTGCTGTGATAAATCATCCTCCATTGAAAGCCCAGACCCCAAGCCAGGCCCCCATTCACTCTATACAGCCCCATGTGACTCCAGAGGGAAACGCACCGGCCAGGCCTCTCCAGCACCTCACAGGTTTTTAATTTGGGTGCAAAACCACAAAATACAGGGGCTCCTATGAGCATGAAAATCGCAGCGTGAGTGCTCTTTATCATAGTGCCACTCTCATATTCCTCAAGTATAAAAAATAAAATAATATAAATAAATAACCTGCATTGACTCCTCACACAGACGATAACCTCAGAATAGAGCAGTGATTTATTCAACTCTGACATTTATGCTGCATTCTCTTCTCTCTGCATACAGCGCCCCGCGCCTCTCCTTTATATACCCAGCACACTATATTGAATTCCAGTGTCTGAGTGATATAAGCCATTCTAAATACAACAATGTAATAACGGGTGGGGGAGTCTCAAGGTGCACTGTCAGACACACAACGCAAAACGTGACAGGAAGGAAAGAACTGTTCATGCAGAAACTTGTTTTTTCTTCCCCTCTTAACAAATTTGTCAATTTATTTTCCTTTGTTTGGAAAATGTGGCGAAGCTGTAATTTAGGTAGATAATATCGCTGTCTATCAGGGATTCAGTGCTAAGAGCCTTTTGTGTTCATGTCCCAGCTCTTTTCATGTTTCTCCAGTAACACACAGCTTCTTGACTTGAGAAATATGGTTCTTTTAACTGTGGGAGGGGCTGTACCCGCATACTGAACGGGGCGTGGCCAAAGCTAGCTTCCTGAAAGGGGTGTGGTCACATCTATCTAACAGAATGGGGCATGGTCGCAGCTATTTCACTGAATGGGACGTGGCTGCAGCTAGCTTACAGAATGAGTAGTAGCAGGTAGCTTACTGAAAAGCTACTGCAGCTCATCTTATGGAATGAGTAGCAGTAGCAGGTAGAGCATGGTCACTCCTACATGACAGAACGGGGCGTGGTTTCAGCTACCTCACTAAACAGGGTCAAACGTTATTCTCACAAATCATCTGGTGAGAGCTTAGTTTAGCAGAGCCCTGGCATACATAATTTTTAAATACTTTCCTTGTTTTTTTTCCTCTGGTGTCAAGCATTGTTTTGATCAAAAGGTGAACAGAAAGGCACTATCATCTAAACACAGAATCATATTAATATTAAATTATGTATGGGCCATCTGTCTTTAGGGTTTTGTTTACCATATAGAAATACATAAAAAATAAATGAATAATATATACCCTTTCCATGTGTCTTGATCAAAAACCGATTGCAATTAGGTGAGGGAATCTTTGATGTTCAAATAGAGTCTTGGATGGGTAAGGGTTCTCTGGAAATGAATTTGGATTTGTTGTATGAATAATTAGAAAAAAGGTGTTGAATGCACAGATTAAAGGAAATATTGTGAAGATAAAAGCTCAAAGAGAATCGATTGTATTGCACAGAAAAGGTACTGAATGAGAAAACACCTTGATGTTGTAATTAACTGGACCCATATTTACCGCTAAAGAGTTTGCATGAAACAAACGCATAATATTATATAAGATAGAAAACTAATAAACTTAATACTCGGCTGAGAAAGCACATTATTTTACCATTTTGCAACCATGGTATTACAGGATAAAACCACCACACTGAACCAGATGAAACATATGAAAATGCAACACTCCATAGTTAGCTTGCAGACTTTCATATTGGAACATGACTTGTACTATAATCTCATTTATTTAGTCACATTCTTTAGAAACAGTATTCCCGAGCTCAGGGCCTGAACATTGAGATAACAAAGGCCATTTTGCACTACAAAGAATATCAGTGAAACATTTGAATTAAGATGAGTAATGTGAATTACTGCAGCGCCAGTTTCTCTGGTGGAAAAATGAATATATTTATAGGATTCAAATAAAGAATATAAAGCATATTAAACTGATTGTGGCTCGACACAGGTTTTCCAGAGCTGTCCAGTTTTTGTGTTTGTTTATTTTTTTAGCCATAGAGATAAGGGCTCCTGAGCCAGTGCTTGCCATTGTGCATACGCATAATGATATTTATGTCCTATTTGTCTCATTTTTCCATATTTATTTTTAAAGATGAGTGCATGGTGTTGAGATTTCACAGGTCGCTGTGAAGCGAAAGGTAGTTGCAAACAAATATTTTGGTGGTCTTGTTGGCTGTGGGATTACAGGGTCCGAGCTGTGTTTGTACTGCGTCCAAAGTTAGCTCTGGATGGGCCAGGCTTCAGTGGGTGAGGTGTCAGGATGCTGGAATGTTTCCTGGGGCAGTATCCTTTCCGTACAGGAGAGGACTGCATCGGTCAACAGCGCTGCTTATTTCAGCTGTTTGATTTTGGACACGCTCCCCACGATTTTCCAGATAATTTTGTGTGTATTTATTGTATGGCTTTGGGCAAGAGAAGAGTAAAAGAATAAAACTACCTTCAGGTTCAGTTTCTGAAACAGGTAGAGGACCTTGGGAAAGAAATTAGAAAAATAGTGGTCAGGGCTGCTTGTGGCATCCTGTTAAGGCACTGTTCCAGTGTGTGGATGGGATCCACGGTCTGCATCCTGTTAAGGCACTGTTCCAGTGTGTGGATGGGATCCACGGTCTGCATCCTGTTAAGGCACTGTTCCAGTGTGTGGATGGGCCCCACAGTCTGCATCCTGTTAAGGCACTGTTCCAGTGTGTGGATGGGATCCACGGTCTGCATCCTGTTAAGGCACTGTTCCAGTGTGTGGATGGGATCCACGGTCTGCATCCTGTTAAGGCACTGTTCCAGTGTGTGGATGGGCCCCACAGTCTGCATCCTGTTAAGGCACTGTTCCAGTGTGTGGATGGGCCCCACAGTCTGCATCCTGTTAAGGCACTGTTCCAGTGTGTGGATGGGCCCCACAGTCTGCATCCTGTTTAAGGCACTGTTCCAGTGTGTGGATGGGCCCCACAGTCTGCATCCTGTTAAGGCACTGTTCCAGTGTGTGGATGGGCCCCACAGTCTGCATCCTGTTAAGGCACTGTTCCAGTGTGTGGATGGGCCCCACGGTCTGCATCCTGTTAAGGCACTGTTCCAGTGTGTGGATGGGCCCCACAGTCTGCATCCTGTTAAGGCACTGTTCCAGTGCCCCAAGTCTGCCATCTTCATGTTATTACTACCAATTTGCTTACTTTGTTAAACTTTGCAAACAAATCGCTAAAGTTTAAACTGCTAAATGTTGTCCTGTTTTCCACTTTTCTTGGAACTGCCAAACTCCTTTTCAAGCATTTTAATCTCTTGTAAAATTTAGTCTTTCCCAGCATCATGATAGTGGGAAGTAGCAGTCAAGTGTAAAATTAAAACAGTTCATTAAACACGCAAACTCGCAAAGTAATTACCAACCTCCAATATGTATGCTGAATTAAATATCCCCAAAGTTAAATGTAGATATAGGTATTATGCATATTCCACTGTGCATGAAAATGGTCTAATTTGAGGGAGACGAATGCCATTGAGAGAAATAAAACTGCGCCACATTTCATTCTCTTGTCGTCTAATGGGCATAAAAATGTGTTCTTCAATTAACTTCAAGCAACAGAATGTCCGCTTGTCTCCTCTTCATCATTCTTGCCAAATGCATGATGGGTGTCTGGCTCGATGTGGCAGTTATCCACCTTCAGTTTTGTATTGGGGAAAAACACCATAAAAGATAAAATTAGAGGGTTCTGAGTTAGAACCAGTGCAGATGTTAGCGCAGTGGGTAGAGGGCTTCTCCCTCCATAAATTTAGTCAGCTCAAAAGGTGATTGGACGAGGGAATGAGATTGATTTTGTGTTTAACAGGTTTCCCATAGCTCTCATTGTGCATGCTCTGACTTTGTTGCTTGTATGAGTGTAAGCTGAGTAGAATGAGCATACTTACATGTCAACAGTGAGTTAGTAAGTAGCACAGAATCAGAGATATGCAACCAGGTTATAATAATACAATGCTGCATGCAGGGAAACAATGAGGGCTAGGGAAGATTTTCATTTAAATATTAAAAATAACACACACACACACACACACACACACACACACACACACACACACACACACACAACACACACACACACACACACACACACACACACACAAATTAGATTACAACCGGAGAGTATTTGCAGACGCTGGCCGCTGTGACAAGAAACACAAAGTAAACCATGTTGGAGAGAAATCATTTTAAGTATTAAAGAGAAAATAGTATGAAGTATTAAAGTTTTGCACATATATTTTTTTTTCAGATTAAATTTTATAGTCAAATATTTATACAAATTTCCATGCAACAAAGCTATGTTCATTTCCACAGACTGTACAGTAGACAGAAGCATTAAAGTACATGAGACTGAGAAAAATATTTACTATATCAACCATGTTAAATATAAAATATCACAGCATGACTCTGTCCTGCCCTTGACACAGTCCGTATATGTGCAAAAGGTCACTACAGCTATGTTACTGTGAGTAATGTGGTTGGCTGTATGATGTCACAATATTGACTATGACTACAGGAGTGGCTGTTGTGACATCACATTCTGGTTTAGTGCAGGATGTCACAACTTTCACTGGGTTGAAAATCTGCCATCAGTTTCCATTTTTTTTATATGAAGAAAATAGTCTGAGACAGCAGTCAGGTGGAAAATTGACTGAGCATTGTTGCTTCTGTGTGAACATGATCCCATTACTGTGACATGGCTGTATGACTGCCTTAAACATGCACATTTTTGCAAACTAATTTTTTGGTTGATAACTGAATACAAAAGCCAATGGCTGTCAAAGTTTCTTCAAAATGTCATCTGACCAAAACTTTTATTTTGCTGTGTAATAATGGAATCCTTTTGTCTTTTTATTTCATGAAACACATTGTTTTTTGGAGATCCGTGGTGTTTTTTAAACAGCTCTGAAGGTATAATGTTGAGGGAAAGAAATCAATAATAGATGGATTGTTGTACTTCAATAGCTTGATAGAAAATCTGCCTTCATTTTTCCTTTTATTCACATTAAATCTTCAGTGTTTGACACTTGGAAAGCTAACACCATTAGTTGTGCACTGTCAATGATTCACATCTCTGCAACTAATAAAGTTAATTTATCAGACTATGACTGTTCAAATGTAAAAATCTGAGGGGGGCACCCCTGTTTCCGGCAGTAGATATACTACCTGGTTTAACGAGTATTGGTATTACCTGGAACTGCCAGGTACTAACAGACATACAACCTGACTGAATAGTTGTGGTAGAATCTGCTGGTTCAGCTCATGGGTGGAACAAAAAGTGTGGTAGTACTTCAACTCTCTGAAACCAGGGTAACTTTTTGGTTATTTTTCTCATGTCTCAAAAAAATGGTATTTTTGGAGATGTAAGGTGTCTTTTTCTTTGAATGGTGTTGATGATACATAATGTTCCAGAACAAAAAAAAATCAATGGTAATTTATGCTCCCCATACAGTTGGCTGGCTGGGTGGGTGGTCTTTCTGCATTTGTATCTCTGTTCGCCCATCTTCGTGCATGTACCCGGCCTTAATCCTTCACCGTTCACTAGAAAATCCTTCTCGGTTCTGATGGTTGGATGGTTTTGTGGCGATGAATATTCATGATCACATTCACAATGAACCCCGCAGTTACGCTTATGAGCAAAAGGCTGAACCTGCCTTACACGATGTTAACGCGACGCCAGGCATAGTGGGAACCCTTTCACACAGAAAACCTGTTTTATTCATGTCGATGCTGCGTGAACGAACAGAGCGCGGTTCTCCAGTCTTCCAAGTTCTGCTTTCGCCCTGTTTCTTCCGCATTGCTCATGGAAGCCCACAGCGGGTTTCATAGCATATGCGTATGCAGGGGCACAGATGGCACGGGTCCTGATTTTAGAGAAAAAAAAAATATATATTGTATAAGCTTAAAAGTTGAGACCTTATGCTCACAGTTTGGTCCCCCCACTTCAAAAATCTCTCCTGCGCCGCTGTATGTATGCTAGGATGCTAATTCCCCTCCACTCCCAAGCCCACGCGCCCCCAACCTAAACTTCTCAGTCCACCAGTCCAGCGATGACCCTCTTCCTCTTCCACCAGCTCCCACTTGGCCCTACGCATGAGATCGCTCCAGCCCATGAGAGAGTCACCCGTGTCCCCATCTCACCCAGGCCCACGCGCCCTGAGCTATGCCCCCATTTTGGGCACATTTATTCCCAACCACAGGCCGAAAGCTCCATACTCACAATTCCCAATCAGGCACCTTCCATTGCACGGGAGAATTCCCCCAAGGGTCCCGTCCCTCCTCTTTTGTCTGTATTGTGCTCTTTTTCTTTTCCAGACTGCATGCAGTGAACTCGCAGGGCACAGAAATGCTTGGAAAATGACCCCGCAGGTATATAAACCCCCCGAAATAGTATTTGCTGAAGGGACTGTGACTGTGTTTTTTTTTTTTTTAAAATGCACTCTCCTCCATATTTTCCAAATGGTTTTTTGAAATTGTTAGACTGCCAGCACCCCAAGGATAGAGACATAAGTCAGTGATCGCTGGGTGCTCCGGGGGGGATTTATCCTGGCAGAATTGGAGGGCGGGGGAGGGATCAAAGCTGGGTCTTGCTGTGACTGAGAAGCAGGTAGAGCCCTCCTGACCCCTGCCGCACCAGAGCCCCTCCGTCTCTGCGCTGTGATTCTGACAGCCTTGGAGCGAGGCTGCGCGCATGTGACGATGACGGAATGATGTCCTCATATATTCCTGGATTTATGACCCAAATAAATCTGCATTGACCCGGGCCGACTGTAATGTTTTTATGAGCAAATCCAGCAGGGGATTCATGGGACCCTTAGACCCCCACCCCCCCAACCCCCACCCCCGACAGAAATGTTGGCAACGATGGCTGTTAATGTCTGCATGAAAACCTCTGACCACATGCCACTACAGCCCATAACCTTAGGCCAAACACAAACCTGTAAATCTAAAGAACGGGGTGAAGAGAGCTGGCTGCTCTATATTTATCCGAGCGGAAAACCACATGCTTCAAATATGATTTGAAATTTTTATTCACCTTTCAAATTTGCATTGGATATCCAGCCCAAGCGACGAGCTAAAAGGTTGCCAGGTTTACTGAGAATCCTCCAGAAACTCAGTTCCATCCAATCCAGATGACCTTCAGTTGTCCTTCAAAACAGCTTATAGACTTTGTCTC
>JAFBMS010000127.1:3151153-3176153 GCA_019788955.1 Albula glossodonta | reverse complement strand
AGGTGTTTCCTGGCTGTGGAAACAAGTAAAGTCCCGCAGAGGCATTCATTATTATTATTATTATTATTATTACTATTATTATTATTGATTTGGGTCTCTCTCCACCGTAAGCCCTACACTGTTTGCTGTGTGTATGTGTGTCTGTAGGTGTGCATACATATGTGTGTTTCAGCATGTGTGTTTGTGTGCGTGCATATTCGTGCATGTTCGTGTTTGTGCCTGTACTTGTGTACTTGTGTTTGTGCGTGCATGCATATTTGTGTGTTTGCGTGTGTCAGTGTGCATGTATGTCTATGCGAATGTGTGCCTATGTGACTGTGTGCATGAATGTATATGCGTGTGTCTGCGCTTGTGGTTGTGTGTGTATTTGTGATTTTTTGCATGTGTGCGCGTGTGTGTGTGTTTGGAGACTGCAGATACAGATCAGAACTTGACCTATTGCCACAGAGACTGGTTATCTATAATGACTCCTTCCCATCTTATTTCCCGTTTGCATCGAGGAAATTTTGAATGCCGAACCACATGAATGATATGCTTCGTACCTCTAAGCCCAGAGTTTTTTTTTTTTGATGATGAATCAAAGCCCGGTATTGCTCTTAAAAAATAAAATAAATAAAAAACCTTACCCAGAAAATAATGGTTTTTGCCATGTTTATGTATGTGTTACCTGATATTAAACTTTCTCCATGAAGAGATGGGATTCACACAATAAAATTGTCACTCCCAAGGTTCAGGGCATGTGGCGATTTCATAACTGATAAACATACATATAAATGCGGTGGTAGGCAGTAGTTGCAAATGGAAAATATACACTTGATTTCATTCAAAAAGTGGTGTGCTGGAGGCGATGAAAGTAGGCCAGCCAGACGCCGCGCTCTATCATAATACTTCAGCGTGCCATTTAGCATACTGCGGCGCCAACACAGTCAGGGCTGTCCAAACCAGACCACATTCCGCCAGCCTATACCTGAGCCTTTCAATCTTTTTATTTATGTGTTATTTATTTATTTTTACAAACGGTTGTGCCGCCTCACTGGGATGTCTGAATAGAGAGTCTTCTGAAAGGAAAAGTGTGTATTTGGATGTGCTGAGCCATCTTCTAAAGCGGCTTCTCTGGGGCTATTGCCCTAGGCCAGCAATATACGCTCCCCAGGGTTCATTTCAGAACCCCGTGTTTTTTATCTATTTATTTATTTTTTAAGCCGTCCTCCAGAGAGTCCTGTGTGAAAGATGTTAATTAAGAGATTTGCTGCTGATAATCATTGGGATCACAGCCCATTTTAAGCACGCTTTGCAGAAATGAGAGAAGCCTGCTCCATCAGACCCTATTAACATATACACTGTATTTACATGTATGTTTTTATACATTCATTTTTAATGGATGTTCAGTTCAATTTAAATATATCCTTGCTTTTCACAATCTACAGCATCATAACATCCCAAAATCCACAGAGACATCAGTGTATCTTTCTGTCTCTCTCTTCTTCTCTGACAATCTCTGTCTCTCTCTCACTCTCTCTCTGTCTTCCTCATTCTCTCTCTCAGTATCTCTCTCTCTCTCAGTCTCTATAGCTGATGCTTATAATTTTTTAAATCCTTCAGCTGCTTAGCATTCAGCTGTATGATCAGTCGGTGTTGCATGGAAACCCAGTCACTCTGTGTATCCCTCCTTCCTCCAGAGACAGCGGTGTGTGTGTGTGTGTGTGTGTGTGTGTGTGTGTAGTGCGTTGCCACTCTCCCCGGTGTACCCCTGATGTGTTCCGCTGTAAATGAGTCACAGATCTAAAGCCCTGAGCTCAACATGCACAGAGTGAAACCCCCAGAACACACCCCGCACTGAGCCCTGTGCCCTGCTCCTCTGGGAGAGTGTGTGTGTGTACCTGGTTGTGCTTTTGTGTGTGTGCATGTGAATGTTTGCATCTATGTGTCTGTGCCTGTGTATTTTTGCAAGTGTGTATATCTGCAGGTATGTGTGTTTGTGACTGAATATAAAATCAGGCTAACCAGACACAATGTGCACTGCTGAGACAGACTCAAACACCTGCGGGTGATAGAGGGGAATTTGGGGCTGCAGGGGGGTGAAGCAGCCCAGGACCTCCCCTAAAAGCCTCGGGGGGTGAAACACGGAAAAACACGGGCCCGACGAGCACCGTTTCATATTTAAATCCCCTTAATTGGACAGTTTTGCTCTCAAAAAAAAGCAGACAGTGGAAATAAAAGCACTTCCTGTTTCCTGTGTGTGATTTTTTGTGTGGCCCTTGAATAATTTCCTGAATTTTGTCCTGAAGGTTTTTGCTGTTTTTGGGGACACGCTGGGAGCAGCAGCAGCTCCTCTCCACAGCCAGCAGGTCTGACGCCACTCTGACACAGGGAGCAGCCTCACCTGCTCAGGCTGTAGCAGAAGATACTGACGGGGCCAACGGTGTGACGTGATGGCGTGATGTGATGGCGTGACGTGAGCTCCGTAATGTATTCATCAAATGTGAGGCTGAGGCATGAGAACCTGCTCGGCCCAGCGGGGGGGGGGGGGGGGGTTGGAGGGCGGGGGGGGCGCTCGGCGATTAGCCTGGGGGGGCAGGGCAGTGGGACGGGGTTACTGCATGTGTGTGACTGAGAGTGTGCACGTGTGTGAGAGCATGTGTATGTATGAGTGCGTGTGTGTGTGAGCGTGCATGTGTGACAGTTTGTGCATGTGCTTGTGTGTGTGTGACAGTGTGTATGTATATATGTGTGCGTGCGTGGGTATGCATGTGTTTGTCTGTGTGTGTGTATGTGTAAGGGTGTATGTTTGCATATATGTGTGTATGTGTGAGTGTATATATACTCATGTGTGAGTGTGTGCATATATGTATGTGTGAGTGTGTGTATGTATATATACTGTTTGTATGTATGTGTGAGTGTGTGTATGTATATATATGTATGTATGTATGTGTGAGTGTGTTTGTGTATGTGTATGTGTTCTGATATGTGTGTGACTCTCTCTCTACCCGTTCCTCTGCAGTGAGGTTCTGCTGCCGCATGTCTGCTTGGTATTCTGTCTGTGTCCTCCGTGTTTCCACTGAATCTTCCCACAACCGTCCTTGTCAAACTACTTATCCCTTGTCAGAGGGGGAACGGGGATTTTTTTCTCTCTTTTGCAGAGAGTGCACACATAACATAATAGCTCGGTTCAACAGCCTCCCAAAACCGTGAGTGTGTGTGACTGTGTGTGTGTGAGTGAGTGTGTGTGTTTGCGTGGTGCCAGCTTTTATTTAATGTGAAGTCTTGTTGATTGAAAATAAAAATGACCGAGGGATGCAGGAGAGAATATTACAGGGCGGACTGGGAGGATTTTCATTTCATCAGGCCAGCGGTGCTGGAGAGAGCGGATTCAGAGAGTGGAGGTGAGAGAGACCCTTCTCACAGGTGATGATGATGTTCCCCAGACTGCCCCCCTCCGCCCCCAAAACACGCATAATCACCACAGCTTTCCCTCAAATGAAGAGGGTTCTCACCCAGAATGGATTGGATCTCTCCTGGGACTCTCCACTTTCGTGGGGGAAAAAATACATAAAAAAACAAAATTATTCAGCCTTGCGATGGTCGACTCCTCTTCTTTCTCTCTAAGTTTCAGTCCTTATTTCCCTTGTAGTACATTTAGCCATTTAGCAGATGCTCTAATCCAGAGACAGTTTTTAATATTTCACACTTTCCATTTACATATCTGGATATTTACTGAAGTTACTCAAATGTAGTGCATTGCTTGAGGTTACAATGGCTGTGTCTTAGCCGGGAATCACACCTGCAATCTCTGAGGTACACGACCAGTCCCCTGACCATTACATAACACTGCTACAGCTACCCTTGTGTTTCCAAAGATGTATTTTCAATGACACTCAGAAGTGGGAGGAGAGGGATGGAGAGGGGGCGTGGCTATAGTGATGCTGGACTCAGGTTTGCACCCCTCCCCCCACAAGCCACGCCCTTTTCCTGTACACAATGTAGCAATGCAAATTGGAGGGAAAAGGAGGGAGAAAAAGACAGAAGCATGAAGACAGAATATATACATATATATTTTTTCAAATGAAAAAAACATATTTTAGCATTTACTCCTTGAGACTAAGAAACAAAAGACTTCAGTTATTTTAACTCTTGTCCAGCCATTTTGTGGAGTGTCAGACCCTCCTTCTCCAGTGCCTCAAACAGCTTCATCTCCTCCCAGTTTCAGTGCTGTTACACCGTCCTACACAACTTTCACATTCACCTTCAAAGCAATGACATCAACCCTCCTAGCTCCTGGCCAATGTTTTCTTATTCATGGGTTTAAATTTATGAAAGCGCTATGAGAAATATAATGCAAGCCACTAACCAATAACAGCTTTATCATCATAGAAGCAGACGAGTGTAATTTAACACTGTCATGAGCTATAACCCATAGTATGGGGAAAACGTGAGGGCTGGCTGGCCTAGGCGGCTGCCGTTCTGGGGGACTATGGGGGCTATATTGTTTAGGACTGTAATAATTACTTTTCCACACATATCTCTACAAATTTGACAGCCACCTGGGTAGCCGCTATGTGGGCTGGTTAAAGCCGGCATCCCGGCAGTGATTTCAGGAAACAGACCCAGCTGGTGCGTCTTCGCAGAACGGCAGAATGCTTTGACGCATGACAAAGTGATGCTATCACAGCGGAGTGCTACGTCCACAAACACAACACTGCGGAGTCTCGCGGATACAAGCTCATCAGGGAGAGAAGCTCTTTTAGACCCTTTTTTACTTTGAAATTGATGACAAAATACGCACATTTTAAGAATTGGATGAAGTGGAATCCTTTATTGCTTGCAGTTGTTATTTATTCCAATGCAGTTACATCAACACTTTCTACTGATAAAAAATACATAGGAATAGAATCCTATCAAAATGAAAGAAAGGCGTATTTTTTCATATTATTGCTAAATAATACAAAATGGAAAAATCAATAGTCTTTGAAATATAAAAAGTACCAGAATAAAATCAAACAGCTCACAAAAGAAGCCAAAGATAGCCAGGCACCGTAAAGGAAAATTGGAAAGATGAAAAAGGAAAAATAGAATGGTGCTGCCGTTGTACCCTTGAACGGGCTGCTTCTGTTGAGCTGCTTGGCTAAATATCGAGCTGTATGAGTGGAAAGCCACTCAGGATAAGGTTGTCTGCTAAATGCCTGAAACTGAAAGTGGATATTATTGGGGTCCTGCCAGTGGGGGGGTTTGGTAGGTCTGCCGAGCTCATAGCAGAGAGGTGACACGTGAGGTTTGTACCCACGGTCAAGCCTTTGCCAAACGCCTTTCATTTCACACCAGCGCCTTGCCCTAGTGCCTTTGGCTCCCCTGCTCTCCCCAAGTGGCCTCTGAAAACAGCCCTTTCGCTAAATCGCTTCGCACCGAGGCGGCTGCGAGGAGCCGTGTAATTGGAATTGATAGCTGATTTTACCATCTGTGACAATTCACAATCCTCTGGACCAATTGAGAGAGGAGTGCAAACAGGTGGGGGGGGGGGGGGGGGGTTGGGTGGGGGGGGGGGGAAGTTTAAGTTTATGCATGAACCACTTTAACCCTTATCTTACATTTACAATCAAAATTGATACATTTTATGTGTTTAATATCTCTGAAATGTCATTTGACTTTATCTGTTCAGCATCAAACTTCTTCATAGCCTCACGGGAAAGGGTTCCTAGAGAATATTCACAAAAGCCGACCCGTTTGATGAATTTTGGTAATCTCTGCACAGTGTGGGTGCAAAGACATTATTAAAATTTGACCCACTAGTGTATGATGGAGACTGAGATCCAGTAGAGAGTACAGCTGGAGTGTAAAGTGCCTCGGCACACCTCAGCAAACTCCTCTCCCCTCTGCTTAGAATGGACACCAGTACCACCTGTGTACCAACATTATGCAGAATCTCCAAATTCATAAAATATAAAAACAAACTTTTGCGCACACCATTACAGCTGCAAGTTTTGTTTGCCGGAATTTTCTCAGAATAAAGTTGTCCGATTTTCAAAGTGCCCTTGCATGTTATTTGTCTGGAATGGAACTCAGGTTCTTGTGACAATCAGACTTAGCAAGATATGATTTAGTGGAGATTTGAGTTTCTTAAATTCATTAAAGGGTTCAACAAGGTGAAATACAGAAGATTTTTTTTTATTAGTTCAGTCTTAAGAACAAGGGGACATATTTGGAATTAGTTAAGCGTTAACTAGTTAACATTCTGTATTGATACCTTGGAGTGTTCAAGTCCATGCTTGGTGCAGTGCTGGATACTCTGTAGACTGTAGGTAAATGGGCTTGATGCAGTGCTGGATACTCTGTAGGCTGTAGGTAAATGGGCTTGATGCAGTGCTGGATACTCTGTAGACTGTACGTAAATGGGCTTGATGCAGTGCTGGATACTCTGTAGACTGTAGGTAAATGGGCTTGATGCAGTGCTGGATACTCTGTAGACTGTAGGTAAATGGGCTTGATGCAGTGCTGGATACTCTGTAGACTGTAGGTAAATGGGCTTGATGTAGTGCTGGATACTCTGTAGGCTGTAGGTAAATGGGCTTAAAGCAGTGCTGGATACTCTGTAGACTGTAGGTAAATGGGCTTGATGCAGTGCTGGATACTCTGTAGACTGTAGGTAAATGGGCTTGATGCAGTGCTGGATACTCTGTAGACTGTAGGTAAATGGGCTTGATGCAGTGCTGGATACTCTGTAGACTGTAGGTGAATGGGCTTGATGCAGTGCTGGATACTCTGTAGACTGTAGGTAAATGGGCTTGATGCAGTGCTGGATACTCTGTAGACTGTAGGTAAATGGGCTTGTTGCAGTGCTGGATACTCTGTAGACTGAAGGTAAATGGGCTGGATGCAGTGCTGGATACTCTGTAGACTGTAGGTAAATGGGCTTGATGCAGTGCTGGATACTCTGTAGACTGTAGGTAAATCATGAGCCTAAATGAAATCATAATTAAGATTTCTCATGTTCTAATATGATCAATTAATTCACCATTGGTGTATTACACAAAGTACATGATTTGGATTAAAATTGTATTAAAATGTTTTTTTTCAGCATTGTACTGCATGAATTATATATCATATTAACATCCCTTAATAAATAATAAGTTCTATAATCGCACTAAAATAAATAAGAACAGCACCATGGAAAGAAAACACATCTGCAAAACTTGCTCTCTCTGTTGTCCAGATAAAACATTTCAAAACTCTTCCCAAAAAGAGGGGTTTCTAAAATGTTCCATTTTTGACATTTGAATTACAGAGTGCTGTTGATTGTAGTGCCCTGCTTTGGGTGGTGCTGGACTGGAGCTTTGGGGGACACAGATAACAGGATTGTCAGCCACGCCTACACTGTTCCATCAGCCAATGAAAAAGCCTCTCACTCCTGCTCACCAACCTCAAAGGGAGTCACACCACTGATGTATTTATCGACATCCTGCAATACAGGCGCGTCCAATGGAGAGGACATCTTCTGCGCGAGGATCAATCAACACCCTCGATGTGATGTCTTCACTGGGAGGATTCTCTTCTGCTCTTTAAAGTTACACAATCCGGACAGGAAGGAAAATCACCCCCCCCCCCCCCCCCCCCCCCCTTCAATTTATTTATGGAAAGAGTTTGGTCCACAAAACTTTTTGGGTTTGTGCACTGAAAAAAAAAAAAAAACTAAAAAGGTTTCGGAAAAATGGATAGCTTGGCAAGGCCTTTGAAAACCCAAGCCATGTTAACTTAAGAGGATCCTTTCTGTCGGGAACCCGTCTCTCAGCAGTCAGGACATAAATGTTTAATTCCCGTTTCCCTTCCAAAAAAGACATACACAAAGTACGATTTTACCTGGTGTGCACCCCCCTTTTGATGTACAGTGTGGGACACAAAGGTGAACTGTCGGGACTGGAATACGACATTTTAATCAACTTAATGTAACAATAAATCGATTCCATAAGGACAGTTCTGCGGTCAAAAGGTAAAGGTGAACCAGCAGAGAATGGATTTCCTGCCAAAAGAAAGTCACTAACAATCATGGATAATGTAAAGGGAAAAGGAGGCTGCCGGTGTAGGACAAACAAGATGACACTAAAAATACTTCACGCAACATCTAGAAAATCAACAAATGCCCTTTTTCCTTTTTAACCAATGAATATTTCAGGAATCAGCAATCTCTTTATTGATCAAAACAAACATTTACAACGTAACGAAAAAGCACATCTGAATTTCAAATGCCGAACAAGAGGATTGAGAATTCAAACCATGGCCCAGGTTTTCAGGCTATGTGAGTAAAATGAAATAGAACTCCCTGTACAGAGGCGTTGAAGCCATTCCAGCTCTTACATGAATTACCATACTGAGTGACTCCTCTGACATATAGCTTGCACCCAGTGGAACTTCCAGTACAAAGGAGTTGGACTCATGCCAGCCATTTTGGCTCTGCACTGAATGGAACCATCTGACACACAGACTGTGTTCAGTGTGCAAATATGCTTCTACCCTCTGGGTAGAAAAGGTTCCCTGAGGAACCTTTGTGAGTTCCATAGCTGAGGAACCCAAAAAGGTTCCTTGAGGAACCCCTCTACAACGGTTCAAGTTGGAGCCTTTATAGGCTTGTTCCAAAGGTTATTAGAGGATCCTTGATTAACCAAAGTTTCTTAAACAAACCATTCATTTTCAGAGAGCAGCCAGATCCTTCTCAAGAGGGTTGCGGTGGCGTCCCACTCTGACCAAAGGATCATGAAGTTCTTTTATGGACATGTTTTTTTTTTTAGCCAAGGAAATCGCCAAGAACTGACAGTAGCTCAAGGCACTCAAAAGAGCCCTGTTATGAACCATTTTAATGACATGAAGTTCTTTTTTTTTCGCCATTTCTTCTTCGAAACAAATGACCCACCAGAGAAGGTTGCACAGATCCCATCAACAGGGGTGGGGGGGAGGGGGTGCATATAATTACGCGGTCTCCGTGGAGCAGGCCAGCTCGGGGATCCTCTTCCCTTCCACGCAATTAGAAACAGCGGGTCCGTTTACAAACCGAACAGAACGGCCAACTGACGAGATAACTACCGGCGTGGTGGAGGGCCTCCACCCACGCTGGCCTCCCTTGGGACTCCGTCCCAGCCCGCGCTCCTAATTAAATCCAGCAGATAATTGGGAGACAGGGACTCTTAAGGACGGAGATAGTCAGATACAAGACGGATTCATACAAAGGCCTGTCGCACCCCTTGCTCTCCCCCTGAGATGAATGAGCGCGCACAGTGGGGGTGGGGGGGCGGTGAAATGCGAAAATTAATGTGCTTCCTTTGATCTGCCATGGACAAGCTCTCTAACTCCACGTGCAGCGGTGTAGTAAGTCATGCCGGTGGCACTCGTGTCTGTGTCTGCTAGTGCTAATGCACGTGTCTGGGCTCGTCTCCTGGTAACGCAGTGGCAGAACCTCTCTGATTGACAGGGAGGAGCCGTGGGGGAGTGTCCAATGGGTGGGGCCATCTATCACCATTGGTCAATATGAGAGACTGATGTTTCATGAGACCTTTGAATTAGTTCCAGTTCCTTCTCTGTAGACCTGCGTTGACTGAGTATCGCAGGCAGGGTAGTATAATGATTAAGAGAGGTGGCTTGTAACTCAAAGGCTACAGTGGAATAGAACAGTTACTTCACTAGGCTTCAAGGTTGGATTCCAGGGTTTCATAAGTCCCATACTGGGTTAAGTTTTGGGTCAGGAGACTTTGTTTGAATCAATCAGAAACCTTTGTCTCTCCACAGGAAAAAAACAAAACAAAATGATGGACGTGCTTTCCACAGGAAGAGAGAAATACCAGCAGTAAAGATGACAACAGAAAAAAAACTCAATGATTGGCTTACGGAGACGTGGGGCTGGGAGCCTGGGAGTCTGACAGGGCCCTTCTGCCGAGGGAAGCCGTGACCTTTCATGGGCAAGCCCAGGTGTGCGACTCCTACATACACAGTACGGTTTTATTAACCCCACTGCAGGTGAGACCAGCTCCACAGATGGGGATGGGGATGGGGATTGGGATGGGGGGGGGTGGGGGCCTGTTTCAGCCGAGCTCCAGTCACGCTAGCAGTCTGTGTGAAATCCTCGCGCACAGAAGGCACCATCTTCCCTGGCTGTGCTCCATTACCGGCGCCTTCTCCCAGGAAGTAATCACTCAAACAATCTGCTTTCTCTATCTTTTTGTTGTTTTGTTTTTTGTTGGTTTTTTTTGTCATCTCTGCTGTTTTGCTCTGCACAGCATGAGCCAGTGAACATGGCTTATGCCTCATCAAGATGGCTTCAGTCCCACAATGCACTGCTTATGTTTAATCAAGATGGCCTCAATCCCACAATGCACTGTTTATGCTTCATCAAGATGGCTTCAATCCCACAGAGCACTGTTTATGTTTAATCAAGATGGCCTAAATCCCACAATGCACTGCTTTTCACCATGGACGACACTAGCCAGTGAAGATGGCTTCAATCCGACCATTCACTGTTTAAGCTTCATCAAAACAGGATGTGAAATCATTCAGCCTGAAGCGCAAATGATGTTGTTGGAGCAAAGCACTGCATCTAAAACAAACACACCGCACCTGGGGACTGCAGCTCCTGGAAAACCTACCAGGACTTCCTGAAATAGGGCTGACATTTTGTTTACTTACTGCACTTTAGAGTCAGCCAATGAAGGAGAGTGGGGTCACTCCCAAGCATCCAAAACAACAAGCGAAATTGATCCCAATTATTTTTAGAGAATGTACAAATTCAGATTTATGCCACGTTCTCCATTCCTTGGCAGGAAATTTGAAAGTTCCTCAGTAATGGAGGTGTTTTCTAGGAAAGCCAAACAGCCTCATCTTTCATCCAGTGAAACTCTGCAGCCGGTTCATCAGGCCAGATTAGGACAGCTTTCTGCCCCTTATCGAAATAACCTTGGAGGAAGCTTCTGCCAAAGCCCCTCCCTGCTGTGGAGGCTAGATTGCAGCTCTTGCTGGAGAAAATTTTCACATACAAAAGAAGCATTTGATTTGAACAAAACAATGTGGAAAAAATGAGGTGTTTATCTCAAGCTGAATGCAAATGAGAGAGCCCTATTAGGTGCAATTCTGTATTTGAACTTATTTTTAGTCTCTGTGTGTTCTGTCCTCTGATCAAGGCTTTGGCACGACATTTCTTTTGACAATGTTTGATAGCTGTGACCAGGTAGATCACAGCCCCAAAAAGATTCCCCCAGACAGGGCTAATGTGAAGCTGTTCCGTCATTTGTCACTATTAAGAGACAATTCTGGATACACTCAAATCTAATAAGTCATTGGGTGTTTTTAAAACAAATCAAAGAACAGATCAAAGACACCATTTTAGAAATGTTGCTGTTTTTAATATTACATTTATTTTAAAAAAGGCAGCTCAACTCAAACGATTATTTGATCAAATGTACAGCATCTTGGCATGACAGCTTCGCAAGCTGACCTAGATATGAGAGCTGGGCAAAAAGTTCACAACAACAATTACAGCATCAACAACAACAACCACAACAATAAGAAGAAGAAGAAGAAGAAGAAGAGGATTTCTTGAATTGCATTTGGCCGAACTCTGTGATTCTGTCCCAGCTGACTGATGGCATGCCTAGAAGATGTGTCTTGTAATTATTATTCACAAAATATAAATCATAACTAAATAAACAAAAAAACATAGCCCAGTACATGTACTTTCAGTAACAGTGAAGGCTACTCCCAAGCAGCAGTAGTCTCTGACTGTTCTGGGACTCCCACATCGCTAGTGTCTTCAAGGATGTATTTTACAATTAATAATATAACACAGATGATTAAAATTTAAAAGGTCTGGAGATCGGTTGTGTAATTATCGCTTAAGAACCTATGTATTGTTCTCGGTCACGTATGCACTCAGCAAAACGTTTATATCTCTGTACTGTGCATTTGAAAATATGAATTATTGAAAAGCTGTGATTTTATATCTGTGTTTTCTGGTCGGTCAATTTTTAATGCAGATGTCAACCGCAAGCCTAATTCAATGACACTATTCACTTTACATATATGCAGCGGGGTACACAGGGGCCCAGAGGGCGAAGTGAAGCCGTTGTGCGTCACGTTCCTAAGTGGAGCACACAGCTCTTTTTCATTGGCTGCTGAGCGCGGACTGTTGTAAGCTGGAGAGACGTGATTTGTGCCTGCTGAAGATGTGCTCTCTGAAATCCGACGGGTACTGAATAATTTGGTGGGATTTGTGAGGTTGCTGGCTTTCCAGTGTCGTGATTTGAGTGCTGTCATCAATGCGGGGAACGAACCCGCAGTTCAGCATGCACATTTAATGAGAGCTGCTGCGCGGCAGGGCGGGCGGGGAACCCTGCAACGCCGCAATTCTGCCTGCGCAAAAACAACAGAGCAAGAAATCAGTCCCAGTTCAGATAACGTAGGACTGGATTCAATCAAACACTCTGAGCCTGAGATTCAATCAAACCAACTTAGTCTCTTTAAGGACAAATACTATTTATTCAAAACAGACTTTGGTCTTTTTTTTAAATAAATTTTTTCCTGATTTTTTCCCAGTTTTCCCAACCTGAATGTCCAACTGAACTAGTTGACCTCACTGCAGCACTCGCCCTGACAGCTCTGGGAGGAGAGGTCGAGTACATGACTCCTCCGATTCACGTGATGATGCTCTTGCTTCTTTTCATGCTGGGGCCGCACCGCTAACTCCTATGCCTATGATGTTGTCAGTGTACAGCTGGTTCGTGCTGCTGCAGGTGCCCAAGCATGACAGAGAGGGCGCTATTGCGATGGGACCAACTGAACAAGTTTAGCCGGCTTACCCCATTTCGAACCCTGGTGAGGCCGGCCAATTGTTGTCTCACCAAGGGGACCTCTGGCCATGGCTGGAAATGGTGAGGCTGGGGAACCCCTGACCTCAGGCAACAATGGTCTTTTTAAAAGACTTACACAGCAGTGGAAGCCTCTGGGTAGTTAAGCTTGATTGAGCTTTAACATTCAAAAGTGAACAAAATCATAAAAATCATAAAAATGTATGTCTGAAGAAACTACGTTTGTTGACTGAATCCCAGCCTTTGCCATATTGCACATGCAATTCAATCAAAACAGACTTTACATTGAAAAATGATTTTAATCAAATTTGTTATATATTGATTGACATATTTTTTTTGGAAACAAGCAAAAGTGTCCTTTGGAATGTTTTCTTTTAATTTCAAAAGAGAATAATGGGCCCTTTATGAAACTAAAGTTTGTTTTGATTGAATTGGATATGCCTGTAATAAGATTGTGTATTTGATTAAATCTCGCCCTTACTGCATTTACAAGTGCTTTAAAATGCAATAGTACTTGTTAAACAACAAATTGATGTGTGATCCATCCTCACACACACACACATACACTCACTCCAACCCCCCCCCCCCCCCACACACACCCCTCACACGCACACCCCCCCACCCCCCCACCCCACCACCCTCACACCCACCCCCCCCCCACACACACACCACACCAACCCCCTCAGCCTCACACACACACACACACACACACACACACACACACTCCAAACCCCCTCAGCCTCACACACACACACACACACACACACACACTCCAACCCCCCCGCACCCACACACACACATACACACACTCCAAACCCCCTCAGCCTCACACACACACACACACACACACACACACAGACTCCCCAATCCCTCCCACACACATACACACACTCACTCTCCAACTACTCCCCCACCACCTTTCTGTCACTCACACACACACACACACACACACTCGCGCACACTTTATTGAATGTGGATGTTTTTGCTCATCGACCTGTCTCCATGTTAGAGATGGTCTGTCTCGGGCTCTGTAGAAGGGCTGCTGTAGCAGTAGCAGTCGTAGGCTGGAGTTGTGGAACTGTACATAAATCATTTTATTATCAACTTCCCGAGTTAAAGGGCCATCCACTGGAGGCTATTACTTTATTTGCTGTAGAACGGCAGAGCTATTGAGGAAAGCGGAGCAGGGGGACCTGGCCAGGAACAGGTGAAAATGGAATTTTCACTCAGCTGAGTAAACTTTATTAAGCCTCCTGCCCCACGGTAACGGCTGTGAGATCCTGGCAGAGGCCACGGACGACGGGGGGAGGGAGGGAGCGAGTGAGGGAGCAGGGGAGAGAGAGGGGAAAGGGTGCAGGGTGCGGGAGACATGGCTGGAGAGAACATCACTGCTGAGTGAAAAACACAGGCTGCTAAAAGTCTCTCCCCAGACCCTGTAGGCTCCCAGAATCCTCTCTCCTACTAAAAAACAGAAGTAGAGACGCAGTGGTGAGGCAGTAACACCCCCTCTTGTTTCCTCTGTAACTTTACAAATGTGTGTCCTGGGTAAAGTCCTGGGACTTTACCCCTCTCTAGGGTTATCTTTGACCTATTAGTACCATTCTTATGCACTTTGCTTTGTATGTCGCTCTGGATAAGAGCGTCTAAAAAATGCCCTTAATGTAATGTACCAACAGGGTAGCTACATCACATCTGTAATATGCGTAAGATTGTCCATCATTGCATGGTAGTTTATGGGAGAGATTAAAAAAAATTAAATGCCACATCTAGATCATTGTGCTACACGTTTGCCAAGATACAAGATGTGATGTGTCAGCCTAAAAATATCAAACTGAGAGCAAACTAAGTACTGGTCTTGATTTGTAACTGGTGCTACATGACAGCATTAACCAACCATTGCCACAGAATAGCATTTGGCCACACCCTCTTTATTAATATTCATGAGGGCTCAGCTTCAGTGGGAGGGGACAGGGCTTGCCCACTTACAGAGCTGAGTATCTATCTGGTGATTCTAAAGTATCTTTGGCTTCAGGACAGGGTGACAGCAGTCAAGCTCCAGCAGCATCCGGCATCAACCTGCATCTTATACACTAAACAATATGGGCCATTTTTAAACACCTTTACGGTTTTACCTGCATGCACCCTAACTTATACCAAATATATTCAACATATTCAACATTCAGACATACTGAATATTACCCTGAATGTGATTCCTCTGGATATCTGCAGGGCCATTTGGTATGTCTTCATGACATATATGGAGACAAAGTCATTTCTAAAGGTCTGAATGTCCCCATTCTGGCTTTAATGCTTGGAGTGTTTCCACTATCTGCTAAAATGTTCCCATTCCAGACATTCGAAGCCCCAGAATTCACAGTGTATCAGATCTTTTCCCCAAGTGCATATTGATCTGAGCAGAGAACGCAAGCAGTTTATCCCATAATGCAAAATACAGCAGCGATGATACCCCATGCATTCTGAAGTACTCCACAGACAAAACACGAAGCAATCGTCTGACAGCTACCAGGTACTAGAGTCCTCAATAGCCACTAAAACTATTTTGAACACACTTCACAATGAGATTCAATAATGCCTGACATTTTATGTAGAAATCAAGACGACAGGCCCGCAATGAACTTCTAACAGTAGTTATTATTAGATTTGGTTTGCCATTATGCCGGTGTGACGATGCGTATCTAAAATAGCGGGGCATAAGCACAGTCAATGAGCGGGACTGAGAGAACGCATTTTCTAAAGTAATGGCTCACACGCTGGGAACACGACCGAAACAGAATTACAGAGACAAACGGGGGAGAAAAGTGGGAGACTTCACCGCATGGCATACTCCTTTCTGACAAAGATACATAAAAGTTTTTAAAGTAATCACACCCTTGAGTACATCCCCCTTTAAGTTGATATTTATTAATTCATTAAAGGTTTATTACAAATTTTAGAATATCAAAGTAATGCATCTGTGAGGAAACCTTTACAATATACATGTCCCTCTCTGTCTACACTTTCTGTTTTGTGTTTACAACCCGACCTCCCGCCCCACATCCGACTCAGTGTTTCGTGTGATATACCAAACATATGAATGTGAGTGAAATATCAAAAAGCACATCAAAGTGCACAAAACCAAATGTCAAAACAAATCATGTTGCGCAGTCGGGCGATGGGAATTTGCGCAGTGAATGACAGGAGTTAATATTCATGAGATGCGCATGGCGTACGTTCAGATGGATTACAGCATGAGCTCTTTAGCGCTGCGTTCATTGTCATGGTTGCTAATCCACTTACATCAACAAAAACAACAAAACAAAAACGGCAGATGATAAACGCAACATTACTCCAAATGGGTTTTACATGACATGTGTAGCACATGAGACTCCTCCAGTGTGGATTCCTGAGGTTTACTCTGTCCGTCGGGCGTTTGGGCCCTGCTTTTCTGGCCCTCTTGAGCTGGGGGGTGATCACTTCTGCTCCAGGAGATTTCCTATAAGGTTTTCATTACCTGTTCTTTCCCAGTCAACGATTACGTTTCAAGCTGACTGGAATCTTGATACTTTCCCTTTTCTCACAGTCAGTAAGCTAGGCTATGTTATCAACATCAAACTGACTAATTTACATATTAATGTTACAAATTATTACATTTCACATGTAAAATATGCAGGGATGCACATCAGGCAATCTGGAAAGTTGTTTGAACCGGAAGCTCCTGCTGAAATATTCATACTTTTACTGACGTCAATTTTTCAGACACGGCTCACTGTGCAGCACCATTTCCCAACTACGCGATGTGACATGCTGCTGAAGAAACATCAGAATGAGTCAAGCTGGCCTTAAATAAAGCTCAATTGCAAAGGCAGACCTGTGATGGTGGAACTTCACACAGGACCAGCCGTAGTCTCTGATGATAAGTGATGAGGCCTGAGTTGCCATGCCAACGGTCAGTGGTCTGGGCAGTTATTCCACACTCCACCGTGGAGCTGGCCACAGTCCCGCATGGCCATGGTTCCAGGTTCGAACCAGCCAGCAGGGTGCTTCACTGAGCAGCGATAACGATAATGGATTCAGTTGATGTAACATTTTTTCATGATCTCAAATTGGCGGCCATCTTGTGCCAAAAACCGCTCACCACATCAACTACGGGAAGTATAGAGTAAATTAAATTAGAGGGCAATTAGGAGGCCAGGTTGATGCATTTTTGCCAGGGAATCGTCTGCTGCTTGTGATAAATGCCAGTGAGTCAGGACCTCAGGTTAATGCCTCCTGAATGATGAAGAGTTTGAAGGTATCTCCTTCTCTGTGGTAAATGGGGTTTGGGGGGGAGGGAAGACCACCTACGACTGGTCCTTCAACACCATTTCAAACTGGAACTTGTTTTTCTCAGACCTTCAGCCCTGCTTAGCTTCAGCGCTAACCAAACCCAGCCCTGCTTAGCTTCAGCACTAACCAACCCAGCCCTGCTTAGCTTCAGCGCTAACCAAACCCAGCCCTGCTTAGCTTCAGTACTAACCAGGCCCAGCCCTGCTTAGCTTCAGTACTAACTAGGCCCAGCCCTGCTTACCTTCAGTACTAACCAAACCCGGCCCTGCTTAGCTTCAGTACTAACCAGGCCCAGCCCTGCTTAGCTTCAGTGCTAACCAGGCCCAGCTAAGATTAGCTGTGGTACTAATGACTCCCACACCTGCTTGGCTGTAGCTTTTCAGCAGGAGCAGAAAATATGCTGGCACAGCTGCTTGCACAGAACACTCCCACCCTCTCCAGCTGCTCTGCTCTCACATACAGCCAAGTGCTCACTGCTTTAGATAGCAGCGCGACATGATTAAACACCCTTAGCACTTATTTCAATGTTTTAACTGAAAGGAGCAGTTATGAAATGCAGTTAGACTGCGCCCGCAAGACCGTGTTCATCATACGGCCATGCCGGGAACTACCACAGCAGAGAAGTCTCTCCGGGTCGATTCACCGTGCTTCATCATCCAAAAAGAAGCAGTGAGAATGCGTAATTTAGGCTTGCTTCTAAGACCTTCTGTGTCATCATTACTGCTGAGTAACAGGGAAGATTCCCTGTACTCTTCCTCCTCCTCATTTGCAAATTTTTTTAAACATGTTATTAAAAAGCCTGTGCTGGATGTATGCTGATGCTCAAGCAAACGAGTTCCCTTTCATTAAAAAAAAAAAAAAACTTTAAAGATAGCAGCGGAAGCCTGGCTTTACAAACGAGGAGCAGCTAACTTCTAATGACTCTACATCTTCATCAAACCTTCCGAGCGGGCTTACAAGCTCAATATTAATTTCGGTAATGATTCGTCTGGCAAGGAAGCACATTAATGACCTGTTCTCTCTCAGTGTGTGCATTCTCTGAATAAAAAAACCGTTGATGTTAACGATGTTACATCAGGCACAAAAAAAGAGTGCAGGACTTAGGTACTTTCAGCTTATCAAAACCTTGCCTTTTTTTACCTCCCAGATCCGCAGACCATCCACTTATCTTTCATTGTGGTGGAGCTGTGATGGAAGAAAGTGTGTAACTGAGGACGCTTCACTCGGCCGCCGTTTTGGAATAAACATTTTTGAGAAGCACATTTTGAGGCTTGGCGAGGCCCCGGGCCCCCCGGTGAGTCGCCGCGGTAACTCTCCCGTTGCACATGAAGAGGCTGTGCGTTCCTCCCGTGGCGGCCGCATCTAAGGACACGCGGCGCTAAGGTGGCTGGTGTTTGTGGCGGTTCAGTGCTCCCGAGAGACGGCGGCATCGCTGAATAAAGAGCAGGCACAGAGCCCCCACCTCCATGCACCAACCCAGCATCAACACTGTGTAAGGCACTGAATCTGGGATGGGATCCGCCCTGCGTGGAAGGCCTTTGTGGGCGCGCAGATTTCAGTTTTCCACTAATTTATCTTTGGCTCAATTAGCTAATTGGCTGCTTCCCGAGATGCTAGTTCACTCACTCGTTAGAACACTGGAAATATTACATAAGAACATTGGAATTTGTCATAATATCAGATCTCATAAATCATTAGTCTGATTATTGATATATTCGGTATATAGCCCGATATATAAAGTGCAGAGATAGTATCAATTGCAGCATGGAATCCAGAACAGAAGCAGATATGGACCAGCTTTCCACCAGACAGCCGGATCAAATGCATCTTCAGATACGACCGCATGAGAGTTCTTGTTTGCTCAGTAGAGAGCTGTGGAGGATAGTCGTTCGGTCAGCTGCACACAGCTGCCCAATCATATCTACACCTGTACATACACTTATTTACATTACGGTTAGCGGTGTCCTGCCCAACGTGGCAGAGCAAAAGCCCCACACCTGTTTCGGTTTGACTCCCAGAATACAAATGATTCCCAATCTCGTCCATGGGATCAGCCGTTGAGATGACTTTCATCTCCCCAGTCGCTGTGCGGAGCGCTTGAGGAGCGGGAGATTTTCGCTTGTAACCGAACGGCTTTGGAGACGCCTTATCTGCCGTAGAGCTCTGCTGGAGTCATCCACCGCCCTGGTAACTGCCTGGTCCCTGGTGAGTGTTTCTCCAGCAGCACACCCCAACAGCGCGGTGATAAGGAAGCAATCGCCCCACACCGAAACGGGGGGGCCTTCTGCGGCAGCCTGCAGAGCTGCGATGTGTCTCGGGTTCGAATCCAGGCTGGGGCTAAAGCCGCACATGGGGGCAAAGCATGGAACATGCTTGAAGACCTGGAGTCTCCTCAATCAGAGCAGGATTTTACAGCGATGAGGCAGGCCCACAAGTAGCACTGGACAGTCCAAAACTAATACCAAAACTAAACAAGGAAATAAATACAATATACAATGAATAAAAAATATATAATGAATAGGGCTCGAAGACTGATAATTTTTCAAACTGGTCATTCTGTGGAAATGGATACAGCAAAAGTATGATAAAGTCTGGAGGGTTTGAGCCCTCTGTAAGGGAGGTTTTACCTTAACCTCATGCTTAAGTAATAGGAATCCCTGACTAAGCACCATTCTCACATAGAATCTGTCAACTGTGGTTTTTCTCAAGGCCAAGTGCTTAGCATCTTCACTGTAGCCTGCGGTCCAGTGTGTGGCCCCCTGTTTGTGTGTGTATCTGTTTGAGATTGTGTGTTTGTGTTTAGGTGAGTGAGTGTGTGACAGTGTGTGCGTTTGGGTGTGTGTGATCATGTGCATGCGACTGTCTGTTTGGATGTGAATGTGTGTGTGTGTGTGTGTGTGTGTGTGTATGTGTGCATGCCTGTGTGTCTGCATGCTTGTATGTGAGTGTGTGTGTGTGTGTGTGTGTGGGAGTCTGTGTGCATACTTGTGTGTGAGTGGGTGAGTGTGAGTGAGTGAGTGAGTGTGTGTGTATGTGTGCGTGTGCACATGTGTGTGTCTGTGTGTGTGTAAGTGAGTGTGCTCTTGCCCCTAAGCAGAGAGGAGGTGGCTCAGGGTGAACCTGCAGAAGGACAGTAATAAAGCAGCAGAGCGCTGGTCCTCACCCCCGGTCCTGAAGGGCTGCAGGGTGTTTTTGTTTTTGCTGATGCTCAGCACTTAATTGACCAATTAAAAAAGTTGATTACACCGTTAACTCATCTCTCCTGGTTTCTGGGGACTCAATGTGCTGTGGAATCAAAGGTGAAAACAAAACGCACACACACACACGCTCTCTCTCTATCTCTCTCTCTCCCTCTCACACTCACACACACACACACACACACACACACACACAAAACAACCCCCCTCCACTCATAACTGGCAAAAAAATAAAAGCTGTGAAAAGTGACAGAATTTGACAGAACCAGACTTGTGGGGACCGTTTGCCAGGTGCGCGCCAATACATAAATGCATAAATAAATATCATCGCTCACAATCATTAAACTAGCTAAATGACAAACTGGCAGCTGAAATACCAGCCATTTTCCCAGACCATGACCCTTCTGTGTCCTTTCTACAGTCCCGCTCCGCCCCCCACCCCTTCCCCGTGCCCCCCGCTCTAGCGAGGCGTCGTGTGTTTACCGCGCAGATCCGCTGATTGTTCCCCGGGATTGTGACGTCCCTGGCTGGGAGTGAGCCGTACACACCCCAGGCTGTGATTAATGAGCAGGCCCGGGAACCGCCATTTTCTAAATCACATTCTGAGGATGTTAAAAAATGGCAGATGAAAATGGGACAGGCGTACAGGGCATCAATCCACCTCTTCTGAGTGATGTGCTCAACCACTACCCCCCAAACAAGTACCTGCCCGTTAACAGGTTCTGGCATCTTATTAGGCGGAGGACAATCCCAGTATACATACGGCCTTTTTTAATGAGTGGGGAGAGTGTAAACATGTTCTGCTAATGTATGGTGTCAGAGGGGACCTCATACACCGTTTTGAAATATGACGTGTGAGTGTGTGAGCGTAATGTAGCTGGACTGTATGATGGGCCGGCGCAGGCAGAGATCTCGTGCTAAAATGATTAATGCCTTGCGGTTTGAGTGATACAAAAACACACACGGCCGCGCTTTAATGACAAACTGACATCTTTATTGATGGATGCTCCGCCATGTGAGACGCATTAATCTCACCTGCCTCGCGTATTTTTCCGACCTGTGTTTACTTCCAATTAAAATCCTGTTGAATCAGGGTTTAATTTACTGTGCAGGTTATTATTCTCTTTGCACAAATCACCTTTCTGTGGTCCATTCAGGTCTTGATAAATTCACCTTTAAAAGGGTTGCAAGGTACTAGAAAGCAGTGAATGGAAATGGATCAACTATTCACAAAGTCATGAATGTAATGAAATAATAAATGTACTGATATGCATGATGTTGTTATCTGTGACTAGTAGACATGGCTCTAAATAACATTGTATAATGTTGGGGTTTGCAACTGAGAGATTGCAGGTTTGATCCCCAGGAAGGGCACAGCAGTTGTGTCCTTAGCATGTTGCATCACCTAAACTGCAAATAATCAGCTGTATAAATGTGTAAAATTGACTTATCACTGTTCATAAGAGAATGTCCAAATTGTAATGTAAAAATGTTTTTATCTAAGTGCACCATTTTAAATGACTTGCATTATAATGCACATATTTCAGTAGATTAAATTTACACAGTGTCACAAGGTACAGTTACCCTGTAATGTTTTTCGTCAAACTGTTATGAATGTGTTTCTCCTACAGTTATATTTCCTTTTAGGATCTGGAATTCTGTCCTGCAGGATACAGACTCTAGTGCTGCACTTGACTGAGCATGAATGACAAATACTGCTAATGGATGGTATCTGAAAAAGGCTTGTTTACATGCCTGCCATTGTACAGGATTCTACTGAATGAATAAACTTTGAGGGTGATATCAGAGTACCATCAGTGCTGCAGAAGAACAATGTGTCTCCTACAAAGAAATGATGAAAAACTGTTTGATTATTAAATCACACTGCGGAAGCTTCTGGAACATTGTGTTTTGAATACTTTGTTTTGTCACGGAGCCATGAATCATTGAGAGTACATAAAAAATGTTCTACGATTGTGTCAAACTTAAAAAATTGAGGTACAAGATCTCTTTTCTTTACAAAGCTGATGATACATTTGTTCAATAGAATCCAATAACAATCCGGAAAAAAAAATATATAAAAATAATACGGTACATTTCCCACACAAACAAACTTCATCCTTTAATAAATAATCATTCAGGAAACAGTATGATTATATGAACTTAAATGCTTGTTAAGAAACAACACATACTCTGTCACACTGTCACATGAAGACACTGTATGTTGTGTGCTGCTATGAACAGAGAGCATTATGGGATACAATGGAGGGGGGCAGGGAGGAGTGGAGGTGGGGGGTGGGGTGGGGGGGGGAGGAATGGAGCTTTGAAAGTGAAGTAAATTGTTCAAAGGGGCTGACAGAGACCAAGGTGGGAATAATCCACCTCTCAATGATCCTGACCCCCCCCCCCCCCCCCCCACCCAAGGGACCTGAATTATAAATGACATCAGAGCTAGAAAGCAGACTGGACACAGAGATGTGAAGCCTTTCACAGCAGGAGGAGGGGAAATAAACCAAACATATATATTTATACATATATATATATATCACACTGAAACTTTTAATGAAAGACCTGGCTCATTATTTTTTGGTCAATAAATGCGTAAGTGCCAAAACTTCCTGCTGAGGCCCTAGATTACAGAACAGAGCTGGGCAGGCTAACGATGAGATCTTTTTTCCTCAGTGAGGACAGAAAAAGAGGTACTGCTGGAATAATGGTGTGTATTTTTCATGGTGGCCGTCAGAGTCATTATAAGGGACTTATCTGAGATGGAGCACCTGGCACTAGTGGCCTGTTAGCTTCAGAACCTGTCGTCCGTTGGTCAGGATCCATAACCAGGGGTGATCATGGAACGGGTCGGTGCTTTTGAGCACGACACAATAATCACCAACAACTCACCTCAAAGACAACACACACCACCGTCCTCCGTGCAGGGAGAAAAATCAGAGAGAGGAGCCTGAGAGTGTATGTTCCTCCCACACTCGCTGTGATTCTGTTTTGGTTGCAGGCTTCTCTTTCGTGTTTTTGACCTTTTGACATTAGACTATCTGCAATTAAATGCGATGGTTATGTTCTTATTTAAATCCCTTTAAACATAGGTGTCTGGAGTCTGTCCATAGCAGCTCTGTGGGAATTGTAGTCCTTATGCTCATTGGCTGCCCAAAGATAGCAGGAACTTAGTGATGTTGAGGCTGAAATGAGGTTTGATGAAACCCATTAGGGTACAGCTCCACCAACCTATCGATCATTGACTTGATTGAACCAATCAGAAATGTTTCTGTCTCACAGCCAATGCGGTCATTGGTCCAAATCATGGAATCACTGATATTATATGGTAGCTCCTCCCATTTTTGGGTCAGTGAAACTTCACTCTCCCATCAACACAAGAAATGTTAATTACTCGTTGACATACAATTTTTCTTGTGTAATATTTATTCTCTTCTGTTTTGGGAGAACCATAAGAATAAGCACATCTGCTGTCAGTGTGCGTGTGAAACGGTGGGTTCTGATGAATGGGGGCTAAAAGGGGTGACCTTCAGTTAGCGTGCTGGTGGGAGGGGAGAGCGCTGAGCCCCCAGAAAAAAAAGATTTATGAACATTTCAGTCTTATGAACAGCTGTAGTGAACACCCCCCCCCCCAAATCTGTCATAAAATCAGCAGCACATGAACCAAACTCTGAGAGAAACTTCTCCACCCTTCTCTGGTGCTGTCACAGTGCCAAAACAACACAGCTACCTTTGCCTCCGAGTTTGGGTCAAACCACCACCTCCAAAGAAAAGATTCATGGCTGTGCTTTAAAATATTATTTTTCTCTTTTTTTTCTACAGTAACTTTTTCTCCTAATTCAGAGATTCGTAGGCCGATCCAATCAGCACATCAGAATTCTTTAACGGATCTCATGACTCGTCACTGTGCTGAAGTCCATTAAGGGCTTCTGCTGGACCAAGCACTGCAGGAGAAATTATTATTTTATCAGGGGAACATTTCATTTGAGAGAAGCATTCATGCCAAAACTTTCAATCCAGCAACGAAAGACTATAAGCCTATCCATAATATGGAGTTTGTATTCTGGCTGCTAGCTTTGGGCTTTGACGTAGACAGCTGAAGGGAAGTCGCTTGGGTTTGTATACTGGGCGAAGCAAGGTTTTCATTTCAGCTTCCCTATGATTATAAATAATAAAACATCAACAAATGCATTGCAAGGCTTCCTTGTGACCTCAAAAAACCGAAGACCCCTGCTACTCCACCGCCAAGGGCGAGAGAAAGAGAATTTACTTTTAAAAAAACTTCATTTAATGAAGCACAAAAGAACACAACGGGCATCATTATAACTAAATTAAACTATAACTTCAGCATATTATGTTCTTGAGCGAAAGTAAACTTAAGAAACCAAAAGCAGACCAACAAAAAAAAGCAGAAAATAAAACATGTATCAAACAAAAAAGAAAACACAAAAGAAACAATTCATTCATGATCAGAATGTATGAGATCTCTTTTACTCACATGACACACATATGAACTACTGAACACAAACCCAATACACAACAGAAAACAACAAAACAAAGCAACACCAAGCCAAAGAAAATCTGAGAGCAAGAGACAGACAGACATAAAGCAGAGCTGCTTTCAGGAGTTTAACTTGA